>OY744570.1:4565606-5114780 GCA_963556235.1 Cryptophagus acutangulus
ATCGAAAATATTTTTAAAATGTACTTAAGGACTATACTAACTTACCCTATAAGTTTGGTGATGAGACAAAAGCGTATAAGAGATGAAATATTAATTTCCGCGTCCAGCGCCCAAGCGTAATTACTTATAAATTTCAAAATTTACAGTCTTCCGGTTTAATTTTTTTTACAAAAATATTCATTAATTCGTTCGTATTATAATTACGCAAACACATAATTACATCATTCATAATTACCTAATTTTCCTAATTACATTCATTCATATCGAGATTACGATAAAACCTTTTAATCTCTTAATTTTTATTTGATTAAAAATAAATCTTTGATTCTTTAATTATTTGCTACATATATAATCAAAAGATTCATAATTACGTTCATTCATTTCGAGATTACGAGAAACAATTATTTTTTAATTTATTTGATTAAAAATAAATCTTTGAATTTTTAATTACGCAATTTGCTAATTATATAATTGAAGTTTATTATTAGATTAATAATCTATTATTTACTATTAACACAAATTAATAATAATGTGTGATGAGACAGAGAGAGAGAGAGAGATAATAAAAAAGATATGTTTGAGAGAGAGAGAGAGATAAATATACTGTATGTAAGAGAGAGAGAGAGAGAGAGAGACAGAGAGAGAGAGACAGATATATTGTTAAGTTTATTATATTAATATATTTTTTAATTACGTTTTTAATAAATTAGATAAAATTGCCAAATTAATTAATTTGGTGGCCCTGAAAAGGGCCGGTATATAGATTTTTTACTAAACCTCCATCTCTTACAGTAAAACCGCAACAGTATTAAAAAAAAAACTTTTGATTAATTCGAATTTTAAAATAGAACTAAATATGGTTTGTTAAAATGTCGCTTAAAGGACTGTCTGAAATGCTCAACTTTATTGATAGCACCTCAAAGACATTTTCATGCTGTCCAAAGTGTACATTTCTATTGCTATTGCATATATTCATTACTATTGCATATATTTAATTTCATCTAAACTATTTTGAATTTTTATAATAGATACCAAAAGTGGCACTCTTATATATGTGTATTAAACTCGGAATTAAAGTATGTCATGCAATTATAACATGTATTTTGTACTTGTATGTCACTTCAAAGACTGTCTGAAATGCTCAACTTTATTGGTAGCACCTCAAAGACATTTACATGCTGTCCAAAGTGTACATAATATTATTGCTTTAAATATATTTAATTTTTATGAAAATTATGTATGTTCGAGTATTCGAATACATGAATTGTATTTTTAATAGAAAATATAACTACATTTCATTCATTTATTTTATTTTATGTTTATAATATAAGGCACAAAGTGGGCACTCTTGATTTTCCTTATTAAAGTTTGCCATTAAACACGTATTTTCTATGTATCTACAACATGTTGTACATTTCCACGATTCCTGCACATCAATAAATCTTCCACATTTCAAACAATTACAATTCATGTTGTTTGACTCATTTAATAGCAATACCCTTAATTTGTTTCTATATATAGTCGGGTCAAAATAGTTGGACAATTCAATATTATTGATTATTGAATCTACAAAATGAATTACATAAATACCACAATTGTATAAATCTGTTTGGATAACATGATCTTCACCTGAAACAATTTTCATATTGTCTACCTTACATTGGTCTGTTCTATACTTGTTGTAGAATGTATTTACAAAATACTGAAACTGTTTAAAAATTCGATTGGAGTATATCGCATTTTTATGACGCATTGGATCCAAACAACAAAAAGTATTTTTTTCAAAGTTTACGATGAGGACTCTCCAATGCATATCTTCAACAAATGGTATAATTACGGTGTTATTACTGAAATCAGGTAATTCTATGTAAAACTCAGAAGATAAGTTTTCTAAATCTTTTTTTGAACCAAAAATATAGTTGGTTATGAGAGCGTCCACTATTTTAAATTTGGGCTTCAATTCCAAGGATAATTTTTCGTAAATAACATTTAAACAAATTGTAATTATCATATTACTTAAATATCTACTATCGTAATAGTTGAGCGCTGGATATCTTATGGGATCTAGTGTTAAATAATCCTCAGAAGTTAAAGTCCACTTAGTATATCCGTATTTGCACACTACGTATAAACCAAAATCTTTTGAATTTGAATAATAATTAAAATCTTTATGTAAACCGTTATCATTGAAGTCATTATTAATGTAGTTTTGGTCAACAGTATTGGTAAAATCTAAAGGAGAATCTTTTACAGCCGTTTTTGAACTAGTTGAAACCTGGAAATTTTCAGTACACAATATGCAATAATAAGTAACATTTGGTGAACTCAAATTGTGACTAAGTTTTAAATCTCTTACATCACAAGCTGTATGGTTCCACCTGCTACACATAAAACAACTGACCCATTGATCTCCTGATTTGTCTAAATGAGAACTTATACCACATAAGAGGCATACATTTTCCATATCTGAAGATACATTTAATAAATATTGTTTTAACTCACTTGCATACTCGATAGCATTAAACGCGGAAGTGTAAGACTCGCCAGAAAGACTTCTTTTAATATACCATGTAATTAGTAACAAGTTAGATCCAATATTTGATGTCGAAGAGCATTTTTCGAAATTTATAAGCCAATCATTTTTCGATATTTCCTTACACTTTTGCCTCAAAAGTTTGTTTTCTGCGTTATACTTTTCCAAAAACAATTGAAATATGTTTAAAAATTCCTCACTTTTGATTTCCGTTCCACTAGGATCACATATTAATATTTCTTTTGTAGCACAATTAATTTTTAAAAGTACAGCATGAACCTTTTCTTTTAACATGATTATTGGTATCATACTAATTTTTTCTAAAAATGGCATATATTTAGCACCGATTGTAATTTTTGAATTAAATAATGAAATTGAATTTATGCATGGAAAAACTACTACATTTTTATAATTTTTTGAAATGACTGATAGCACCAAATATGCTAATGACTCAGATAATTGGGTGTCACTACTTATGGTGTTAAACTCTATTGAATTGATTTTTGTTTTAATTACACACTTGTTTAGATTATTATACGTTGTCACATAATATATATGATTATCAATAATTTTGTAATAATCTACATTATTTAATAATTTATTTGACAAAATATCCAACTTAAATTCAATGCTATCTTCTACTTCCCTCGTTTTGTAGCTATCTTTTCCACTCAAACTCGCAATACCATTTGCTGAAATATTTTCTGATATAGGTTTAGATACAATATTATTAATGGAAATGGAGTTATTTTCCTCTACCATCCTATTTGGAATTTCCATATCAGTATTTTCAATCTTCAATTTTGTAGAATCATTTACTATTGAGATCTCTCGAGATATTTCTTCAATTGTAGAGAGCTTCCTATTAAAAATTTCATGCTTTAAAAATCTCCCAGTAAAATAAGTATTTTTTCTTTTAGGTTTATCGCCCCATCTTTCAACAGCATTATCAATATCAGCACTGTCCACACTAGCCAGACTTGTATTTGATACATTTTTTTTAACCACTTTAGTGCTTGTTTTAGATGACATTTCAGTTGCAATTAGAATAATGTATTCTCGCATCAAGCGTACAAAAATTGAAGGGGTTACATATTTTTGTTCTAAAATGTCATTTTTTACAAAGTTGAAGAAGCGTTCGACTAATGCATTACTTTGTCGCTTACTGGACTCAGATGGTGGATTTACTATAAGTGAAAACATTGGAAAAAATGGCAAATAATTTTCTAACACAGCATTAAAAATAGATGGATTACAATATATATTTTCTTTCGATAAATCCTTTTCGCGATCATTTTCCGTCTCTGTAATTGCACTCGTCATTTCGTCATACAATTTTTTAAAATGAATATAGAATGGACTAGATCTTTTTAGTGTTTTACTACCAAATTTATTGTATTCTTTTTGATTTGGAAGATCATATGAATCTACGTTAATGTTATCACTTGATTCAAAAGACTTTAATTGTGAAAATGCATTAGTAATCCATATTCCATCAAATTTACTATTTAATATAACTATTACGCAATAAAACCAATTATTAGCTTCATCCATAGATTTTATATTAAATGCACTGGCCAAAAGTTCTTTGACAATTGGTTTAACGTATTTGGTTCCAGAGTTCGTTTTCATTGTATAAGCATTGTCAACTAATTTAGCAATATTTTTCATAAAATGTGCACAGCATAAATGAATGGTAACAATGTGTTTTGGCTTCTTTTTTTTACTGATCGAGTTATCATAACACATTTTCAAATACTCTAATATACTTTGGTTATTGAATCCGTTACAAATCGCATGCATATTAGCGTAACTAAAATCCGTCACCACTGAGTCAAAAAGAGGCCATTTTTTATTCATTATACAAAATGTTTTAAATTTTTGTAAAAAAGTTTCTATCGTATGTGCATCGTGTTCACTAGAAACCATTTCTAAAATTGGGCAAATACGTGTTATATTTTTTACACTCATTACTCCACAATAGTACAAAACTCTATATTTGTTTGCTTTCTTTGAGGATTTTTGCATTGACTCCTTAGTCTCTGCTACAACAGAGCCTGTTGCGTCAAAATATAGCACAGCATTCGAGGAATTATACGCCATAGTCAGTTGTTCATCGCTATAGACTTTTATATTCAAGGGAAAAGAAACTTGCTTAATATATTCGGGATGCTGCATTTTCATTAAAAGTATATCAATATGAGAGTTTGGATGCCGTTTTAAACTGTTTCTACCTTCTGAACGAATCTTCCGAATGACAGGAGCGTTTTTAATAGTTTGCATGTTACCTCGATTTAGAGCTGAAAATGACACTTTTCTTGCCATATCTTTTTGATATTGATATGGTCTAGTATGCAGCAATTGATTTTTAGCGACATCTCTTTCTACGCTTCTAACTTGACCGATCATCTTTTTTCTAATATGACAATAATTCTTCGAGGAACACAATACTCTAACGTTTCTTTTATTGTTTTTGTCTGGGAAAAAATTAATCGAAATTTTAAAATTTTTGCAACCTCTATTATTGTTTATACAATACGCGAGTATTGTCGCACAATGCTTTCCATATTTACATCTATAAAATGCGAGTGTACATGAATTATTAACATAATTTTGAAGTTTGGATTTTAATATTAATTTGTAATAATAAGAGTTCAATTTTCCAGATGTTTTATCATATATTGCATCCCAATCATCATGATTTAAATCAAATTCTCCTTCAAAGTAATTACAAACGGAATAGTTGGATCTCTTTATAAAATTGTGTTGCGAACTACATTCATTAATTGAACCAGAAGGTAGTGTACAATCTATATTAGGTTTTGAGAGATTTAAAATGGCTTTCGGGACGCTTATAATTTCGTCAGTTGTGTTCATTATATTTTTAAATTCAATTGTGTGACCATCACAATGATCTTCAATTTTACGTTTAATGTGGTCATTACTTGAATTTAATTCCGAACCGTGGTTGTAAGAGAAAGACAATGACATGCTCGTATCATCGTTTTTCAATATCGGCGAAGAAGTGCCAACTTTATTAATGGTAGGATTAAAACGTTCGCTAGCTTTACTTATACTTGATATATTACTACTCGACGAACTTGATTCATTTATTAAAACATTTGGTTTTATTTTTGAATTTGAATGATTTTCTGAGAAATGATTGGAACTAGGTATATCCCCAGATTTATCAATATTTGAAGACATATCACTACGTGATGAACTTAATTCTCTTATTGTATGTGGCTCCGATTGCAATAAATTATTTGAAATAATTTCATCAGTAACAGCGGTTATATTTATTCCAGAATTAAAATATTGTTTAATATTACCAGTGTTCCTTTGGATGCAAATATACATTTTGTACTGGTCATTTCTCCTGGCATTTTTACCCCCTTTATGACATTTGGCAGCTTCAGCATAAATCTTAGCATACCGATTTAATGGTAATAATTGTTCATAAGTAATAGTAGAGTTGATATTTTTCAGTTTATAAGCAACTCGTTTTGCTTGATTGTTTACGTTTAATTGATTCATTTTCACTTTTTAAAATCACTCAATTTAAATTGAAATGAATATTAAAACAAATTCAATCAATATCACAAATACTGTATCACAAAAGCAACAAACAGAACAAAATGTTTGCCTACTGCTTTAAGACTAAAGCATATCCTGCGCCCTCATCCTGATACGGAGCGCCGCGTCGCAGTTCCTAGAAGTCATGTGATGTTTTGATCTTTTTGCCATAAGTCACCAATCCCCATCCCCATTCGTTTTTATCCATCCGTATAGTAAGTGACTAATTGTTAAACATGGGAAACCGCCACCCAGCTCCAGCAAAGTAAGTTCAAATGCATTATTGATATTTACTTTCCACACTTTCCACACTTTCCACTTTGGTGGAAAGTGTGGAAAGTGTGGAACCTAACCTAACCATATTAACTTCATTAACTTTATTAACTTTATTAACCAATTAATGATGTTTCTTCTGTTTTAGGGTTCCCGAAAATCCGCCCCCTGCGTTGCCGGCACCGGCGGTGGTACCGGCACCAGCTGCGTTGGCGGCACCGGCGGTGGTACCGGCACCAGCTGCGTTGGCGGCACCGGCGGTGGCGCAGGCACTAGCTGCGTTGGCGGCACCGGCGGTAGGACCGGCACCAGCTGCGTTGGCGGCACTAGCTGCGTTGGCGGCACCGGCGGTAGGACCGGCACCAATAATAATATTCCTACCATCGCAGATGCATGCAAGGTAAAATATATGTTAAGTTTATTATACTTAATTTTAATTATTATTTATTTTAATAAAGAAGGCCAAGACGCCGCCGCCCAGGGCATCGTGGCGGGAGGGGTCGTGGCAGGAGGGGCCGTGGCGCGTGGCAGGAGGGGCCATACACATACGGGCCCAACGCAAACAGGAGGAACCTGTATGAACCAGAGGAATATTTTTATTGATTATGTATTTTTATTAATTTAAATTGATTAATAAATAATCATTTATACACTTTTTACGCTTTTGCTTTTGATTAAAAATCATAGAAAATACCGGCCCTTTTCAGGGCCACCAAATTAATTAATTTGGCAATTTTATCTAATTTATTAAAAACGTAATTAAAAAATATATTAATATAATAAACTTAACAATATATCTGTCTCTCTCTCTCTTACATACAGTATATTTATCTCTCTCTCTCTCTCAAACATATCTTTTTTTATTATCTCTCTCTCTCTCTCATCACACATTATTATTAATTTGTGTTAATAGTAAATATAGATTATTAATCTAATAATAAACTTCAATTATATAATTAGCAAATTGCGTAATTAAAAATTCAAAGATTTATTTTTAATCAAATAAATTAAAAAATAATTGTTTCTCGTAATCTCGAAATGAATGAACGTAATTATGAATCTTTTGATTATATATGTAGCAAATTGTGTAATTAAAGAATCAAAGATTTATTTTTAATCAAATAAAAATTAAGAGATTAAAAGGTTTTATAGTAATCTCGATATGAATGAATGTAATTAGGAAAATTAGGTAATTATGAATGAATGTAATTATGTGTTTGCGTAATTATAATACGAACGAATTAATGAATATTTTTGTAAAAAAAATTAAACCGGAAGACTGTAAATTTTTGAAATTTATAAGTAATTACGCTTGAGCGCTGGACGCGGAAATTAATATTTCATCCCTTATACGCTTCTGTCTCATCACCAAACTTATAGGGTAAGTTAGTATAGTCCTTAAGTACATTTTAAAAATAGTTTGGATATTTAAAATTGACCGGAAGACTGTAAATTTTTGAAATTTATAAGTAATTACGCTTGGGCGCTGGACGCGGAAATTAATATTTCATCCCTTATACGCTTTTGTCTCATCACCAAACTTATAGGGTAAGTTAGTATAGTCCTTAAGTACATTTTAAAAATATTTTCGATATTTAAAATTGACCGGAAGACTTTAAATTTTTGAAATTTATAAATAATTACGCTTGAGCGCTGGACGCGGAAATTAATATTTCATCCCTTATACGCTTTTGTCTCATCACCAAACTTATAGGGTAAGTTAGTATAGTCCTTAAGTACATTTTAAAAATAGTTTGGATATTTAAAATTGACCGGAAGACTTTAAATTTTTGAAATTTATAAGTAATTACGCTTGGGCGCTGGACGCGGAAATTAATATTTCATCCCTTATACGCTTTTGTCTCATCACCAAACTTATAGGGTAAGTTAGTATAGTCCTTAAGTACATTTTAAAAATATTTTCGATATTTAAAATTGACCGGAAGACTTTAAATTTTTGAAATTTATAAATAATTACGCTTGAGCGCTGGACGCGGAAATTAATATTTCATCCCTTATACGCTTTTGTCTCATCACCAAACTTATAGGGTAAGTTAGTATAGTCCTTAAGTACATTTTAAAAATAGTTTGGATATTTAAAATTGACCGGAAGACTTTAAATTTTTGAAATTTATAAGTAATTACGCTTGGGCGCTGGACGCGGAAATTAATATTTCATCCCTTATACGCTTCTGTCTCATCACCAAACTTATAGGGTAAGTCAGTATAGTCCTTAAGTACATTTTAAAAATATTTTCGATATTTAAAATTGACCGGAAGACTGTAAATTTTTGAAATTTATAAGTAATTACGCTTGAGCGCTGGACGCGGAAATTAATATTTCATCCCTTATACGCTTTTGTCTCACCACCAAACTTATAGGGTAAGTTAGTATAGTCCTTAAGTACATTTTAAAAATAGTTTGGATATTTAAAATTGACCGGAAGACTGTAAATTTTTGAAATTTATAAGTAATTACGCTTGGGCGCTGGACGCGGAAATTAATATCCCTTATACGCTTTTGTCTCCTCACCAAACTTATAGGGTAAGTTAGTATAGTCCTTAAGTACATTTTAAAAATAGTTTCGATATTTAAAATTGACCGGAAGACTTTAAATTTTTAAAATTTATTGAAAATTACGCTTGGGCGCTGGACGCGGAAATTAATATTATATTGGTATACATTTTTGAAATAAATTACTCTACTATTTAATTTAATTAGTATTAGTAAAAAAATTATTAACATTTCGTGGACAGAACAGTGTTAATTAGTGTATTTAATTTACCGGCACTGGCGCGCAATTGCTATTTCAACCTTAACATCGGTGAAATGGTAGCCTCTACAATGGGTATCGTACTAGATTTTAGTTGTGTAAATTCGGACGCCAGCGCCGGACGCTAACTTCACATTAGCTATTTTTGCGAGAATGTTGTAAAATATTAATACCGCGATAACTATGCAATACAAATTAAACAAACTCAAACTTACATTAAAATGATCTTCACACACGTACAAGGTAGTAGTATTCGATTTCATTTCTTTGAAATCTCTCAGAATCGCAGTGAACTATTTCTTTCTTCTTTTGATATCCAACGGCACATTAATAAACGTTTTGTCTCTGTATTTGACACTCGTATTTTCGCACATTGGTACAATACACCAATAATATACCTCGCGTTTTTTAATTTTTGACGCCATGACGCCATGACACACTATAAAATTATGTAAATAACTGAAAATTGCTCATTGGCACAATGTCAATCGAAACAGCAGCTGTCGCTACTGGGTACTGACGTCACTGCGGCCGCCATTTTCTTTGAAGCGTTTTAGCGGGAATTCAAATCTCACAATCTAAAAATGCAATTTTTTGCAAAGAAAAAGATCGAAAAAAAATGTTAACAATATATTTATACTTAGAAAGCAATTTTCGAGCTATTTAGAAAGAAATTTTTTTTGTCAAAATGCCGATTAGTTCAATATTTCGGCAATTATAATTATATTTCATATAATCATGGAAACTATCAAAATTATAACACTTATAATTGTGGACACTTGTGTTTGAAGTTTTTAAATAATAAAAATAAATTAAATTGATGTCAGTCATGTCTCGTACGTTTACATTGAAAGGTCAAAGTAGCCTATTGACAGCAAATTTCTATCCTCCCATTGAACTCGATGATAAACATAATTATGCACTCGCTCTTATTGGGCAGCATACATTTAATAGTATACCACATATAGAAGAAGGGAAAAATAATAAGTTTTATTATTATGACAGTGCAAATGTATTACAAACAATCCCAATCCCAACAGGTGCCGATAAATTAGCTGATATTGAATTATATCTACAAAAAATTCTATGTTCCAACACCAACGAACCGGATAAATTGCTATCAATAAAACCTAATTACAATACACTATAAAGTGTGAAATTAGGTGTGTTTATGACGTGGACTTTACATCTGAAAATAGTATTGGATCAATTCTAGGATTTGGGCTTAAATTTTTGGGGGCTAATATAAGTCATGAATCTACTCTACCTGTAAACATTGTTAAAGTGTAAACCATTCGTGTCGAATGCAATATTGTACAGTCGCGGCCAGAAAATTCCGCACGATTTTTAATCAAGTGGGTAGGTTTTTGAAAAAATTTCCTATAGTGAATCGAACTTTAAAAAACATTCAGAAATTCAGTGGCGTACAATTTATTTTCAAATTATAAAAACATAAAATAAATAAAATGTTAACAATTTTATTTTAAAATTTATCATTAATGAAAATTATTAGGTTATTTAATTTAATTAGATATAAAAATAACAAAATTGAATCACATTCGAAGAAAATTATTTTTTTAAATCTAAAATTGTGCTTTTTCCGCACTGAATTTCGTCAGCTACTCGTTGCAACGACCATCCTTGATCTAATTTTGCTATTGCAAAACCTTTTTCAGCTTCGGTTAACGTATGATACGGCATATAAAACTTTCTAAAAGTAAGAATAAAACTGACAAATCTGCTAGTTTTTAAATTAAACTGACATATCAGAAATAGAAAAATAGGCGGCTGTGGTTTAAAAACCACAATTACAAACGAAAAACACACCGTGTGGAATTTTCTGGCCGTGACTGTACATGGTTCCTATTACGGAAATCAGCAATCACATAGGTACGTTGTACAAATTTTCGCTATATTCAAACCCAGGATACAATACAGATCTACAACCTCATAATATTGTTTATTTGCTTATTAAAAGAAAACCAATCGATAATATTACAATTAAGCTGTTGGATCAAAATTCCGAATATATTAATTTTAGAGGGGAGACAATTATTATACGTTTAGAATTGAAAAACTATGGGGTTAATATTTAAACAAAATCATATAAAAAAAGAGTGCAGAGTCCCTGTTGATTCATTCCACCGCCAGTCTTTATTAAGAAAATCGGTTCTAACACTGCAGAACATTGAATTTCTACAATCTCAAGGATACAATGTCCGAGCAATTAGAACTATTCAACAAACTAAATTATGATGACTCAATTGTACGTGAAGAAATCCACACCTATCATCCACACACAAAATAGTTTGAAAATAGTGATGAAATTGAAATATCGATAAATCAGCAAGATGTATTGATGGCAATGTATGATGCTTCTCTATGTATCGAGGGTAAATTTAAAGAGAATTTAACTGGAGAAGGTACGTGTAAATTAACCAACAATGCTGGTGCATATTTATTCGAATTCATCAGTTATGAATTAAATAGTAGGGAAATTGATAAATTTCGAAATACTGGAACAGTTAGTACAATGCGCAACATTTTATTGTGTAACACAAATGAATCTCAAGCACTGATTGGAGCGGGATGGGATTTATCTGGAAATGTTTTACCCACTTACAACACGAATAATTTCACATTTCGCATACCTTTAAAATGTCTTTTGGGAGTGTTTCAGGACACGAGTAATAACTGGCCGACATAAAATTAGATTAGTACGCTCCCGAAGAACGGATTTTATTTGTTTTAAATCTACTAATACAAAGCAGGCAACAATCAGTATTACAAACATAGAATTAAAAATGAAACATGTGTACCCCAGTGATGTGGTTAAATTACGAGTCTTGAAACACATTGGTAAAAACACCCCAATTAAGATCCTATTCAGAAAGTGGGAACTACATGAGATGCCTGCACTAAGAAAAACAGATAAGGAAATATGGCCTGTAAAAACTAGTACTAATTTGGAGAGACCAAGATATATTATTGTTGCATTTCATAAAGATACAAAAGACAATGCTGCTAAAGATGTTACATACATTCATCATCTAAATCTAGTCGATTTAAAAGTGCATTTAAACTCAGAATGCTATCCGTATGAATCGCTAAAAGTAAATTTTCTCAAAATGGCTTATACTGAAGTATATCAAATGTATGTGAACTTTCGAAAACATTTTTATAAAGTGGGTTATGCAGAACCGCTATTGGATTATACCGGATTTAAATATAGATGCTTGTTTGTCATGGATTGTTCAAAACAATGTGAAGCATTAAAATCATCGACTGTAGATGTAAAGTTGGAAATTTTGAGTAGTTTTCCATTTCCAGATAAAACTAAAGCATATTGTTTGATTATCCATGATAGCATTGATTATTGTTTGATTATACAGGAATATACACCTCTAAGTGGAATAGTGAAAAAAATTATTTAAATTTATAATAATAGTGATTGTTTCTTAGTTCACTATTGACTTTTGAATATGAAGTTTGTAGTAAATTTTGTGCCGGGATTTATTATAAATTCACGTTTGATACCTAAAGAATTGACAATTCATAAAGGAGGGAACGCATTAGACGGTCGCGCTCCCGTCGCGGTCCCGTCGCATCACGAGCTGAGCTGATCGCTGTTTTAACAAAATAGTCGCATTTGGCAATCGCGCTACATCTTGCTCGCGCTCGCCTTAGTTTTAGTTAAGAAAATGAGTTCCATGGAAGACGTCTTATTATTAGCTCTTCTGTTTGAAGAAGAAGAAAAGCGTCAAAGAAAAAGGCGCACGAGATTTTGGATCCATCCAATTAATAGAAGCAGACAAGTAGAGGGTGAATTTCAAACTTTATTCAAAAAATTGTTACTGGACGAACAGCGATTTTTCCAATACTTTCGTATGTCAGCTGGAAAGTATTATGATCTACTAGATATTATTCACAAAGACATTCAGCTGCAAAATACAAAATTTAGACGCTGCATACCACCTGTAGAAAGACTGGCCGTTTGTCTAAGGTAAGTTTAGAAACTTATTAATTTAGTATTTCATTTTACCTAAAAACTGATCAACGTTTTCTGTTTACTAAACAGCAAATAAATAAAATAATAAAGTATGTGTTTATATGTTTATTTATGTTTGAAGAACTTAAAAAAATAAAAATAAATATTAATTCTAAAAAAATAAAAAAATAATAAATACTTATTATATTAATAATGAATAAATATTAATTCAATAATTATTTCTTGATCCTCCGTAATTTGAAGGTCCTGGGTAATTAAAGGTGTCAAGTTGGTTCGACTCGATGTTCGAACTAAGTTCGATTTCATTTATCATTTGGTAGACCTTACCTTTTACCCAAGCTTGCTGGTATGGTGTAAAATTCTTGACAATTTTACCCATACTTATAAAAAAATGAATTATTGGATCTTCCAATTCCAAGTCTTTTTCTGGCGGTTTTTGTTTCTCTAAATAATTTTGAAATACACTTGCTACAGATATATCTTTTTGTTGGTAAGGTTTTGGTCTTGCAGATGCACGTTTTCCTGCTCTAGTAACAGAAGGGGTCGAAGATACATTACTTAGTGATGGAGAGAACGGAGATAACACCTCTGACTCCAGAGTTGACATTTCGTCTTCAAAGTTTTCCTCCACAACTGCTTCAGAATCTTGCGATTGGTCATTTATATTTGAAATAGTTCTGCAAATAATATAAATGAATGGCGAAATATTATTAACTTAATCTAGTCAGTATGTGGTAGCTAAAAATTATTACTAACTCCTCGTTGATATGTAATTTTAAAAAATTCATTTGGTCCTCAAACCGCCATTTTTTTGTGTTGGTTGCTCCCTGACCACTGCGCGTATCACTATGTTTTTTTTGTGCTCTCCGATACATTACTCTTAGTGCCGCCCATCTTTTTTTAACATCTTTCACTAAAAGAAAAGTTTAATATGAGCAATTGGTACTTTTTTTTCAGGTACTTAGCAACAGGAGACACTTTTAAAACAATAAGTAATAGCTATAGACTGGGATACACAACAGTTAAAGAAATAATAATTTCCACGTGTAAGGCAATTTGCAATAAACTTCTCCCATTAGTGATGCCCACACCAACCAAGGAAATGTGGGAAGAAAGCGAAAAACAATTTAGTACTTTGTGGAATTTTCCCAATTGTTTAGGGGCATTAGACGGTAAACATGTGGTCATTCAAGCACCGAAAAACAGTGGTTCCCTATACTTCAACTACAAAAAAAGTTTTTCTATTGTTTTATTAGCTTTGGTTGGTGCAGACTACAAGTTCAGTGCAGTGGACATAGGCAGTTACGGAAAAAATAGTGATGGAGGAATTTTCTCACGATCAGCTTTCGGAAAAGGTCTACAAAACAATACTTTAGATATACCAAATGCTAAGATTATTCCGGGTATGCAAGAACCTTTACCACATGTTATAGTTGGCGATGAAGCATTCCCACTAAAGCAATATTTGTTACGTCCATATCCTGGATCTTCCCTTCTTGAAGATCAAAATGACCGAAAAAGGATTTTTAATTATAGACTCTCAAGAGCACGTAGGGTTTCCGAAAATGCATTTGGAATTCTCGTTCAAAAATTTGGCATCTACCAACGTTGTTTCAGACTGATACCAGAAAATATAAAGATTGTTGTACTTGCTACCTGCTGCTTGCATAATTTTTGTAAAAGTGATAATTTTCAATTATCTGCCAATGCACGGAAATCGAAAGGTGTACGTAATATTTCAAATATTGGAGGCAACTTTGGACAAAGCGCAATGAATGTTAGGGAAAAATTTACAACCTACTTTAATTCACCTGAAGGTTCAGTACCTTGGCAAATAGATATTCTGTCCACAGGTCGTCAAGAAAATGTACTTAATGATATATAAAATAATTAAATAAATAAATATAGCTTACCTGGTTGTTTCATTTCGGCACTAATTTCCAACCAGCAATTATCTTTTCGCTGCTGATTTGCATAGTTTCTATCAGCAACATCATATAATTCTGCATACTTTTCCACTAATATAATTAGCTTTTCATCTTCCATATTTAGCACTGTTGAATTAACCCACAAAACAATAAAAAAAACGAATGTAAACAGCTGTAGACACGACGGTCGCCGAATTACTTCGACTATGAACGATTCATAGAATTAGCACAGTACTCGATCGTCGAAAAGGCGCGCACTGGGCGTTCGCGAGCTCATCTCGATCGCATCGCGATCTGCCGAGATTCTTTCGAATAGATCGGCGGAGAGCGCGCTGTGAGCGAGCACGGCCCTAGAACACCAAGTGCAAATGCATGCGTTGTAAAACATGGAAAAGATCTACACTGAGCGCGGTCGAGACTAGCTCAGCTCGCGATGCGACGGGACCGCGACCGCCTAATGCGTTCCCTCCTTAATGGTGCAGGCGAATCAACTTATTTGTTTAAACCAATACACTGTATTAGTGATGACGTAGCCACGAAATTTTTGTTGGGGTAAAACTGACTCTTGAGTCAAAAAAACAACTGTCAATAGGAAGTGTCAATAGTATCAACCTACATCAAACATTCATATTGTCAAGACTCAAATTATTGTGGAATTATTTGGCATTATGCAAATAACATGTGATCCGCCTTATCAGCGATTACATGAATCTCACGTTGTCGAAGACACCGGAAAAGCAACACGAGCCGCGGTGCCAGCAAGGTGATCGAACGGGATGACCGATCGAACGCTGAGCTGACACAAATTGCAAAGTAACAATAATTATTGTAATGCAAAAGAGAGTTAGTCTGTTTTGAGGATCGAACCATATAGGTCGATCCAAATATAATAAACGCGTCGCGAACTGGTGTCAGAGAAATATCATAGAAGACCAAGTGCCAAGATGACCATTGCCCTCCGCTCGTTGCCGCTGGGACCCATAATGATGTAAGTAGATTAATACCCTAATGTGCGGGGATCAATACGTGAGTTAATAAATATAATTTTAACACTGGCCCCTCGACTAATTTATTGAAATTCAAACCCGCTACGTTCCCCAGTCGCGTAAATCGTGACATATGGTGGAGACGCCTAAAATCTCTGGCAGGTTCTCCGCAACCTGCAGAAAAGGCATTAATTTCATGTTCAATTTTCAACTGGATGCTGAGGCTGGCATCCACCCTGGTGGTTGTGTAACAACGACACGCCTAAATGTTACGCACATTTTATGCATTTACAAGTTGATACTCACGAATTCAGAATTTAAAATCACAATTTAACCCTGATACAAGTAAACAATAAATTGAAACTGTAGTTTTATTACCCATTTGCCACACGCCCAATTTGTTGCATTAATTTCCACCGACTTACGTGTTTTGTTATTACATAATTATACTCTCATTCCATATCACACTTATAGTAAAGGCCTGTAATATATTATGTTATACGACCCTGACAAGAACGAGACGCAGTATAACCAGTAGGGCATCATTCAATTAAAAAACGGTATAACACCAAAACCCGTCGACATGCAGTATGTCAAACGCAGACAAACCTCACACGAGACTACAATCTAAGAAATTAGGAGAAGCGGTTGATAACCCCGTAGCAAGAAGCTCAACATACGTACCGGAAGAAACAGGAAAAGGTGACCGGGTTACAAGCAGACCCACGACGGGCTTACCAGACCTAAGCCAAATCAAGGCCGCGCCAAGAGCAAAACAGAGTGTGCAAGTGGTGGTAAGACCTGTAGGAGACACGACTACAGAACGCGAAGACGAAGGTAACGCGTGCTCCATGTTGAGCGAACAAAAGGAAAAAGAAGAACGAGAGCGAAGGGCTGCCTTGGAGAAGGCCACGAAAGACAAACGAGAGCAAGAAGCAAAGGAATTTGAAGAAGAAGAGAGGCGTAAAGCCGAACAACTACAAACAGAAGCAGATGAATTAGAGAAAATTGCAAGAGAGCGAAGAAATAGAAGGAAATTGGAAAAGGAGGCAGCAGAAAAGGCGTCGAAGGAAACGCTACAACGAAAAGAAGAAGAAAAAAGAAAATTAGCAGCAAGTGAAGCACTACGGAAAGAGCAAGAAGAAAGACGGAGAAGGGATACCATCGACGAGAAGGACGAAGAAATAGCTAGACATAGCGCGGGTAAGGAAGCAGAAAAAGAAAAGAGAAAAATTGAAAAATTACGAAAAGAAGAAGCAGATCGAATAGCCGACCTAGAACCGCAGGACAAAACCAGAAGAGAAGACATGGCAGACATAACGCTAGGGGACAGTAACGCAGCAGCACGAACACCATCAGTTCCAGAATTCATTGCGCCTAAATTATTCAATCCGTCATCAACCAATCCGCTATCATTCATACGCCAATATGATAGGTGCGCGGCGGCGAACGGATGGGATGACAATTACAAAATGTTATACTTTGGAACATTTTTGGACCGCGTCGCAAACACTTGGTACAAGGACTACAAGACTAGACCCGAAAACTACTCCAAAATTTGGAGCGACATAAGTGACGACTTTATACAAGAATTCGGAGGCGCAGGCGAAATAAATAACGCTATGTTTAGATTTACTAGTCGTAGACAACACCCATGGGAAGGAGTAAAAGCCTACTACTACGAGCTGAAAGCCTTAGCACATGAAGCCGATCCAAGAATGTCCGACAAAAACTTCGGACAATTCTTCGAAAATGGACTGCAACCAGCGATACGCCGCGCGTGCAGACTGCACAAGGACGAAACGATGACGAGGGACAAAATAAAAAGCTTGGCATTTAAACTAAACGAGTGGAACGATACAGAAACAGATAGTCAATTGGAAGATTCTGCTAGGGGGCTAAGTCTGTACGACCAAACAGCCTACCCTAGACAGCAAGAAAGGAGCAGTCGATATCCACAGAATAACTACCCACAAGGATCAAATCTACGTACTAATTACCGGGACTTCGGAACGGGCTATCGAGGCAACAATTACAGAGGTAATTACCGCCAAAATAATAGTGGAAACTCTTTTTCGCGTACAAACGGATATGGTAACGGGAACGGATCAAGGAACTACCGTGGAAGTTACAACAGGGGAAGAAGCTTCAACAACGAAGGGAATAGAGGAAGACCAAACTCCCAAGATGTTCGTTATAGAGAAACGAACCAACAGCAACTGCCTAACACACGCACCACCGACGGTAGGCCGAAGTGTTACAATTGCAATCGACCGGGCCACATCGCATCAATGTGTAGAGAACCACCTCAGAACAGAGAACGCAGAGTGTCGTTTGGTGATCGAGAATCGCCGAACCCAAACGGGGGCGGACGACATTAAACGACCCGAATGTCGTCCTCCACACAGAAAAAGAAACAGTGGGGGCATATAGGAGGATCCTGACAGTCCAAGGTAAAATACAAGACAATTGCCAAGGAGTAGAACTCGTACTAGACACAGGATCCACAGCAAGTATAATAAAAAGGGAACTCGCGAAAGATTTAACACTAATACCCTCTACGGAGGTATTAACAACTGCAGGGGGGTACAGAGTTGTCGCCCTGGGGAAAACAAAAGTAGAGATTAGTATCGGACCATTTCGTTGCAGCCACGAAATGTTGGTCATCGAACAATTGCCAAAAGACGCGATCCTAGGAGTAGATTTTCTCAAAGCATACGACGCTGTGGTAGACTTCTCCAACAATGAAATCGAACTAACAAACAATGGAAAAAGGATTAAGCTACCTGTTAATGCAACAACAATTTAGTTTTTACTTTATTTATTTCACGAAGATCTAGTAACTTGTTTTAACTTGTTTTAGTTTAAAAAAAAAATAATTAGTGGGCTTTGATCGACGAGCTTTGATGATTGGACGTTGATAAGATGACGTCATATTTTTTTTTTGCTATATAAGGGAGTGCAGGGCGGAATTAATTCAGTTCCACTTTAGTCTTGACACCGATCAGAACTAAACTAATTTTGAAGCCCATCTGATTGAAATCAAATAATAATTGTATAGTAACACCGTATTGTAATAAAGATTTGTTTGCACATTTGCACAACATATTGCGCGTGATGTGAATATAATATGGTGTGCTACCGAGCTATCTAAATTTCGTTCATTTTCGCGCATGACGTCACGTTGGGACTAGATAATTATAGTATGAAAATCAAGTTACGTTTGGCGGTTTTATTTGATGTTTATTTCAATCAAATATTGGAATAAATACATAGTAAAATATTATTAAGTATTTTGGTGTGGCCGTTTTTGTTAGTAAGTGATCTTATATTTAACTACATAATTAAAGGGGTTTGTTTTTCTCTTTAATATGTTTGTTAATTAATCTAATTTTCGTTGCTATAGACAATTTAATATTACACTTTCAATAGAACCAACGTGACGTCACGAAATAATATAGCAACCTGCGCGATAGCACACCATATTATATTCACATCACGATATTGCGGACAAATATTTGGAATATTATTTCTCTTGGAGAGCTGTCAGAAGTTTGACTACAGATCGGTAAAACGGGAAGGATACAAGTGAAGGCAGCGCACTAACAGTAGAAAATCTCAAGAGGGCGCCGGAAGGAATGAAATTAGGCGCGGCGAAAGACTACAAGCTGATCCCAAAACGTGAAATAACCATGAAACTAGCCATGCGGGGACAAACGGGGTTATCTATCACGACGCTGGACAACTACGACTTCCAAGCAGCCGAACCCTTCATAACGAAACACGGATTAGCCCTTAAGTCAAAGCCAAGAATGATGGGTGCAGGGATTGAAATTGTGATAGAAAACCGAGGGCACTCGACAAAGCGAATATTCAAGGATACAACGATGGGATGGCTATACAAAGCCGAAGGAACCGTCGACGTAGGAATAATGCTATATGTCGAGGAAACAGAAGAAAAAATCACGGCGGACGACCACAAAATAAACCCAAGAATTCCAATTCAGCAAAGAGAAAAATTACAAGTACTGCTGGAGGAATTCTCCGACGTATTTTCTAAAACCACAAACACAATGGGCAGTACCGGGTGGTGCGAGCACGAAATTGACGTCCAAGGTGCAGACCCCATCAGAAGCAAACCATACAGAGTATCCCACAAAGAGAGGTCAATCATTGACGGACAAATTAACGAAATGCTAAAAAACGGAATCATCCGAAACAGTCATTCGCCTTGGGCGAGCCCAGTAGTCTTAGCCAAGAAAAAGGACGGGACAATGAGGTTCTGCGTGGACTACAGAAAATTAAATAGCGTAACGAAAAAATCAACGTACCCACTACCAAACATCGACGACATAATGACATACTTAGGCGACTCTAGGTATTTTACTACACTCGACCTGTTCAGTGGGTACTGGCAAGTAAACGTAAAGGAGGAGAATAAAGAACTTACGGCGTTTATAGCACAAGGACACGGATTGTACGAATTCAACGTACTACCAGTTGGACTATGCAACGCGCCGGCGACATTCCAACACTTGGCCGACACTGTCTTCCAAGGGATGAAGTGGAGTGAAGTGTTGATATACCTGGACGATATAGTAATATTTTCGGAGAATGTTGAAGAACACCTAGCGAAATTGGAAAAGGTTTTCAAAAGACTGCGTAGCGCCGGCCTAACCCTCAAACCTAGTAAGTGTGTATACCTAGAAGAGGAAGTGAAACTCTTAGGCTTTATAGTTGGAAAAAACGGTATAAGGGTGGACAATGAGAAAGTAGCCGGTATCCAAGACTTCCCTCTCCCGCGAAAAATTAAAGACGTACAAAGTTTCCTAGGGATGTGTAATTACTACCGGAAATTCATCGAAAACTATTCCGCTATAGCCAGGCCACTATACGAGTCCACAAAAGAAGCATCGACGTTTAACTGGGGGCCACCACAAGAACAGGCATTCGAAGACCTTAAGAGGAAACTAACAACCGCCCCAGTATTGAATTATTTTAATCCCAACATAGGATGCGAAATGAGGGTTGACGCATGCACCTACGGAATCGGAGCCGTCCTCCTCCAAGAGGGAGACGACAAAAAGGCACACCCTATCGCATAC
This sequence comes from Cryptophagus acutangulus, assembly GCA_963556235.1. NCBI lineage: Eukaryota > Metazoa > Arthropoda > Insecta > Coleoptera > Cryptophagidae > Cryptophagus > Cryptophagus acutangulus. Next base: position 4,586,791 of record OY744570.1, read on the forward strand.
GTAAGCAGAAGTCTTACAAAGGCTGAACAAAACTACACGATTACAGAGCTGGAAGGATTAACTGTAATTTGGTGTCTCGGATATTTACGGCACCTCATCTACGGCAGACACGTGAAGATCGTGACAGACCATCACGCTCTTTGTTGGCTCAAGACGGTAAAGGACCCTACAGGACGATTAGCTAGATGGGCAATCAAATTATCAGAATTTGACCACACAATCGTACACAAAAGTGGTGTAGCGCACAAGGATGCAGATTGCCTCTCCCGATATCCGACAAAGACAGCGGACGTCAAAGACGAAGACGAAGCAAATGAATTGCATACATACCTATTCGACCAACACGACTTAGGCGAACAACAAAGAAGAGACCCAGAGTTGAAGGAACTAATAGAAATCATGCAAGACTCATCAAAAGGGTCAATAGCGTCGCGACGGTATGCAAAAAACTTCTGTATGTTAGACGGGGTGTTATACAAAAAAAATGCTAGCTTGATCGGCAATGACAATCTACTGGTTGTGCCAAGACTCCTTGTAGGTGAAATTTTGTTTAGCCACCACAGTGAACCACTGGCTGGCCATTTAGGTATCACCAAAACACTTGACAAAGTAAAAAATAGGTTCTTCTGGAGAGGACTGCAAAAGGACGTAGAAAAATTTGTCAAGGGGTGCCCGGACTGCCAAGCCAGAAAAGGAGAACACCATCGAAAACCACAAAGACTACTACAGCCAATTCCAGTGTCGACACCGTTCGACAAAGTGGGAATCGACCTCTTGGGACCATTTAGGAAAAGTAAGAACGGAAAGACGATGATCATCGTCGCCACCGACTACGCCACTCGTTGGGCGGAGACAGCAGCCTTACCCAGTGGGAAAGCCGGACCAGTAGCGAAGTTTATACTGGAAAACATAATCGCACGCCACGGGGCACCGCGATACTTGCTAAGTGACCGCGGAAGAACATTTCAGTCAGAATTAGTGACCGAGCTACTAAAGACAATGGGGACGGTGAGTACATTCACAACGGCCTATCACCCTTGTTGCAATGGATTAACCGAGCGGTTGAATAAGACACTGGCCAACATGCTAAGTATGTACACCAATACCGAACAGACGGATTGGGACGAACATTTACCACACGTGACGTTCGCTTACAATTCCGCAAAGCAGGACAGCACGAAGGTGTCGCCGTTCATGCTGGTGTATGGACGGGAAGCAGTACTACCCACGGAAGCAAATCTAACACAACCCAGCCCGGATACGGACTCGAATACAATTAGGGAAAGAGCCCTCGCAGCAAGAGCTCTGGCTGTAGAAGAAATCGAGAAGAGACAAGAGTATGATCGGGATCGCTACGACGACCGGCATAGACATATCGAATTCGCAATCGGTGATAAAGTGAAAGTTTTCACTCCAGTGCGGAAAGTGGGACGCAGTGAAAAACTTTTGTTACGTTGGTTCGGGCCTTATTACATCACCAAAAAACTAAGTGATGTGAATTACGAGATTCAGAAGGGTCCCACACCAAAATCCAAGAAGGATGTAGTCCATGTCAACCGCATACTACGCTACAACGACCCATGGACAGCCCAGATTAGCCCGGGTTGCAAAGATGACAGTGTTGAACTCGGGAGTGCGACGAAAATAGTCAGGGACAATTAACACAAACAATTAGATAAGGAGACAATAAGAAATAGATTTAAAACAGTAATTTAGGGATATGTAACAACTAATAGTGTTTAAGAAAAAAAAAAAGTGAACATCAAATAGTTAACCTTTCTTGATTCACAGATTCTGGGGTGTGATGATCACGAACGCCCAGGGTGGTCAGGACCATCCAGTGGAAGTGACTGCCGGAGCCTTCTGGAGGCCACTAGCCCAAACCATCGGGTACGAGGCCACCATCCCCCTGGTCTACACAAGAGGTTGGGTGACAAAGAGGCTAACCAGAGTGAAAGAAGATAAAAACACACTAAAACTACCCGAGTGCAAAGACGATAGCGACAGGACGGACTGTCAACTGCTCGCCCAAATAGACCTTTTGGCGAGCACATTTGAAGAAGACTACGATGAAGAACTAAATAATTGGGGCGTGGAAATAAACACAAGAAAGTGGGGAGAAAACCGAAGAAGCAAGAGAGCGTTGGATTTCATTGGGGACGGGCTTTCATGGTGCTGCGGAGTAGCAACCCAGCACAAATTAGACAAACTACACATGGGGGAAGAAGAATTAGAAGCAGAAGTCACAAGGCTACACAAAGGGTTGTCGGAAACCATCACAAACATAGGGGAGACGTCACAGAAATTCCAAGAGTACACTACGAAGTCAGCCGGGATCCTACACAACATGGAGCGGACTATTCACACCATCGAGGGATTTGCAGTAAAGTTGGCCCAAGACCTAAAAGTCGAACAAGTCAAGGAAAAGGCCCAAGTAATGAAAGCATACTACGACAACTATGCAAACCTGAAGAAGATCATCTCAACCTTCAGGGTAGTCCGGCGGAATGAAATCCGAATGTCATGCAATCAACACCAGATTCCTGTGGGAGTACTAAAACAGAATGTGCTGATGGAAGACCTCACCAGACTGAAGAAACAATTGAAGGACGCCAATCAAGGATTAGCCATTCCAATTGAAGACATCAGCAGGTACTACCAACTCCCTCTGTGTGACTGTGCATATACGGAGGAACTGCTAACCATCCATATCCGAGTCCCTATCACCCAAAGACTCCAACACTGGAAACTGTTCGAACTGGTAACCATCCCGTTCGCATGGCATAACCAAATATGCCGCATCCCACACGAAAGCCTGTACTTGGCATCAACAGAAGGAGGAAACATCAGGACCATCGCAGGGGCGGCTCTACATCAATGTCGCCCATACCACGACAAACTTTGCTATCTTCCTCGATTCTCAAGCGATTCCATCCATGGACCAATGTGTGCAAGAAAACTATTTCTGGGGTCAACAGTGGAAGAACTAAGTAACCACTGTCACATGTCTTGCCATGCATCCACAGTAATGTCCATCGTGGAGACTCTAGAAGGGGAATACGTTATAACCAATGGAGGAGAAGGAGCAATGACAAAGTGCGGCCGGAACCAAACCCAAATTTCCAAAGGCCACGGAAATATGGGTGCAGTTAAGGTCAACTTACCATGCGACTGCGAACTGGTAGTGGGGAACGATGTGCTTATACCAAAACGATTTCCATGCAGGAGCGACATCAACCTGGACGCATATGCAACGCACATCCTGCCCGCGATGTGGTCCAAATTAAAATCACTGAAGATCCGTCCCGTGGACACAGCCCATAACCAGATATACACCAACTTTTCGGAGTGCCTCAATACCAACTGGACGCTCGAAGTTCCCCACTTGAACCTCACCAGCCAGAAAGAAAATCTGAAGGACATCCAAGAAGCCATCCAATCAATGCCGAGGAAGTACCCCACATATGGAGAAATGTATAGCCACCACAGCGACTCCATGATGCTGACGTGGATGGCGCTACTGTCGATAGTGGTAGCGTACGTAGTCTTCCGCCGAAACCCAGTAGGAATGGTCGTAGCCGCAGCGCCAAGAGTAAATGGATAAGAAGGAGAAGAAGCCAACACTTTGCACAACGAAGCATTATTGGCCAGCATAGCAACAGGACTGGCCATATTCGTATTGTATTTCGTGGTCCGAATTGTGTGGCGCATTGTCCAATCAAGGGCACACGCAAAAACAGCCAAGAGAGTGGAACATCGAAGACCACCCGGTAGCGAAGAAGAAGAAAGAAGACCAATGGAAATAGACATGAACAGAAGAGATCTGGAGTCCCTGTCCCAAGGACAATCAGTTAGGGTGACGCTACACGAGAGTAGCGTCTCTCTAACCTAGGTACCAATCAACGTTTGCCCTACAGGTGCCCGGGGGGTAAACGGGTGCCCACGTCAGACGGACAAAATCTAGGGGAAGGTATTCGTCACGGGTCTATTACATAAGCAGATAAGTAATAGATGGGTGATGTGAAACCAGACCTTGGACGCGACCGTAAGCGCGCAGAATAGAGAATTTAAGAGTTTTAAAGAGAAAATGAAATTTAATTGTATAAAAGAAAGTAAACAGAGAATCATAGTACTAATAAGTAAATTTTATATTCGGGACATGGCATCAACAAAAAACGGACTCGCAGACAAATTAAAATAATAAGGGGATGTGAAAAGAGGGGTAGTTTTAGGTTAATAAGGGGAAAATGTAATGGTTAGGTTAGTTTTATTAGGCTAGTTTTAGCAGTACTAGCAGATTTATGTTCAATAAAGGTTATTTAATTAGTTTTAATAAAGGATTAATTTTAATAAGGTAAATTAATGGTCAGGTTAGAATGTTAGAGTACTAGAGAATAGGGTTAATATAAATTAAACGACACTCACTTATATAAATGATTTATTAATCAACAGAGTAACCATCATCGCCGACTCCTCTCGAGTAACGGCGGACACGGACAATTTCGGCTCAGAATGCCGACCTTCCCACACCTGGAGCAAAAGGCGACGGGATAACCGTCGCAGGCCGAACGCCAACAGGATAGCCGGCCGCATCGATAACATCGATCCATGGGCCGATCAAAAAACTCCGGTAACGACAAAGGAGGTCCACTTGACTGGGGGCGACCCCCACGCCGACGGTTTTGTACGGCCCCCGGGCACATACACTGCCGCCACGACCTCCCGCAAAAACCACACCGCGAACAAAACGGGAGGCGCTCATTCGTGCAATCCCGCCTCAAATGGCCAAACTGGCCGCAATCCCAGCACGCATCTGGACTGATCCGGTCCTGAAGCCCGGAATAGGTGGCCCTCACCGACGATGGAATCACTGTCGGCACACGGGTCACAGCCAACGAACCAAGGCGGGGAGTCACCGGAGCACCACTCTCGGAGACCAGCATTAGGCGCCGTCCGGGTCGTCCCTGCGCGTCTAAGCGCGCACGAACCCGATAAGGGAGAAGATCGGTACCCGAAGCACCGAGGGCAAGGTCGGGCACCTCCAATAAGGCCGCATCATCGTCGTCACCCTCCACCAACGCCGAGGAAGCGCCCAGGGAAAAGCCGGACATCTCCAACAGGGCTGCATCACCGTCGCCGCCCTCCACTATCGTCGGTAATACCAAGGGAGCACACAGTAGGGCCGCATCATCATCGTCACCCTCCACCACTGTCGGTAATGCCGAAGAAGCGGCCACAGAAAGGTCGGGCATCTCCGGCGGAATATCGCCCTCCGCGATCGGCAGGATTTCTGCCTCCTCGGACAACAAAACATCCTCGTCCTTGGTTGGTAGGACGACCACTTCCTCGACTGGCGGAACGAATGGCACCCAGTCGAGTTCCGTCCGATAAATCCGGGGAACTGGATCAACGGCAGCACTAGACGCAACAGAAGGCGTCGGGACGTCCAAAACCGCGCAGGATGCCGAAACATCGGCTTCGGCGATTAACGCCGGGAAAGCACTCTCCCGGGCCGACGCCTCGGAAAACTCCTGGAAGAGGCGCGTCGCCTCGACGAACTCACCCGGAGACAGTGCGCCCAACAATCGGGCCAGCTCCACAAGAGCCGGCGACTCCACACGGGTGGTAGTGGACGAAGACATGCTAAAAAAAAAGTTAAAGTTTTAATAAAAAAAAAAAAAAAAAAAACAGTTACCGTTTAACTTACCTTAAAATTAGCGATCAGTAATACAAAAAAAAAAAAAAAAAAAATAGTATACTACTTACATGTATTAAATGGATAGTCCCAAAACACAAAAGAAAAAGGGTATAACTCAAAAACAAAACACTACGGCCACCAAGAACTAGGAAAACGCACACCAACGGACGAAGTTGACAGACAACTAAACGAAAAACCCAAGAGGCTGTAATGTAATGCGACACCCAAAACCAGGAACAGGCACGTTTATTAAGATAAACAAACTCGGAGAAATAATATAAGCTAATCTAATTCAGATAATTAGTATTACAATGTATAAGATAATATACCGGGCGTACACATAATCAATGTCTGTAAATTTGCACAAAAGGCCTTTCGTGGATTTGGGGAAAGCAACGCAATAAGATTAGCATAATACAATATTTAATTTTAAGTAGATTTTAAGGGGGTGTTAGACGTAAATAGTATTAGGAAATTACAAGAATGGTACGACGCTCGGTCCGACCTTTTTTTTTAAGTGCCCACATCTGTTTATGTTATCTGGTAATTGCCAATGCAACAGTTACCAGAACTTAGGAACTAAACTAAACAAATTGTTATATTTATTATAGGCATCATTGGTACACTTATTGTTCAACTTCATAAAAATTCGTCATTCTTCAAAAAAAAAAAAAAAAAAAATCGTCTCTCTTTTTCAGGTAGCACTGTGAGCCCAGTGCTTCGAAGGGAGGGCGTATGTCAAGACTCAAACTATTGTGGAATTATTTGGCATTATGCAAATAACATGTGATCCGCCTTATCAGCGATTACATGAATCTCACGTTGTCGAAGACACCGGAAAAGCAACACGAGCCGCGGTGCCAGCAAGGTGATCGAACGGGATGACCGATCGAACGCTGAGCTGACACAAATTGCAAAGTAACAATAATTATTGTAATGCAAAAGAGAGTTAGTCTGTTTTGAGGATCGAACCATATAGGTCGATCCAAATATAATAAACGCGTCGCGAACTGGTGTCAGAGAAATATCATAGAAGACCAAGTGCCAAGATGACCATTGCCCTCCGCTCGTTGCCGCTGGGACCCATAATGATGTAAGTAGATTAATACCCTAATGTGCGGGGATCAATACGTGAGTTAATAAATATAATTTTAACACTGGCCCCTCGACTAATTTATTGAAATTCAAACCCGCTACGTTCCCCAGTCGCGTAAATCGTGACAATATTAATGTTTTAAAAAGGTTTATGTTCAGTTTAAAGATGTTTACCTGCTAAATTGGTATAAGGTAAGTAAACCAATTGATATTGATTGTTTGCTTAATGTTTTTATTCAACGTTTTTATTTTTATTTTTGATTCATTGACGCATTCGATGTAAGTCGATTTTCGATCTAGTTGCTTGTGTGACCCAGAAGTTAGATTTACTCCATTCAAAAATACGTCACACTAATACAGCGCATTAAACAGTTTGAATATTTGAATGTTGATGAAAAAAATCAAGTGCGATATTTGGAATTTAATCATCATTGTCTAACTCTAAATTATTCCAGCGAAAATATGGAGCTGAATAAGCTTTTTACTATTTTAGATAAACAAATTATACAATCGAATGTAAACACAATATGTGTGAAGGGAAATGTAAAAGAAATATTCCTTAGAAAGCAATTGAGCTCTATTACAAAACATATGCCTACCATTGTTAATTTAGAAAATTGTACAACTTTTCCTAGCCTCGTAAAAACTGTTTCAATAATTTGTACAAATCATAGCTTTAATAAAAAATGTATTTGCAAAGCTAATAATTCTAAAATCTTATATGAATATATTGTATCATCGCATAGTGAATAAAATAAATGTATATTAAAAAAAGGTTTTATTTTATTTGAACCGATTGTACCTAAATGAAATCACTGACTTTGTAGATATGTAAAGATGCAATATAAGATACGTCCTCCGATTACTTTTAAATTATATATTATTGCTGACATTTCCAAAATAGAGTATTAATTATTATCCTTTAGTAAAAAATTACTAATTAGTTCTTGTTCGACAGTTCATTAACAAATATAAAAAATGTTCTTTTGTGAAGTTTGTTCCAAATCTTTTACCCGTATAGACAATTTAAAAAGGCATCTTGCGCAAATATGTTCTGGGGGTGTTTTATGTGAAAGTTCTGGAAGAATGTTTGAGAGTGCCATTAGTTGCCATAGTGCTAAGGATACTGCTGCCAAGCGTGCAAGACTAGACCAACCTTCGACCAGTGGTAAGTTTTAATTTGTTTTGTACTTTGAAAAATCTAAATAAACACTTTTGCTTATTTTTTAGCTGCTATTTATTGCGACGTATGCAATGTCAATTTGGAAAATAGGGCTAAATACCATGGGTATTTGCGCAGTATGCGGCACTAGTCCCGAGTATGTGTCAACCATCCAGTCGACGACATGGATGGGGTTATATATATAAAAAATGCATTTAAATCCAGAGTTAATAGCTATCGAATTTCTTCTAACGTGACAAATCCGATAGCTGTTGATGAGTATTTGGAGAGTGTGATGCCGAAAATACTCCAATTGCTTACTAGATTGCTACAACAACAAGGCCAGCTAAAATTCAATCTTGAGTTATTTGGCAATTACCTTTTACCAACCACGGGTGAGGAGGAAGTCAAATCATTCATAACTCGGAATAAAGTGTTTTTAGAAGAGAAGGCTAGCGAGTTTCAAGAAAAAAATAGTGCTAAGTTCTAGTGTTTTCTTAATTATACTGTAAAATTAAAAATTATTATTTATTTATTTATTTAAATAATTAAATTAAATTATTATTTAGTAGTTTTTTAAATTATTATTTATCATTACTGTTATAAATAAAAATATTTATATTTTTTGTTTTATAATAATTACAGGTTGGGCCCTACAGCGCTTGCTTTATCTGGAGGTGAACATAAATAAATACAATCCTCTGCGAGGCTCCCAATTTATCGAGCTGCCCAAGGAAATTGCCGATCGCAAGGCGGTCATCCATTTCAAAACGCCGATCAGCAATGTTTCAAGTATTGCATTTTGGCGGATCTCCACCCCACACCTAACCCTGAACGTGTCTCAAGGTATGTGCAATACTTGAATGAACTAGACTTTTCAAACATCGAGTTTCCGGTTAGGCTTAGTGATATTCATAAGTTTGAGCAACAGAATGATATTTCGGTAAATGTGTATGGTCTAGACAATTTTTTTTAAAGAAATGTAACAAAAATTGAGATTGTAGAACCGTAACATTTAACGAAATCTCGTCGGTTGCGTCATTCTGATCTCTTATTAATCAGTAACGATAATGGCGATAATCATTATTTTATTTAATTAAAAATATGAGTAGATTATTGTCGAGTCAGTTGGGCAAACATTGTGGCCAAATATTTTTATGTGATGGCTGCTTGACGCGTATTGCGAAGCCTCAACATTTGGAGCAGCATAAATTAAACGATTGTAATGGAATATATACTAAATTACCAACGACCGATATCAGAATCAATAAATATGGAAATAAGCGCCCTGAAAATATATTGATGTTTGAAAATATCGAAAAAAAGTTAAAAGTGCCTTTTGTAATTTATGTCGATTTTGAAACCGCGTTAAAGCCATTAGAAGTTTGTGAGCCTAGCCCAGATAAATTATTTTCACCTTTGAACATGAACCATATTCGTTTGCATATTACATTAAGTGCAGCTATGATGACTCACTATCGAAATTTGAAACTTATCGAGGAGAAGACTGTGTAAAGAGTTTTCATAGAAAAATTAGAAGCTGACGCCAAATTCATTTGTAATAATTACTTGAAAATAATTATATCTATGAAACCTCTAACACATGATCAACAAAATGAGTTTCTCTCGAGTCCAGTCTGTCATATATGCAATAACGTTTTTCTAAATGTAACTGAACGAGTACGGGATCATTGTCATCTAACTGGAGAGTATAGGGGTGCGGCTCACATCAATTGTAATCTCAATTTTAAAATTCAAAATTTTATTCCAGTATATTTTCGTAACTTGAGCGGTTACCATTCTCACTTGTCTATTAAAAGTTTGGCTTATAATGAGGAAAATATTAGCGTTATTCAACAGAACAAGGACAAATATATATCATTAAGACAAAAAGGTGTGTTTCCGTACTCATATGTTTCTGATATCGGAATACTTAATGAAGATTCGCTGCCATTACGTGAACATTTTTATAATTATTTAAAACAAAAACACATTTCAATAGAAGATTATAGGCGAGCACAAAAAGTATAGGATTTATTTGAATGTAAAACGCTGGGGGAATTTCGGATATTTATTTAAAATCAGATGTACTTATTTTGGCTGATATATTCGAAAACTTCAGAAATGTTTGCCTATCTACATACAGTTTAGATCCGGCTCAATATTATACTGCTCCTGGCTTAAGTTGGGATGCAATGTTGAAGCATACAAATGTTGAGTTGGAGTTAATGATGTAGATATGCTTCATTTTTTGAAGAGGAGAATTCGCGGTAAGGTTAGTCAGTGTAGTGTAAGGAAGGCGGAGGCGAATAACCGATTTATTCCTGATTTCGATGCATCCAAACCTACTTCATACATAACATACTTGGATGCGACCAATCTGTATGGAGCTGCTATGTCCCAATATCTTCCCAAAAATGAGTTTAGCTGGTTGGATGAATTGGAAATTAGACAATCAAATTTACACGATCACCATAATAACCTGCCTCTTTGCCCTGAGTCCATAGTTTCACCAATATCGACCAATATATCAAAACTCGATATATAATTCACTACCGAAATTTGAAGCAAGCTCTCCGATATGGTTTGAAGCTCACTCGTGTAAAATTCTAGTACTGATTTAAATTTTAATTAACCAAAAATACGATTTATGCAAGCCAAATTTTCACCAAAAAATAATATAGCAGCAGTCCTATATAAGCGGTTGCATATGACAAGTTTTAGAAAAGACCGCCGCAAACAAAAAAAAATATTTAAAATTCTCGTACTAATTTAAATTTTTATTATACAAATATACGATTTTTGCAAGCCAAATTTCCATCTAAAAAATAATATAGCATGCAGCAGTCCTATATACGCGGTTGTAAATGACAAGTTTTTAAAAAAGACCGACGCAAACCGTAAAAAATGTTTAAAAGTCCTGTACTAATTTAAATTTTTATTAAATGGGGCGGTTTGAAAAAGTTGCCAACTAGATGTCGCCACATTACAATTTTATTTCATAGTTTTTAGCTAAAACACTATGTAAAAAGTTATGAATTACAAATTATTTTTCAAAAACACAATAACAACCGCAAGCTCAGGTTTTATTATGTTTATCAAATTGTGCACTGGTTGACTGTTTATTAAATTTTGAAGTTTAAAAGTTTCGTCTATTTTTTTTCACAACTCATGATTTAAAGGTAAATTGGGACTCAAACCAGTATGTCAAAATCTATATCTAAAAGTTCAAAGCATATTTTGCAGTAATTTGACTAAACAGTGAGAATGAAATGTGAAATTGTGCAAACTGTAGAAATTTTAAATGACTTATTTGACCATTAGTTTGGTAAGCTACTCACAGATGGCTACTAGTCAAAACGTATAGATTTCTACATTTTATTATTAACAATTTTTGTTTTTGTGAAACAACAATAGATGGCGTTAACAAATGTTAAATGTCGGTGCATTTTATCTGCAACCAAAAATACTTTATTATATTAATTAAATTATAGCGCAAATTTTAAAATTACTACTATGAAACCGAATCAATGTTATAAATCGATAATGAAACTCAAGCGCCCTTGCTACTATTGAAACTAAAAGACAGAAATAGTATGTGATCGTAAGATCGTACATTGTGACTATATTTTAACTTATATGTTCTGTGCTGTCAAGTGTCGGTGTGTGATCCTTAGTGACAATCACATTTCAAATAAGATGCCTGACAACGAAAAGTAAGTATATTTGATCCCATTATAAAATGCCTACAAAACTACTTTGTCTGGCTATTTAGTTATGAGGTATAAAGTACCTCATAAGAGCTATTCAAAAAATAAGTTACTTGAAATCTAAGGTTAAGTTAGTTTTTCTTAATTGTTTAGCTTTGTTTTTATTTTGTACTTGAACAGAGAGAGATGCCATTGCGATCACGGAAATAGAAATCACAAAATTTGAGTGGTGTAAATCCGTCCTTTTTGTTAATTTTATAATTTATTTTAAGTTTACAACTTCGATTGGTAACGGCGGCAGCGGCAGAGCGGAGGGCTCAGGAGGCAGCTCAAGCTCACGGAGGGCTAAGGAGGCAGCTCAGGGCTCAGGAGGCAACTCAGCACACTTATTTGGAACAGCTTTCTTATTTGGAAAAGTGTTAAAAAGAAGACCACAAACTCCTTGTAATAATATTGTCAAATCATGTCTTGTAAGCGGTGACTTGCATACAGATGCTATTGATTACGGTATTGCTAAGGAAGTTGTAGCTGTTAAACTTTTTGAAAAGAAAATGAGTCTAAAAGTAAAAAAGTCTGGATTGTGGATAGATTTGCAAAATGGATTTCTAGGAGCTTCTCCAGACGGCTTTGTTGAAGATGGCTCTATTTTGGAAATTAAGTGTATTTTTTTTTTGGCCGGATGAACAAGTAAATACACTAGAACAAGCTATTGCTTTGAGAAAAACTCAAATGTGCTTGGAAAACACATCAGATGAAATTCGACTAAAACGAAAACATTCCTACTATTACCAAGTAAGAGCTAAATATAATAATCACATTTGTTACTGAAGTTCATTTCATATTTATAATTGCAAGGGCAATTAAATATTACCAATACATCAAAGTGCTACTTTGTCGTGTATGTGAACGATAAAATTGACTTGTATGTTGAGGAAGTTTTTAGGGATATAAGATTTTGGGAAAAGGATATGTTACCTGAACTAAAGAGATTTTACAAACAATGTATAGCTCCAGAAATCATTAGAGAAAACATAAAAAATTAGAAGAAATGTGTTGATCCTCCTTATATCTTGGATGCAATCAAGTTATATAATGATAAGAAACAAAAAAAGCAATCAATCATCAAGAACGCCGTTTCTAGCCCATCGTGACCAATGTCACCTCAGAGCCTTGTTGACATATTTTAACCATATGCACATATTAATAATGTATTCATTTTAGAATTTTAGAATAGAAATACCGTAATGATGATCCAATAAATTACCGAAGGTGCTAAAAGTTGAAAATTGTTGAAGAGCTGATGTGGCGTGGAGCCACAATAAAATGCCTGGATTGGTGAAGCGTAGGATAATTTTCTTGATTCAAAAAACTAGCGAAGGCGTAAAACTAACAACTACAACGTGTTGGCGAATAAACTATATTTATTTTATACGAATCAGCGATAATCTACTCACAAAACCAAAAGAAATCAGGAAAGTTATCAAAAGGCGAGCGAGCGAGAGATCAAATCAGATTTGCAATGGCCGTTTCAGCAGGAATCGGAGCGGGAGGCTCACTGCGCAAGTCTAGCGATGGTTCCAAAGTAGAAAACCTGACAGTAGCGGAGTAGAGCAGCGAGTTGACCAAGAGATGTCGCCCAGATGCTGAATTGACAATATAACTTGAGAAATCAACTAGCTGATTTCTCAACATTCTCCCCCCCGTTGGCAACAGCGTTGACAACAGGTTCTTGAAGCGGGTAAATCGGTAGTACACAAAGCTTAGCGATTGGTCTTGTCAGCGTAGATGTGGAGGTTTTGATAGTTACCACCCTGGTAAGCCCATCCTTGCCAGGATGTAGCGAGAGTACTCGAGCGAGAGGCCATTTTGTTGGAGGTAGTCGTTCGTCAGTGAGAAGAACCATAGAACCGACCTTGATCTCGTTAGTAGGATGATGCCATTTGGATATGGACTGGAAGCGATGTATACATTCAGCGGACCATCTGTTCCAGAAGTGTTCAGTTCTCTGTTGTATTAGCTGCCACTTAGAGAGTCTCGTCTCAGCGATCTCACTCAGCGAATGCGATGGAACAGCTGTAAGCGGCTCACCAATTAGAAAGTGACCTGGAGTTAACACTGCCAAGTCTGCAGGGTCTTCAGATAGCGGAGCCAAAGGCCTGGAGTTTAGTACAGCTTCGACTTGGTTGAGAAACGTCGTCATCTCCTCATAGGTTAGAAGAGTCTCACCAATAACTCTTTGTAGGTGGAACTTTAGCGATTTTACAGCGGCTTCCCACTTACCACCAAAGTGAGGAGCTCCTGGAGGGTTAAACACCCAAGTTGTGCCGTCGTTGGAGAAAAGCGTAGCGAGTTGTCCAAGTTCTTTTGACCCTGACTTGAAGAGATTCCTCAGCGTTGCATCTGCCCCAGCGAAATTGGTGCCACAGTCACTATAGAGGGTATGGCAGATACCTCGACGGCTAGCGAATCGTCGATAGGCGGCAATAAAAGCGTCAGTAGAGTAGTCAGTAACCACTTCCAAGTGAACAGCCGATGTTGAGAAACACACAAAAACTGCAATCCAACCCTTGTGAGTTTTAGCACCACGTCCCTTCCAGGTTTTAAGTGTGATTGGTCCGGCATAGTCTACGCCAGTATGAAGAAAGGCTCGTGAAGGCGTTACTCTTGCAGCGGGAAGTTGTCCCATCAGCTGTTGAGCTCGTAGTCCTCGGTGGCGAGTACAAGTGGTGCAGCGTAAGATGAATGATCGTACTGGTGCGCGACCACCAATAATCCAGTAGGATCGTCTCAGATAAGCGAGTGTCAGTTGGGTCCCACCATGTAGTGTGCGGTGATGAGCATCCGCGATCAACAGTGAAGTGAAAGGAGAGTCTCGAGGCAATATGGTAGGATGTTTCTGCTCAGGATCGAGCAGCGAGTGTTTTAAGCGTCCACCTACTCGTAGTACACCTTGATGATCGATAAATGGTGTCAGCTTAGTCATATGGTTTGATTTAGCCAGCTGATTATCCTTGGAAAGCGTCTTCAACTCTTCAGCAAAGTACGACTGTTGTATAATCTTACTGATCAAAACTCTAGCGGATTCCAGGTCGGCGGTAGTCAGAGACGTGGTCAGCGAAGAGTGTGGCACCTTTTTTAAGCATGAGATGAAGCGCAAGCAGATCGCGGTAGTTCGTAATAGGCGTGGCAGCGAAGAGTAGCGCATAACAAGTTCCCAAAGCGGATGATCTGCTTCTGTAGCGACGTTGAAGATAAGACCTGGTTTTTCTTCAAGGTGAGAGGTTGTCTGCGCTGGGGGATCAAATCTAGGCCATTCTTCACGAGGTAAGCTTAACCATGGAGGTCCTTGCCACCATAGAGGATGTTGTTTCAGCTTAAGAGCACTAAGTCCTCGAGAGGCGCAATCAGCAGGATTTTGTTTCCCCGAGATAAATTGCCACTTAGCAGCCGGCAATAACTCTTGGATTTTGAGTATGCGATTACAGACATACTCCTTCCAGCGAGATGGATGACTTCTGATCCAAGTTAGTGCAACGGAGGAATCTGTCCAGAGGAGAATGGGAGCGTCACCAAGCTCAAGAGTCTTCTGTACGTAGTGAGTAAGCTGAGCGAGGATAACTGCAGCGTTGAGTTCTAATCTCGGAATGGTTAGATGTTTCAGCGGAGCGACTTGAGTCTTAGCGCACACAAGCAAAATTGTAGAGTTGCCATCTGGAGTGGTAACTCTAAGGAAGACCACTGCGGCCATAGCGAGTTGCGAAGCGTCGGCAAAGCCATGAATTTCGACTGTAGTGGAAGCGGATAAGTGGAGCCATCGAGGTATCTCCAGAGATTCAATATGTTGCAAATCTTGCCTAAATAGATGCCATTTATGAGCAAGGGCGGGCGTGAGAGGCTCATCCCAGCCGAGTTTTTCTAGCCAAAGTTCTTGAAGTAGTATCTTGGCTCTTATCACAAGTGGAGCGAGGAATCCCAGCGGATCAAACAACCGAGCTGTTTCTGAGAGAATTGATCTTTTGGTGATTGTTGACTCAGCGGATAATGAATAAGTAAACTTAAACTGATCGGTAGAAGGGTGCCAAGTTAGACCTAGTACATTGATAGTTGAGTCTTCGAAGGTAATTGGATCAGTTGTAGTCTGATCAATTGGAGATACTTTTCTGAGCAGGTCGGACGAGTTGCTAGCCCATTTAGCGAGCGGAAAACCTCCAGCGGAACACATAGAAGTGAGTTGATGAGCGATCAGTTCAGCTTCTTGAAGAGAATCAGCTCCTCCATAGATGTCATCAACATAACGTCCCTTAGTAAGTGGTTCGACTGCGAGTGGAAAACGATGACCTTCGTCCTTGGCTAGTTGAAGAAGAGTGCGCACAGCTAGGTAAGGAGCGCAGCGAGTACCATACGTAACAGTAGTGAGTTGGTATGGAACAATATTGGAGTGTTGGTCAACCCAGAGGATGCGCTGTAAATCCCAATCGAGAGGGTGAACATTGATTTGACGAAACATCTTGGTGATATCGGTAGCAAAGACAAATCGATGGCGACGAACCCAGAGCAGAACATCAGACAGATCAATTTGGATCTTTGGCCCAGTATGAAGAAGGTCGTTGAGTGAAACTCCAGAATTGGTGTTGCTTGAGCCGTTGAAAACTACTCTTAGCTTTGTAGTAGTACTTTGCTCTTTCAGCACGCCGTGATGAGGCAGGTAGTAAATGGGTTGTAAATCCGTAGCCGAAGAAGGTGCTAATTTCATGTGATTGAGCTGTTCATATTCGTTCATGAAATTATTGTACAGCGTGCTAAAAGATGGGTTAGCGACCAGGCGTTTGAGCGTGCTCTGTAGACAGCGACGAGCGGTATTGAGCGAGTCACCTAGTTGGGTAGCGGATGATATGAGAGGAAGTCTAACGATGTAGCGGCCTGAAGAGTCTCTTGAGTGGGTTCGAATGAAGTGATTCTCACATTCTTGATCACTGAGCGACTGAACGATAGTGGTAGGAGGTTCTTCTTGTGACCAAAATTTTGAAAGCAGATTGTAAAGATCTTGATCAGCGGAGAGATGATGTCCATAAGCGGTAGCGTTATTGCATAGCGAGTTAGCCGATCCAAAAATAATCCAGCCAAACATAGTAGATTGCGCTACTGGAGTGTCTTTCGGCCCCTTAATGACTTCAGAGTTGATGATAAGACCAGTGGGAGCTGCCCCAAGTATCATGTCGACAGGTCCAGGTGTAAGAAAATCTGGATCTGCTAGCTGTAGCCCTTCGAGATGCGGCCAGTGGGGTACTTCCACAGCGAATGACGGCAAGTGAGCAGTGAGAATCGGAAGAATATAAGCCTGAAGCTGGATTCTCTCGTTGGAATGCAGTGATTGGATCTCTAGTGCACATGATCCACGAGTATTACCGGCAGAGGTGTTGCCGATACCACAAAGAGACACTGTAGAAGGTTGCCTCAGAACCTTTAATTTCTTAGAAAACTTCTCGGTGATAAATGACACTTCAGCACCTGGGTCGATAAGAACTCGAGCGGTTAGCGGCTGAACTCTTGGAGCGAACACCAAAACTTTACAAGTAGCAAGTAGAACAGTTGGTTTAGAGACAAAACCAGCAGCAAGAGCGGATGCACCAGTAGCGAAAGCAGATGCATCAATAGCGAATGTATCCTTAGCGAGCTGGGTATCAGCGAGTGTGTCATCAGCGAGCAGCTCATCAGCTAGTGTATCTAAAAGGTGTAGTGTCAGCGAGTGGATCATCAGAGCCAAGTCATTACTGACCTGACCGAGAAGTAGCAACCGGTTGCGCAGATGTGGAAGCCTCAAAACGCTGAGGACGGTCCACGTGAGTTGAAGTGTGGTGTCTCTCACCACACTTCTGACAAGCTTGTCCTGTCCTGCAGTCCGCAATACGATGTCGACCCAAGCAGTTGAAGCAAAGACGATGCTGCTTCACCGCCTCAATGCGTTCGGTAACTGATTTTGCCCTGTACAGTGGACAAAACAGGACAAAATGACGCTCAGAGCAAATGGCGCACAAGCCAGGAGCACTTGAACCTTCGGCCGCCGAAGAAACATTGACCGAAGCGGATGATCTTGAGGGTGCTGACCTTGTAGCCAGCGAACTCGAAGCGGAAGTCTGTGGAGCGGAAGATGAAGCACCTTGAGAGACCTCAAACGTTTCCATAGCTCTGGCTCTTCCCGTGAGGAACTTTGTCAGTTCAGCAAAACTTGGAACTTCGGTTGAGGAACCAAGCTTGTTCTCCCAACTTTCCCTCAGCCTATCGTCCAGTCTGCTGACTGTAAGATGCACCAATATCGGGTCCCAAGATTCCGTCGAGATCTTCAACGCCTTGATACCGTCTAAAGCCTTGGTGCAGGAGCGTAGCAGTTCATCGAGTTCCTTTGCGGAACGTGAAGCGATTTTACTTCGAGCGAGTAAACAGTCGAGGTGAGCGGAGAGCAATAGTCGAGGATTGTTGTAGCGAGTAACGAGAAGATCCCAAGCTGTAGCGAATGCGTCTCCAGTTATTGGGAGATTAGCGACAATGTCTGCGGCTTCCCCCTTCAATGAAGTGCGCAGGTAGTGCATCTTCACGACGGGGGTAACAACATCGTTGGTTCCAACCAACGACACAAACATCTCTTGGAAATGCTTCCACTCCAGGTAGTTTCCACTAAAGGTTGGCAGTGGAACTTCTGGCAGCTTCTGAAACAACGAGCTTCCCACCTGTGCAAACGATGTCTCCAACATTGAAGCTCCTGTAGGTGCATCCCGAGCGATCTCCAACTCTTCCTTGCGTTTCAGCAGTGCCAACTTTGCCGAATTATAATGCGTGAAGCTTTGGTTGTACACGTCATCCTTGACGTACGAGGATTCCAACAAACCGGGGTACTTGCCTTCGAACAACAAAGTGTGCAGCGCATTGAATTTCTCCCACTCAGAGTCCAGTACATCCATCTTAAAAGCGAGGCAGGAGCGGGAAAGCGAAGCTAATGCACCAGTCACTCCTTCAGCAGCGACATTCTTCAATGCGGTTGAGCGCAGCTCTTGCAATTTAATACGCTGAGTAAGTTTTTCAGCGTTGGTAGCCATTGCTCTAGTGAAGCAAAACGGAGCGAGAGCAAAACACACAAGACAACTCAGCCGAGCGGAAGCGAAGCTGGACGAACAAAGTCACAGTGCACACAAAAGACGAGAAAACGCAGCACAACAGTCAACCCAATCGAGCGAAGGCGAAGCTGGATGAACAATGTCAGAGTGTACACGCCGATCGAGAAAACAAAGCACAAAGGTCAAAAAAGGCGAAGCACAGAGTCTAAACCAGCCGAGCGAAGGCGAAACTGGACGAACAATGTCAGAGTGCACCCAGAAATCGAAAACACGAAGCACAACGAAGCGACGCGAAGACGAAGCGAAGCAGCACAAAGACGAAGCGAAGCGATGAAGGCGAAGCGGAACGAATGCGAAACGAAGCGACGAGAAGACGAAGCGAAGCGACGAAGACGAAGCGGAACGAATGCGAAACGAAGCGACGAGAAGACGAAGCGAAGCAAAACCACAGAAGCGAAGCACAAATCGAAACTAGTCAAACGAAAGCGAAGTTGTACGAATACGGTTAGCTGGCACCAGAGTTCAAAAAGCGAAGCACAAAGTCGAAAAAGCGATGCCCAAAATCGACAATACCAGACGGTCGAAAACGAAGTTGCAATACTGCAATCAGCGTACACACAAAGTTCGAAAAAGCGAAGCCCGAAAGCAAAAAATGATCAAAACGACTTCACCGATCCGGCTCGAAGGACCAAAATGTGGCGTGGAGCCACAATAAAATGCCTGGATTGGTGAAGCGTAGGATAATTTTCTTGATTCAAAAAACTAGCGAAGGCGTAAAACTAACAACTACAACGTGTTGGCGAATAAACTATATTTATTTTATACGAATCAGCGATAATCTACTCACAAAACCAAAAGAAATCAGGAAAGTTATCAAAAGGCGAGCGAGCGAGAGATCAAATCAGATTTGCAATGGCCGTTTCAGCAGGAATCGGAGCGGGAGGCTCACTGCGCAAGTCTAGCGATGGTTCCAAAGTAGAAAACCTGACAGTAGCGGAGTAGAGCAGCGAGTTGACCAAGAGATGTCGCCCAGATGCTGAATTGACAATATAACTTGAGAAATCAACTAGCTGATTTCTCTACAGCTGACATACATGGAGCGCCAAATATACAAAGGAACGTGTTATGAATGCAGACTCAAAAAAATGGTAGCACCAAACATACAAGGAAACATGTTATGAGTGCAGAGTCAAATAAATGGTAGCACCACACACAGGAGAAGGATTATCAGTTTGGAAAGAAATTTAAAACAGCAATTTAAAATAAAAAAAAAATTTAATTAAAAAAAATAGTTTTAACAATTATTTTATAAGGGGCTCTTCTCCCTCGGCCCCTTCCTCTACCCCTCCCTCGTCGCTGAGAACGTCGACTCTCCAAACTAAAAAAAAAAAAAAATATAAAATATAAATTATAACAAAAAATGGATGTGGAAGTGGAGTTAGAATTTAGGAAAGGCATACTAGAAAGTAGAATTAGGCCTACTGGGGAAAACCACTAAAAAAACACGGGCCGAATACTCTACCTCAAGGTGGTGTGGAAACGAGTATAATATGGTAGATAAAATAGTAAATAAATTATAAATAAAAAAATAAATAAATTATAATTAGTTTTATTTACTACAATAGCTTCATTCCAAACTTTGCGTTTCGAGCGCTGGAGCACCATGGGGCTTGTAATTTAGCATATGATTCTATTTCATAATGTTGACCAATCATGTTGACCAATCCCGGCTCTGGAAACCACTTGCTGCTCTAAAACATAAAAATGTTTAAAATATATGGTAAGTAAAAATTTAAAATTAACTTACCGAGTTGGAGAACGGGATTGGTGGGCCCGCCGGCCCTGGAAACCACTTGCTGCTCTAAAACATAAAAATGTTTAAAATATATGGTAAGTAAAAAATTAAGATTAACTTACCGACTTGGGGTCGGTGACCGGTGGGCTCGCCGGCCCTGGGAACCACTTGCTGCTCTAAAACATAAAAATGTTTAAAATATATGGTAAGTAAAAATTTAAAATTTACTTACCGAGTTGGAGACCGGGACCGGTGGGTTCGCCGGCCCTGGGAACCACTTGCTGCTCTCAAACATAAAAATGTTTAAAATATATGGTAAGTAAAAATTTAAGATTAACTTACCGGAGTTTGAGTTGGAGACCGGGACCGGTGGGTTTGCCGGCCCTGGGAACCACTTGCTGCTCTAAAACATAAAAATGTTTAAAATATATAGTAAGTAAAATTTTCAAATTACCTTACCGAGTTGGGGACCGGGACCGGTGGGCCCGCTCACCCTGGGGGCCGCATGCCATTCTGAAGAAGTAAATAATTTTTACAAGCACTACGTTTTTGCTTTTGGACGCGCTCTTTCATTCGTCGTTCTATATACATCTTGTAATGCTTTCCGGGACTTCTACCTGTTACTGCCTTCCAAGGGCTAATCGGCCAAGCAAAAAGACTTATTGTATCTCATGCCAGCTAAGATAACCCGTCTTTCATATGAACCCCGTTGAATGAGGTTTAATCGTTTTCCCATAGTAAACCGCGCGACAATATTCATTAACCTTTCAGCTCTAGTATTATTTTAATTTTCAATGAGCAGATGCGCTTTTCTTACTAATAAATTAAGAGCCCCATATAAATGATTATATATTAAACTAGATTTAAGCTGGGTCATTTTACTGTAGTTTTGATCACCAACGGTATTACAAATACCAATTCTACATTTTGAATGGTCACCATACACGTGATTTAATCCATATTGTAAGTCTTCTTTTAATTGCGTGATACTTCTTTCTTCTCCGTTGGAATGCTCGTAGATAGAACACGAAAAGAACTCGACTCGACGAAAGAACTCTATATATTCTTTCGTTTTCTCAGAGCACTTGGCTTAAGCCATATATAGATTTGAACACTTTAAAACGGAATGAGAGCACCAACAAGTTTGAAATAGTATATTATACACCAAGGGTGTGAAGTAGATATTCTAGCGCGAGCACAGGTTCATATCCCGAGATGCGCAGCATCGAGGGATATGATAGTGCGAGCGCTAGAAAATTTTTCACAACCGTGGTGTATACCGGGTGTTTGATAAAAACCGCCGCACGCTATATTTTTCTTATTAATGGACTAATTTAGTCGAATAAAAAAAATTATGCAATGATTGTTTCTGAACTACAAAATGGATTTATTTTTGAATTTTTTTGCAATTGATTTCATGGTAAACGGATGGACAACTTTTTATTTAAGATAGAAAAGTAATTTTTTTATTTTATTTTATGTTGAAAAATATTTTTCTTGATTCAAAAATGTATCACAACTTACTTTTTTTCTAGTACTAATCAGAAAAAAATAAATTCAAAGAACTTTTTTCTTAAGTTTTTCTCAGATCAATATTGCTCTGCAATATTATTCTGATTGCAAAAAAAAATTGACAAAATTCAAATTACAATTTACGTAAATGTCACTGTCATCGTATTTTTTACTGATTGTGTATGAATTTGTACCAATATGAATTACCAACACATGACTGATATGATGCAAGTGTATTTTGAGTGCCGTAAAAATTCTGGTGCAGCTGTACGGTTGTGTTCATATATTCATATTGATACAAATTCATACACAATCAGTGAAAAATACGATGACAGTGACATTTACGTAAATTGTAATTTGATTTTTGTAAATTTTATTTGCAATCAGAATAATATTGCAGAGCAATATTGATCTGAGAAAAACTTAAGAAAAAAATTCTTTGAATTTATTTTTTTCTGATTAGTACTAGAAAAAAAAAACAAGTTGTGATACATTTTTGAATCCAGAAAAATATTTTTCAACATAAAATAAAATAAAAAAATTACTTTTCTATCTTAAATAAAAAGTTGTCCATCCGTTTACCATGAAATCAAATGCAAAAAAAATGAAAAATAAATCCATTTTGTAGTTCAGAAACAATCATTGCATACATTTTTTTATTCAACTAAATTAGTCCATTAATAACAAAAATATAGCGTGCGGCGGTTTTTATCAAACACCCGGTATACTATTTTTTGCACTACTAGCACGTCTAGTCCGCAGCGCCATTGACAGTTGACAGAAGAGTAAATTCAATTGTCGTAATAGATTGTTTGATTTTGTTTAAATTGAAATTTAAATTGAATTTCTATTAAACCGCTATTAAAACTGTTCGAACATCACAATTATTTATCATTAATATAATTTTGCAACTTCCAGAACCAAAAAAGTGCGCACTAAATGTACCATTGGAAAACGCCCAGTGAAATTGTAATTGATAGTTACATAAGTTTTAAAAATTAATTTTACTAATTTACACAACAATTTCATTGCTTAAATAGTATCAGATAAATTACCTACAACATAGTGATTCTTTCTGTATAACTTTCTTTTTAAATTCTGCTACGGTATTATCAGAAATTCGAATTATGTGTTTATTTACCCCGGGGTTGTGAAACGAAATTTCACAGCCTCTCACCGGCATAGGTAGTGAAATTAAACATCTCAGTCTGTTAATCAATATCATAAAGTCGTGTTCTATAGCTAGTAGTGTAAAAAAGATTTTTATAAACTTATGAATAATAGCGTATTTGGTAAAACTATGGAAAACGTGGATAAGAGGGTGAATGTAAAATTAATCACGCATTGGGAAAATATTGGTCATAAAATAGGGGCCGATGCATTAATTGCTAAACCAAATTTTAAGAATTGTAGAGTTTTTACCAATAATTTTGTTGCCATTTTGATGGAAAAAGTAAAAGTGGTGTCACAGTGTTGGGTCAGAGGTTGGGTCGTAGGGGTATTTCTATACTTAAAGCCCTGCTGCTCGATCGTGAGTGGTGTGGGTCTAATTTATAAAAAGCGCCACCCGTTTTGTGAGCCCTCTTAGTTTAGTTAAACCCCCGGAGTTTAAAACGGGAAATAAAAGATGATATGATTACGAAAATTCCCAACGTATGGATTCCAATACTTTAATAAATCACAACTATATAATGATCTCTGATATTAATGTGACAATATTCTAAAAATGATGGAAACTTGATCTTTCTGTAGGAGTTGACAGAACCTATAAACGAACGCGCCCCACCTAGACAGTCTTGTTTACAATTCCCGTACCCGCTTGACATCGCTTGACATCGTATAAGCTTGACATCGTATAAGCCAAGTTTGACATCGACTGCGTAAGTGTTCTTGCGATCTTATATGCAATAATTAATACAGTGAATAAAGTGACGAATTCCGTGTAATAAAGTGCACCTTACTTGTAAACGTAGAGTACTACGTTTACAAGTAAGTACAACTCTTAAAATCGATATTGCCGTTAATTCATTAGTCTATGTGAAAGGACTGACGGTCCCAACTAATCTAAACAAATTCCACTTAGCTGTCGGTCCGGAGCGTGATTGGCGGTCAATAAAAGGTTGGATGGTCGTCCCGGCAAATACTCGAACATTCGGCAATCCAAAATGATTACTTCTGCCACAAATCGGGTAGTACTCCAGCAATTGGATTATTTCCAATAGTCTTCTAACCTCACTTACGTTTGGATCGGTCTCCTTATCAACCTTAAAGTTTCTCGCCCCAAATATGAAATATAGGTCGCACTACTTGCCGCACAACTAGAGTGAATATCAGAGTCGTCAGTATGGAAGAGGAATGAAAGTATGGTAATGAAACTGCACTTACCCCGACTTGCGGTGCTTGCGGCAAAACCAGACAAAATCAGAAACGCTTCTTAAACGTAAGTATAGCCTTATCATCTATATCCAACTAACGTTGTGAAATGGTTACATCAACCAATAATGGATGTAAAGCACTACTTCAATTATTCTGCGCCTCGTGTCTATCTTAAATTATATTTACTCTCGCAGGGGCGACTTGTGTCTACCACGATCTAACGAGGAAAGAACAATCCAACTCCAACTACGTAAAATATACGTAGGAATCTAGGGTCTTTTTGGCCTAGTTAACACTGCAAGTCATGTGGGGTTCAAAGATTCATTTCGAGACCCGACTGACCTCTGACACTCTCTTACGGTCGTACAACTCAAATAAATTGTTCGTCAAAGTAAACAAAGAACAAACCAACAATTATTCACAAATGCTACCCTTAAGAAACTAATGAAATAATGGGACGAAGATATGGAAATGGAAAAGGAAATCGTGGCAACCTGAAATCGGTAGGCTTAACATACGGTACGTACTCAAATAAATACTAACTTTCTAACCAAACTTTAACTATTACTAATTAGTATTTTCCGGTTCTAGCTACAAGACGATATAAAGGGATCAAGGAACCAAAAATGCTAGAGGCCAAAATGAAACCGTAACAACTCCTCCCTACCCACAACGAGGTTTTTAACCCAAAAACCGATAATACAACCGAAATCTGTAGCTAAACTACTAATGAATCAAAAGCTGTGGTTGCATCCAAAGGATGCAACCAAACTATCTCACATAAAGAACAATACATTGGCCATAATCCCCTTTGACGTTTTAGGTGGGGGATTACCGCACTGGCGAGGTGCGATGGGTTGCCCCCCACCGAAGCTGGAATACGGCCGCTCCACACCGGGGCTGAAACGCTGGGTAGCGGTCGCCCTACCGACTACCCGTAGCCACACAGTCCATGGGGCTAGTCCCCATGGATTACAACCACAAAACACCACAAACCACAAACAGACTGTTAGGGAACTCTTACCCCTGGCCAGCTAGCCACTGCGGCATTCTTCTTCCGGGCTCCGACGCACCAGAAAGCCTCCAACAGTAAGGCAAAAGAACAACTAAGACACCGAATGAATACTTTCTACGTCATCTGGTAACTCTGGGGGGTGTGCCGTAAGGTCTTTGGCATGCCAAAGAATTATCCGTTAACCGATATGACCAAGGGGATAGTACCTGCGAAACTAGAAAAGGCCTCACAAAGTTTGGAGCCAGTTTAGCTGTAACATATCTAGTAGCATCCGAAATTTGATAATTTTTCCGCCAAACTTGCTGATCAAGTCGGAAGCGCTCGTCCCGATGCCGCAAATTATATACTCTACTGCTTTTCTCGTACGCGACCCCTAATCGTTTACTAACGTCCGCAAATACCTGTTTTAAACTCTCCGCACGAGCGTCTGCTAACATACTCCGATCAAAGTTAACCACGTCATCTATATCGGGAGTATCTTTTCCAGAAAACGGAATATGTCGACCAAAAGCGATAAAATTAGGTGTAAGGCCCGTTACCTCGTGTCTTGCTGAACGAATAGCAGAAGCGACTTTTGGCAGAAACTTGTCATACGTCCGATGGTTATCCCCAACATACGATGATAACATGGTCTTCACAACCCGATGTACTCGCTCGACGGGGTTACATTGCGGGTGATAATTGGCCGTATACCTAATTTTAACTTCGTACTCCCGCATCTTATGTTGAAACACATTACTTCGAAACTGTACTCTATTATCAACAATTATCGAGTTTTGCGTCCCGAACACTAAAAAGACTTGGTCTTCCAACACCGCGACTATTTCATTCGCGACCGCTCTCCGAAGAGGGAATAATAAGGTGAATTTACATTTAAATGTATCCGAGACCAACAAAATATACATATGACCCGAGGTTGACTTTGGCAGCAGACCGACCAAATCGATACTGAGTAATTGCCATGGACGCGATACTTGCGATGCCGAGCTTAACATTATTCCTGCTGGTCAACGGCTTTGTCCGTAAACAAGTGTGGCAACGCCTAATAAACTTGGTCACGTCACTTTTCATTTTGGGCCAATAGTATTGTTCAGCCAGACGAGCGGTAGTTTTATAAATACCGAGGTGACCACACGTTGGTGGATCGTGACACGATCGTATAAGAGCCGTTCGCTGGGATTTAGGGACCACTTGCAGCCAAGAGTTCGAGTCCTGCAAGACGGGGTACGCCTGTCGAGGTCGCTTGAAGATATCGCGCTGGTCGGTTAGCAATATTATTCAACATGCGACGATACCAAGTATCTGTAGGATCGATTTCAATAATTTCAATTACCGGTACTGCTCTCGACAATGCATCAGGAACTATGTGATCTTTCCCTTTTCTATGAATGATGTCAAAATCATACTGTTGCATCCGAACCGCCCACCGTGCAATACGTCCTACCGGATCTTTGATGTTGTTTAGCCACTTGAGACTATAATGATCCGTGATCACTGTAAATCGAGTACCCTCAATATATGGGCGAAGCTTCTCGATGGCGAGTAGTACCGCTAAGCATTCCTTCTCCGTAGTGCTATACCGACGCTCATTCCGCGTCAGCGACCGACTTAAGTAACAAACGACTTTATCGATTCCCTCTATCGTTTGAGTTAACACCGTCCCGAGACCATTGTCTGACGCATCTGTCTGAATAACAAAATTCTGAGTAAAATCGGGGCACGATAAAATAGGGGCTGTAACTAAATGATTCTTAATGGTCTGAAACGCTTTCTCACAAGACTCGTCCCACTGAAACGTTTGATTCTTTCGCGTCAGTCGGGTTAAGGGATTGACTACAGCGGAGAAATTTGGCACAAATCGGCGATACCACGACACAAGACCAACCACGCAACGTATTTCGGACCCGTGGCGCGGGTAACTGAACAATTGCTTGAACTTTATCCGGATCTACCATTAGCCCCGAGGCGTTTACTACATAACCCAGATATCGAAGTTCGGACTTGCAGAAATTACACTTATCCTGATTCAAGGTGAGACCAGCGTTAACAATCCTGGAAGCAACTTCTTTCAGAACTTCGACATGTTTCTCAAAAGTAGGGGTACAGATAATAATATCATCTAGATACACGAATACATACTTCTCAAGGTCGAATCCGATCACACGATCGATTAGCCGCTGCCACGTAGCAGGGGCATTATGTAACCCAAAGGGCATCCGCGTAAACTGAA
The DNA here is from genome assembly GCA_963556235.1 of Cryptophagus acutangulus. Lineage (NCBI taxonomy): Eukaryota > Metazoa > Arthropoda > Insecta > Coleoptera > Cryptophagidae > Cryptophagus > Cryptophagus acutangulus. The sequence continues at coordinate 4,614,493 of OY744570.1, forward strand.
ATAAGCCTCTATTTGGTACCACAAACGCGGTTAAGGCTTTCGAAGCCTCTGCCATCGGAATTTGCCAATACGCCGACTTAATATCTAACGTAGTGAGAAAACTCGCATCCCGAAGTTTATCCAGGGTAGTACTAACAAAGGGTAGTGCGTAGGCCTCCGAAAGACTAACCTTATTTACTTTACGAAAAACAACACAAAACCTGTACTTACCGTCACTTTTCTTAATTAATACAATGGGTGAAGCCCAGAGAGACAGTGAGGGTTCCACTATTTTATCTTCTAACATTTTCTCCAGTTCTTTATAAACATGCGCTTGCAACGCTGGGGAAAGGGGATAATGGCGCTGTTTAATGGGTCGTTGTTGTGAGTCAACGTTGATAGTATGTTCGACAAGGTGAGTACGACCGAGCAAAGTACTGCTCGTCCCGAAGGAATGGGCAATCACTTGTTGTAGGTAATGGCGTTGTGCAACCGTTAAAGAATCGAGATCTTGGATTGCCGTCACTTCGGCCGCAGGTGAAGGTACTGAATTTCTGAATGACCATTGTCCCGAGCAAAGATCTGGCACAATGGCCATACGACGCCAAAAAACGACGCCCAAAATAAGTGCATGTAGAACAGACGGTACTACTAGTACTTCCATAATTTCTGCGCAATCGTGAACTTGAACAGGCACCGCTAAAAGCCCTAATACATCACATAACTGCCCATTGGCTACTCGACATGACCTTGCACCCACTGGACTCTTTAACCTACAATAATTCCTGAGCAACTCCCAACCCGTCGCTCCTAAAATTGTTCTCGACGCGCCCGAATCTAACAACCCCATTAACCGCTTCCCATAGATTGACACCGATAAGTATGGACGTTGGTCCCCTTTCGCCTGATCTAAAACATAATCTAGCGCCAAAAGCAATGGATCTGGCGTCTGGCCTAACGCCGATCCCGCTGCATATTTTTTGGACATTGTGGACAATTAAACGACGTAACATTTGCTAACCCACATTTGAAACAAAATCGTCGTCGCGGTTCTTGACACGAGGTAAAACGATGCCCGGGAGATTTGCAATTCCAACATACCGACGCAGATGGTGGAGGTGAGTTCGGGATCTCCGTTGGCGAAATAACTGGTATAGGCTCTTTGCTACAAGCTGCTACTTGGGTGAGATGGTTAGCAGGTCCCCGATGGTATGCTAAACCAGGTTCTAGTAATCGACGATAATTGGTGGGTGGAGGACAAAATTGTTGCACACCCCAGTGCGTTTCTTCCGCGACTCGACAATCACGGACCAGCTGTTGTACCGAACCGAAATCTTGCAGAGCAATTTGTAGTTGCAGATATGGTAAAAGATTTCGCCTAATCATCTGAACGCGACTGAACCCGTCTGGCTGATTCGGGCCTAACTTTCTAAATAAACTTTGCATTGCTGCAACGAAAGTGATAACTCGCTCTTGGTCTCCTTGTGTGCGACGCCTAATTTCGTCCCATAACGCGTTTACATAGTCAGGTGGTTGGAAATCATTTTGAAGCTGGTCAGTCAGGTCGTCCCACGAATGGAAGGTATTGGTCCGATACCACATTAAGGCTTCATTAGTGAACAGCTCCGGCGCTGCGATTAAGACCGCCTGTTTACTAAAACCGCGAGATGTACGCAATTCTTCGACATGTTCGAGAAAATCCGAAACGCTTGAGGTTCCATCAAACGATACTCCCCACTTATGCACGTACGCTGGCCGATAGCTTTCCTCACTTAAACGGGGAACTTGATTCCCTAACCTACACTCCCGCATTTGTGTAATAAACTGGTCTAAATTGGTGGAATCTAACTCTGGTCGATGCGACGCCACTGGAACCTCATTGGGTAGTGCCGATTCGACTCGAGGATTAGTTGAAGCTCTGTTTGACGAACTTTCAAATTGCCGAACGCGATCTCGTACTGAGGAAGGCCGTATGATTTCCGGAATCAAAGGTATCGCCGTTTCGGCCATCGATTCTTGAACAGTATCGGGCTCCGTGAGTAAATCCGTAACCTCGCGAAATTTTTCTTCAAGCTGCTCGCTTAATTGTAAACAACGAAAAGTTAGCGCGTTTTTCAACTCTGAAGTCTCACTAATGTGACCTAACCGACCGTAGACATGTACCAACCGGCTATTAATCCGTTTAAATTCATTGGCTCTGTTGTTTGAGTCAAAGTCCTAAACTGCAAGAATTAATTCTTGTAACTTGTTATCACAACTGGATAGCTCCGCGTTCGCATCTAAGGTTGCTGTGAATCTACTTGTCGCACCGCTTTCTCGTTCTATTCGCAAAGCCGCGCGTAGTGACCTGCGATTCTCGGCTACCGTTGCCGCAACGGGCAAACCCCGAACTCCTAACTCATACGCGACCTCATCCCCAAATAATCGGCTAATCTCCATGACGAAATTAACCAAATCCCCACTCCACTCAAAAAAAAAAAACAGAAAGGGAAACAACACCAAAGGGAAGGCAAATACCAGATAGCACTTGTGAATTCTTGCTCAGTAATAGTTCTCGTTAAAAACAAGAAATAAGGCTGCCCAAAACAAAATTGGGTCGCCCGATTTCCTGACGCAAACTTACCGGGAATAAAAAAAAATAACCCCCCAACGCAACAAAATACTACCCGATATGTAGCACAACAACAACAAATCAAACGCAAGAAAGATAAATCAGGTCCGAAAAAAAAAAAAAAAAAAAAAAAAAAAAAAAAAAAAAAAAAAAAAAAAAACCACGTTGGGCGCCAATTTGTCACATTCAAAATTGCCGGGCAATTCCAAATGCGCCAAGAGGTTGGGTCGTAGGGGTATTTCTAAACTAAGAGCCCTGCTGCTCGATCGTGAGTGGTGTGGGTCTAATTTATAAAGAGCGCCACCCGTTTTGTGACCCCTCTTAGTTTAGTTAAACCCCCGGAGTTTAAAACGGTAAAAAATAAAAGGTGATATGATTACGAAAATTCCCAACGTATGGATTCCAATACTTTAATAAATCACAATTATATAATGATCTCTGATATTAATGTGACAATTTTCTCAAAATGATGGAAACTTGATCTTTCTTTACGAGTTGACAGAACCTATAAACAAACGCGCCCCACCTAGACAGTCTTGTTTACAATTCCCCTACCCGCGAGGTCGCGGTCGCTTGACATCGTATAAGCCAAGTTTGACATCGACTGCGTAAGTGTTCTTGCGATCTTATATGCAATAATTAATACAGTGAATAGAGTGACGAATTCCGTGTAATAAAGTGCACCTTACTCTACGTTTACAAGTGAGTACAACTCTTAAAACCGATATTGCCGTTAATTCATTAGTCTATGTGAAAGGACTGACGGTCCCAACTAATCTAAACAAATTCCACTTGAGCTGTCGGTCCCGAGCGTGATTGGCGGTCAATAAAAAGTTAGATGGTCGTCCCGGCAAATACTCGAACATTCGGCAATCCAAAATGATTACTTCTGCCACAAATCGGGTAGTACTCCAGCAATTGGATTATTTCCAATGGTCTTCTAACCTCACTTACGTTTGGATCGGTCTCGTTATCAACCTCCAAGTTTCTCGCCCCAAATATGAAATATAGGTCGCACTACTTGCCGCACAACTAGAGTGAATATCAGAGTCGTCAGTATGGAAGAGGAATGAAAGTATGGTAATAAAACTGCACTTACCCCGACTTGCGGTGCTTGCGGCAAAATCAGACAAAACCAGAAACGCTTCTTAAACGTAAGTATAGCCTTATCATCTATATCCAACTATCGTTGTGAAATGGTTACATCAACCAATAATGGATGTAAAGCACTACTTCAATTATTCTGGGCCTCGTGTCTATCTTAAATTATATTTACTCTCGCAGGGGCGACTTGTGTCTACCACGATCTAACGAGGAAAAAACAATCCAACTCCTACTACGTAAAATATACGTAGGAATCTAGGGTCTTTTTGGCCTAGTTAACACTGCATGTGGGGTTCAAAGTCATGTGGGGTTCAAAGATTCATTTCGCGACCCGACTGACCTCTGACACTCTCTCACGGTCGTACAACTCAAATAAATTGTTCGTCAAAGTAAACAAAGAACAAACCAACAATTATTCACAAATGCTACCCTTAAGAAACTAATGAAATAATGGGACGAAGATATGGAAATGGAAAAGAAAATCGTGGCAACCTGAAATCGGTAGGCTTAACATACGGTACGTACTCAAATAAATACTAACTTTCTAACAAAACTTTAACTATTACTAATTAGTATTTTCCGGTTCTAGCTACAAGACGATAAAAAGAGATCATGGAACCAAAAATGCTAGAGTCCAAAATGAAACCGTAACAGCGGTTTATGATAAACCGATATATTTGGGCTTCACCATTATAAACTTGTCAAAAATTATAATGTATGATTTTTATTACGGATTTATTAACCTAAAGCATGGAAAAAACGCCTCACTTCTTTACACTGACAGTCTGATTTTACAAATATTTAGCGATAATTTTTATAGTGATATGAAACTGCATTTAGATAGGTTAGATACTAGTAATTTTAGTGCCAATAATGTTCACGGAATACCATCAAATCCTTCAGTTTTGGGGAAAATGATGGATGAGTATTCCGAAAAAATTATTTGGGAGTTTGATGGAACCGGTGCCAAGGCATATTGTGTAAATGCTGAAGGCGCTTTAACAAAGAAGGCAAAGGGTGTTAGCAAATGTGTGGTTCAGAATGAGCTACATTTAGCAGATTATCAAAATTGTGTTGATAATGAAAATGTAGTTGTTTTAAAAAAACTATAGCTCTTATGAGGTACAAAGCACCTCATAAGAGCTATGCAAAAAATAAGTTACTTGAAATCTAAGGTTGTGTTAGTTTTTCTTAATTGTTTAGCTTTGCTTTTATTTTGTACTTGAACAGAGAGAGATGCAATTGCGACCACGGAAATAGAAATCACTAAATTTGAGTGGTGTAAATCCGTCCTTTTTGTTAATTTTATAATTTATTTTAAGTTTACAACTTCGATTATTGATGGCGGCAGCGGCAGAGCGGAGGGCTCAGGAGGCAGCTCAAGCTCACGGAGGGCTAAGGAGGCAGCTCAGGGCTCAGGAGGCAACCCAGCACCCTCCAATCCCAAACATGTAAGCTTATAAGTCTATATTCCTCTCATTTAAATCTATGTTTAAATTAGAATTTTTAATTTTTTTAAATTTGACATTTAAACATGTTTATATTTCAGAGTGGCAAGCGGCCCCCAGGGTGAGCGGGCCCACCGGTCCCGGTCCCCAACTCGGTAAGTTAATTTGAAATTTTTACTTACCATATATTTTAAACATTTTTATGTTTTAGAGCAGCAAGTGGTTCCCAGGGCCGGCAAACCCACCGGTCCCGGTCTCCAACTCAGTAAGTTAATCTTAAATTTTTACTTACCATATATTTTAAACATTTTTATGTTTTAGAGCAGCAAGTGGTTCCCAGGGCCGGCGAACCCACCGGTCCCGGTCTCCAACTCGGTAAGTTAATTTTAAATTTTTACTTACCATATATTTTAAACATTTTTATGTTTTAGAGCAGCAAATGGTTCCCAGGGCCGGCGGGCCCACCGGTCACCGACCCCAAGTCGGTAAGTTAATCTTAATTTTTTACTTACCATATATTTTAATCATTTTTATGTTTTAGAGCAGCAAGTGGTTTCCAGGGCCGGCGGGCCCACCGATCCCGGTCTCCAAATCGGTAAGTTAATTTAAAATTTTTAATATAGTTATGTGAATCCATGAGAGTAGTGTGTTAATAAAACAATAGGTTGAAGTCCAAATGCTCTCACATTAGCATAAAATTTATTTAAATTTTTGTACAACTGGTTTCGGTTTATAAATAAACCATCTTCAGGTACTATATACTACAAAGAGAAAATTGTCAGTAATTTGAAAAGATGAGTTTTATATGTTAAATGTTAAATCTATACAGAATTAACATGAATTTATAGGTTAAACGTTTAAGACAAGTTATTTTGAACAAATAATATCAATTAAATAGTGAGAGAAATAGAGTTCATTACAACGATTACATACAATTAGGGGGATCAGAACTAAGTATTCGTTAAAAATGTTAATAGATTTGAAAATTTAAGTTTTAAATGTAAGTTAAATAAAGTTGTTGAAAATTACAAAAGTTTGTGTTTAGAATAATAAAATATGTACTTACAAGTTTAGCTACATGGTTAAGAGAGTCGGTTTTGAGGAGAAGAGATTTTTCGACATGATTTTAATAGTCGATGATTAGAGGTTTAACAAAATTTTACATGTGTCGAACACAACGAAGAATAGAACAATGGTAGTTCACCTGTGCTTCCGTCGTAACGACGTATGTGTGGGGGTCATGTGACCTGTCGAAGATTTATTAGGTACTGGCGCCAAAGTTCAAATTGTTTGTGGTGTTTAACTTATTACTGTTAAGGCAATTTACAATAGTTAAATGAGATATAAACAGTTGCAGAGTTATGATTGTTTAGTGAAATTTGTGAAAGAGAAAGATATTATTGTCATCGAAAATTGAAATTTAATGCAAAATTGTAAAAAGGTTATTTGAGTCCAAAATGGTTTGTTGATTGAGTGAAATTTTATCCTTATCTAATGAAAGTTTATATATTTCTAGTGTTTCTAGAATATTTAATTTATTCAATTTGTGGAAAATATGTAGGGGTATAAAATAAGTATCTATATCAAAATTGTGTTTACTGTCTCTAAGATGATTCGCAAAATGTGATGACGTATCGTTTTCTTTCTTCGATGATCTGATATGTTCCGATATTCTAATCTTGAAATTGCGATATGTTCTACCAATATAGGTTGCTGGACAATCTTTGCATGATAGTTGGTATATGCCGCACTTGCCAAGTCTCGATGATTTGAATTTGTTATTTATTAAAAAATTACTTAAATTATTGATTACTTTAAATGAGAATCTATAATTTTTGTCTAAGTTTTTAAGTAAATTGTAGACTTTAAGAGATGGATTACCGCAGAAGGAAAGTGATATGTATTTTGGTTGATTAATTGTGGAATTTAAATTGAATGTGTTATAAGCATTTTCTGTTGTTTTTTCAATAAAAGTTTTTCTATCAAATTTTCATTATAGCCGTTTTCTGTTGCGATTTGTTTTATGATGTTTAATTCCTTATTGAATGAATTTATTGTGAGTGGTATGGTGACTAATCTATGTATATAGCTATTAAACGCCGCGAGTTTATGTTGTGTTGGATGAATTGATTCATTGTGAATAATATTACCTGTATGTGTGGGTTTTCTGTAGATTTCAAATGTTCAAAGATTTCAAAGATTATTATCTATTGTGGTTATAGTCAAGTCTAGAAAATTAATACTTTTGTTGTTATCCTCAATTTTTATGGTGAATTGAATTTTCTCATGTAAGGTATTTGAAAATTGTAAGAATTGGTTAAGACTGTCTATATCGTTGTTCCACAAAACTAATATATCATCTACATATCTGTGATAGTATACAATATCATCTGTAAAATGTTTATGGTTTTCAAATTAAAATGTAAAATGTTTATGGTAAAATGTAAAAGTAAAATGTTTATGGCAATTATCATCTTTTCTTTGTGTTCACTAACTCTTAGTTTGTGCAATAAGATTTTCTTTTTCCGCAATTCTTGTTTAATTTTAATCTCTAGTTCTCGTACTGGCTCCATCTTCTAAATAACTAAATAAAATAATTAGAAATTATAGGTACATTAAATATTAATTGAAAGTTTAGTACCTACGATTTAACAATTTGTACAATAATGTCGTTTGGATTATATATCGTTTTGATTTGATGTCTTTAATTGTAGAAAAATATCCTGAAGATGCTGACTGTTGTCGGCAAAACAATTGCTGTGCGTGCAATAGACTTTCACTAGTGAAGAATTGTTTGAATGTGTTTCTACAACCACTTCACTTTAAGAAATTAATCACTTTCTCAATAATATGCAATTCTTATTTACTGATTTTAGGTTATGAGACCCGACCTATATATTGTATAGTAGTAGATCAAATAAATCATGACATTCAATGTTCATCACCAACATTATGAGCCTTCAATTCCCTAGAAATCCCCAGATGGGGCACATCACAATGGCCGACTTTTGGCACGGTAAATAGAATAGAACGGTACCCGCGTAGAGCTCTTCTCGATTAGAGAGATAGACAATCGTGACGTCACGTCGGGTCTATTCACTGCTAAACAGGGCCGCGCTGCAAAATCCACACATTTAACACTTAGATATTATTTATTTTTCTTAATTTATTGTCTCATATTGTTTAAATTGAGTTAATAATGAGGTGAGTTGAACTTTTACTATAATTTTAGCTCTAATTTTAGATTATATGTTGCACCCCACTGAAATTTAACATTCTTAACCCAACTTTAATTTAACAATATTTATACATAATCGCTGATACTAATCAATTACTATAATGATTTAGGTTAATGCAATGCCTGGAAAAACTTGTGTAGCAAAAGGTTGCAAAAATAATTCACGGAAGAATCGGAATTTGTCGTTCCATCGTTTTCCAGCAAATTAACATTATCGGGCTATCTGGATTTCCGCATGCCAGAATCCTAATATATCTGAATCTAATTATAAGTATAAAGAAGTTTGTGAAGAGCATTTTGACAAAAATTCCTATGAAATTAATATTCTCAAACAACACTTAAGGCCGTTTGACACTTACGTTAATTTTGTACAAACTCTACATCAGAATTCATTTGTTAATTCTGTTGTAAATTTGGTGCCGTTGCATACACAAAACCGAGTTTGTAAATTAACGTGTTAATTTGTTACAAAATTATTTAGAACTTGTTCTAATTTCTGGCTGAAATTGCGCGTTAATCTGCGCATAAACACATAACTACAACATACCATAGATGTCTATGAGTTTCAACTACACACAAAAAAACAATAACAATGTCTTGGTCAAATGAACAGTCTCGATTACTCCTTAATGAGTATCAAAAACACCCCTGTCTATACCAGGTAAAAGGTGCCAATTATAAAAACAAACATTTAAGAGCCATTGCATTATCTTCAGTTGTTGAGGTCATGCAATCAATTAAACCCGGTGTAACCATCAACGAAGTTAAAAATAAGTTCAATGCTTTAAAAACGAATTTTATGATTGAACATCGAAAAACAATTTCTACGGTGAGAAGCGGCGCTGGTGGTAATGAAGTAAGTTATTTTGAATAGAAAGTCAGTGAAACAAATTTAACTAAATAATAACTTGCAGATTTACAAACCATCTATTTGGTATTACCCGCTTTTAGTGTTTGTATTGGATCACAACGCACCAAGACCTGCTATTGATTCCATTGGGAATATCTCAGGATTCGCCATTGGATAATCAAGAAGAAGAATATACAGAATATCTGGACAATCCGTCAGTTGATGCAGTAAGTACAAATTGATGGGCGCTTCAGGTGTGTCAGCAACAATTGACAAATTTGTAATTATTATTAAGACATTTTATATTTTATAGGATGAACAATTGCAGACATATACTGTTAATCCCTCAACTGGTGCATGTACTCCGGAAAATGTATTATCACCTACATCAAGTAGATCTTCATCTACGGCTCCTCCAACAAAACCTAGGAAAAGAGTACAGTCTAAAGACATTTTTTTTAAAGACGCTACTACTGCGATGAATCAGCTAAAGGGAGCAATTACTGGAAAAAGCCAGACGCACACGGATGTTAATAAATCTGAAAGTAAGATTTTTGGGGAATTTGTGGAAACTAAACTGAACCAGATATTGAATGATGATGTTCGTTTAGAGGCCGAACAACAAATTACTACAATATTATACCAAAGTATAAAAAAAAAAACAGAAAAAAATAATTTTAATTTTATAATAGCGGATTGAATAAAATAAATTAATACACATTTTACAAAATATTATTTTGAATAGAATTTTCTTGCCAATTAGCCGCACCATGTTCTGAGTTAACAAACTTCTTAAATTCTTCTTGAATAGCTCTTGCAGATTCAGTTGATCGATTACCTCCCTGATGGCCCACTGTATGTAGTGGGAGTATATCTTGTATGGAGTCAAAATCAGTATATCTCGACTCATTTTGTGTACACAAATAATTGTGCATTATGACACAAGTCAAACATATTTTCTCTACTTTCGAAGCTGAAAGATTAGTTGTATCTAGCAGAACTCGAAAGCAATTTGCTAATATACCAAAACTGTTCTCAATTATTCTTCTGGCCCCGCTGAGTCGATAATTGAAAATTTTATTGTCATGGGTTAGCCCACGCTGAGGGTACGGTTTCATTAAATGCTGAGAAAGTGGAAAAGCATCATCTGCAACTATTACATAAGGTACCTTAATTGTCATGCCATGTAAGGTACTCGCAAATTAAATTCGTAGGTCGGAGACTTTACTTTTTTAAAAACAAGTACCACAATTTAATAGACAGATTTATTTAATAAAAGATGTTTACTCTATTTAAGTCTGATCAGTAATGCCTATCTTTTATAAAACTAGAATTTACTAAAACTAAGAATACATATAGTCAGCATAAATAGATACTTGGTTCGAAGATCCAAGTGTCAGCAAAACATTATCTTTTATAAGAAACAACTAAAGTACACATGTAAGTGAAATGTAAAGCATGAGAAACTTTGTATATGATAAATATGATATCAGCTAATGTTACACCTCCCTTCTAAGAGAAAACTTTATATTTCTTTAGAATAAAAAGGTTTCAAATTAACATTTTCATTTTCTGCATTATCTGCAGATTTCTTATTTTTAATAATAAAATTAAAATAAAAATGCTTAAACAATAAAACTAAAATAGAGAATACTAAAATAACGTACAATAATATATTCCAAATATTAAAAGCATAAAAATTAGTAGAGTTAATTGATTTTAGAACTGGTATATGCTTTGCATGCATTTTTAAAGTCTGTAACTTATCCAAATCAAGTTCTTGTAATTGAAGAATTGGTGTCACTTGTTGAGAAGTGGGTTCTTCTGGTATGTTGATAAACGGTAGGAGAATTGGTGAACTGGTAGAAAATTCTTCATTGTTGGTATATGTCGCTTCTGCTGTTGAGAAACTGCACTGGTGTGGCACATGCAGTAGATAACTACCTTGTAGGTTTTCAATATTTTCGGTTTCACATTTTGTTCGTATTTTGGTAGATTTTTGGAACACTCCAATGTAGTGAGAATGATCAACTTCTTTGAGAATCATGTTTGGTATAGACACTCTTTCGGATTTGCAAGATGTATAGTTGTTAGTTAATTGCAAAATTTGAAATATGCAATCAACATTTCGTTGGCTGTTTAGTAGATTGTTTCCATTGCAATAATAGATTGGTCCAAAATTTTGGCATTTATCTCTAGTATACATATAATATTGTTTGTCAGATAAAAAATATTTTTGAGCAGGTATTAAAGTTGAATATTGATTTTGTAAATTTCTTACAGGTATTGAGTACAAATGATAATAATTATAAGACTTTGGGTGTACTATTGGTATTGATAAGACAAAAACTATTTTTGTTTTTGAAATGTATGATTTGACGTCTAAAATTTCATATGATTTTTGAATATAATTTTCATTGATTGGAAATAAAAATTGTTGTTCTGAAATATTTTCCAATAATTTGTTATAAATTTGAAACAATTCAGATTTTTTTATTATTGAATTGTGAGCAATATTTAGTCGAGCAAAGGTCATTGCATTTTCTAGATCTTGTAGTAATTGTATGATAATATTTAATGTGACATTCATTTGATCCAAAACATTTTTTACTATTAAGAAATGATTGAAGTCAAAGATAAACCATTTCAATTTAAAAGCTATATCGTTAATTTTTTTGTCTATGATTTCTTGATTATGTTGGATAAAAAATACTGTTTCGTTAAAGTTTGTAATAATTTCGTTTGCTAAAGTTGTTTGTTCGTTTACAGTGTTGATGACCTGATTTTGATTAGTTTGTAGTTCTGATATTAATTTATCGTATTTGGCTGCATCTTCTGCATCAAGGTTACCTGTGATTGATTTAATTATATTTCCTAAACCATTGACTAAGCCTCTTTTACTATGTTTTGGGGTTGATATTATGTTTCTCAATTTTTTGTTTGCATTAACAAGTTGAAATTTTAGAACATTTTTATAATTTTCTAACTCTTTATGATATGGATCACTTAAGGATTTTTCGAGCGTTTTATTCAGTTGTATATATTGATAGTTAATGATTTTAAGTTCTTCCTCTATAGGATGTAATTCAAAATAATGGATAAATGTACGAAAGTAGTGGTGAATTTTAGCTTGTCCTAATTTAAATGGTAGAATTCCTGGATTTTCCTTGAGATTTGTAATTTTGATATCATGGGCGTAAACCGCGGTGAAGAATCTGCAACATGTCAGTCAGTTAGTTTTAGGTGGTCGTTTGATATTAGTTTTATGTATTTTTCTCCTTTTATCGGTCTCGATAGTCTTATTATCAATAATACGAACTGTTTGAGGTTCATATTTATTTTTTGTTTTATTACGATCAAATCGTTTTGTATATACCTTAGTGTCTTCTATTAACGGTACGTCGGGTTCTAAGTCTTTATTTAACTTATTAATTTTGTAGTCTTTTTGTTCTGTTAATTTTTTGTTTAATTGTCCGTATATTATTTTTGTTTGGTCTCTATGATTTTGAATATAGTCACTTACAAGTAATTCATTAAGATTAATGTTAAAAGGGTTATCGTTTTCAAAATGTCCGTTTATTATTTCAATGGGTTTACATTTAGTAGCCGAATGGACACTATTATTATATCCAATTATAGCGTACCGCATTCTGCTATTTATAGGTTCTTTGGAAAAATCACTATTATTTAAAATTCGGATATGTTCGATGATGGTGGAATGAAATCGTTCTACAATTCCGTTTGATTGGGGATGATGAGGAGTACAAAAGTGTACTTGTATTTTGTGTAACTTTAATAAATCACTTAAAAGTGAATTCTTGAATTCTTGGCCGTTATCAGTTATAATTTGTTTTGGTATATTATGATGTGAAAAGAAAATAAGCAAATTATCAATAATTTCAATAGAGTTTAGTGAATTTAAAGGGTAGGCCTGTTGCATTATACTCTATTATGTTCGGAATTCTGTTTGAGGCTGGACATAAAAATTTTCTTCCTGTATCTTAATTTCATTGTAATCTAGATTTTTGGAATTTTGTTCCTCGTTTTTGTTTGTAAATATTTCAGTATTATAAAGTTCCTCGGACACAAAATTTGATGTCTGGGGTTGAGCATAGTTGCGAGAATTTTGATTAAATGAAGGTTTATTTGAAAAACGTGTATTAACACTCATCGGAGTTGCTCTTGGTTGTGGTACAATTCCGCTTCTTGGTTTCCAAACGTTTTTTGGATGATTATTTTTAAATACTTGTTGGTTCGTAAAAAACCTTTGTTGAACAGGTCTACTTTGGACGTTAATTGGCTGACTGGGAAAGTCTGATTTTTGTGAGAAATTATTCTCTCTATTATAATTATAATTATAGTTATGCGAATTGTTTGTACGGGGTTCTGGTCGCGAAAATAAATTTTGGTATGAATTTCGATTTTTATTACTCTGTTGATTAGAGTATTGTGCTAAATTGCGGTTTGGTTGTAATTTTCCGAATGAATTACTAGATTTGAAATTTTGAATACTTTGTTTTTGAAAATAGTGAATATTTTCTTCTTCCGATATAAATTGCATAGCTTGTGCTAAGTTTGCTGGACGCATTGTTCTGATAGTAGTACCTAATGGATCGCGAAGTCCGGCCAGAAATGTTTTCAAAGTTAAATCAGTATATTGAGCCCGTTTTAATCTACGGTTGTTTATAATTGCTTCATGTATATCAACGTATGAACAAATAATATTTAATAATTGCAAACATCGTTCGTAAAACTGATGTGGATTTTCGTTTGGATATTGACGCATACTGATCAAATCGCGATTAAGACATGCTTCGTCTCTTTGGTCAGAAAAATTTCGAATTAATATATCTCTTAGTTCGTTCCATGTACAAATGTTATGAATATTTGCAATGAGTTTAGCTCTGCCTTCAAGTCTATTCAATATTGAATTTATTATAAAAGTATTCCTAAAATGATTAGGGTTAGCTGCATCATAGAAAGTTGCAACAATTTGCTCGCAAATATTTAAATATCTATGAAGTTCGTCTGTATCTCCATTAAAAATTGGAATACATTTCAGATAAGTTGAATCAAAGTTTACAGCCATATTGTCGTCTAAATTATTATCATTCAAATTAATATTATTAAATATTCCAATTAATTCCCCTTCAAGATCTACTAGATTATCTATATTGATCACTGACATTAACAATCTTATATGATATTAAAATGACTTACATTAAGTTGATTATTGCAATGTTCATGTCTATTATTGAGCCGATTCTCTGGTCGTGGAGTTGTCCTCTTCGATAGTAAGCAAAGGTCCGTGTTGATGAGGTGCGTTGAAGAAGGTCCTTGGGTCTAACCAGGTTCCACAGCACACAAAGAGTTCGAAAGTCCGCAAAGCAATTTTCGGTTCGCACTCTTAATACTTAATTTTGAATAGTTCGTTAATGGTTGAAACCAACGTAAAAGTCCGTAAAATTAATTAGGTTTACGCGAACTATCCTACCGACTGCGCCAATTAAATTCGTAGGTCGGAGACTTTACTTTTTTAAAAACAAGTACCACAATTTAATAGACAGATTTATTTAATAAAAGATGTTTACTCTATTTAAGTCTGATCAGTAATGCCTATCTTTTATAAAACTAGAATTTACTAAAACTAAGAATACATATAGTCAGCATAAATAGATACTTGGTTCGAAGATCCAAGTGTCAGCAAAACATTATCTTTTATAAGAAACAACTAAAGTACACATGTAAGTGAAATGTAAAGCATGAGAAACTTTGTATATGATAAATATGATATCAGCTAATGTTACACGCAGGTGGAATGTTAAGCTTGTTATGCTGCAAAGCATTTGACAATTGACTTGCTTGAAATACTCCACCATCACTAACGCGTCCGTTTACTCCTATATTGACGTATGTAAATTTATGTTTTGCATCGGCTAATGCTAGAAGTACTATGATGTTGAACTCTTTGTAGTTATAATAAAAGGAACCGTCAGAAATTGGTGCTCTAAAAGAGATATGTCGACAATCCAAGGCGCCTAAAGAATGCGGAAAATTCCAAGCGGCATAAAAATCTTTTACAATTTCTACCCATTCTTTCACAGTAGCAGGAGTCTGAAATAAAAGTTATTTATAATAAATTTATTTGATAATTCGAAATTACCATAACAATAATCTTTTTAACTTATAGAATTTCGAAAACGTGTGGTTTAAATTATATTTAGCTGTTTCAATAATTTTGAAATCTTACCTTTAAGTACACTGGCATTAAATTCTTAATAATTGCATTGCAAACCAATGGTACAAATCTTAAAATCGTACTCTCATGAATTCTTGTGCTGTACATCAACGATCTAAAACTTTCGCCCGTTACCAAAAAACCTAAGGTTACTTCCAGCCTTAAAAACAATCATTAGTTTATACCTCGGTTTATATAAATATCTACACATTATAATTGGATGTATATACTTATTTGCTGAAGAAATTGCATTCCTCATAAAGGTGTCATTGCCAGTAATGTCATTTTGATTGCCTCAAGAACATAATCAAATTGTGCACTTGACAACCTCAAAAAAATTTTGTAGGAACTTTGGTCTTCGGTTCGGAGTTCAAGATTGAGCATATTTAGTACATATTTAGTACTCTTCCTTGATTTCTTCTGCTTAACCATGACCGAGACAATATTTTTCGTTTACGTTTTTTTTTCTTTATTGCTACAGCAAAAGTAGTAACTAGCATAACTGCAGCAGATGCCAGGACCTCTATATCAGACGATTGCTGCATAAGCTCGATTTTTCACTTTACAAAGTACACTTTGACAATTGTGTATTTTAACACCAAAAGAAGAAATGAGGATGCAAAAACATGGGCTGAAAAAAATACCGAAGAATATAAAAACAAACTACAAGGGCTAGAAGAAAATGAAAAACAATTATTGTCGGCCAACCAAGATTTAAAAAATCAATTTATTGCCGAACAAAAAAAAAACTGCAAATAATGAACAAACTATTCAGTTATTAGAGTCCGAACTAGACACTTTGAAAAAAAAACTTAAACGGTTAGAAGAAGCGATTCATTCAGTATTCACTAAAAATCAAAGATGTTTAATGGAAGGTTTAAAACAAAAAGTTGTGTGGAATTCAGAAGATATTTCTAACGCTTTTACTATTAGGTATCTTAGTATAAGAACTAATTATTTACGAAACACCCTTTGCCTCATGTGTCTACATTAGTGTTAATTCACACGACAATTTGTTTTGTAAGAACAAATTCAGCGCGAATAGACCCGTTAATATTAATTAAAATATTAAAGGTGAAATTTTGAATTTAAAAGGAATTAGAAGATCTGCACTTAACTACAACTTTATTTACAGAATATATAATTTTTGTGATGTCCAAGTAACTTGGATGAGAGACTGTTGATAACTGATTTGATAAACGAAGATAATTTTACAAGTAAACAATTTGGTTACACATCTGTTAAGACCCGGTCAATACATTTTTTATTGGGATTTTTAGTACCCGAGATTTTCTAAGTATCTGAAGTACACATCTGTTAAAACCCGGTCAATACATTTTTTATTGGGATTTTTAGTACATGAATTATTCTGAATATCTGAAATTTTATAGAAATAGAGGCAATAAACTTAAAATATAAGAACCCAGATAGCACACAATGTGCTATGGACGTCCGTTGCATGTTCAGTTTAAGTATATACGTCCATGTACCATATATGGACGTCCTCAAAACATCAATTAACCAACGTACATAAAATGTACAAAATGGACATCCAGCTAACGTACATTACAGTACGTAAAATTGACCAATTTTTATAGGTTGTATTTTTATACATTTAGTTGACAAATTTCTTTAAAAGCAACTATTTATGATAATAAAAAATTATATACAAAACATATAATAGATACACATTTTATAAATTGTATAATTTGGAAACCGCGCCTATTAAATGACTCAACCGCGCATAATTCAATTACGGCTAGTTGAAAGACCAGCAAGAGCAACAGGAAGCCGGCGCTCGGCAGGTAGATGGTAGACTGCAGAAGACAACGCAACGCAATACGCCATTTAATGCTGTTTTCTGAAATCTTTCTTTAAGGCATTAGCCAGTTATCTTTAACCAGTTAAGTTTTATTAGTGTTTATGTGTAACAAGTTTTCTTGGTAAGTACATTTTTCTTAAAATAACAATTGAATTTGCAACAATTACTATATTTATTGTATAGCCAGTATTCAATAAAGATTGGGCTCGTGTAACACCTACGCCATTTTTAAACGATATACAACGCCGCCGAAATAACACATTTAATAATTTTTAACTTAACAATTAGCTTGTTAATATTATTTATATAAATTATTATTATTTTTTAGAACTGCTTTGGGCTCTACTTATTTGTCGTTCTTCCTACTCTTGGGCTTTCCTTGGTGATTTCTTTCCGCCCATTTCCAAACTTTGGTTGCTTCTGGCAGGTTCTCTGTCTGTTTGCTGAACTTCTTCAATTTATTAGCATAATCGGTGAGTGAAATCTATAGAGTTTGTTGGTGAGTCCCGCTATTTATAAATAATTAAGGGGCTATTACATAACGAAATTTCGCAAAAATTTCATTGTGGTATTGTTGACGTTTCTCACTACAATACCATAATTAGATTTCTGAGAAAATTTTGCTGTATTACGCTGTTTTCAAGAAAATTTCAAAAGGTTCTATTATATATTTTGGTGCAATATATTAAAAAAAGAAATACGTTAAAGCTTTTACAGCACAGTTGATAACCCCCTAATAATTTAAATATATTACGGTAATATTTTAAACCCAATTAAAAACCAAATGCATATTTATTTGTAAATTAATTAATCTTTAAGTTAGTTAGTTTTAGTTCAAAATAATTTATATAGTACATTTATTGTGTCCACATTCGAAAATTGAATTTATTATGCGATTATTATTTTATTAATAAATGTACTTTATTATGTATTTTATGGTCGAGTTTCATATTATGAAAATTAAAATTTACAAAATTCTTCCTTATAACTGAAATGGCAAATAAATTCAATTTTTGATTGCAGATGGTTACCTTTAATACAGTTTTTTTTAGAAGGAAGAAAATAACATTCAAAACTGTTTGAATTTGATTTGTTGTTTTCAGTTTGTAAAATGCCAAAGTACAAATTAAGCCGTAACTACTATCGAAAAGCACAAATACGTTCAAATTCCCAAATATTATCGTCGTCTGTTCAATCGAATATAAACAATTCAAATTTTGGCACAAGTAATAATATAGCTATAAATAATAAATTAGAAAAGTCATTTGATATCCATTCTGATAGTAGTGATTCTGAAAGTATTCGCGACACGAACAACACTTTTTCTAGTAGCAATGCAAGCGATGATAATTATTTATTGGAAGCTTGCGATTTTGATGTGCCTAAAGCAAAAAGTATTAGTAACGAGGATAGTACATTTAATTTGCCCACAAATAGTTGTATTGACTTGCAAGCATCTTTAGCAGAATGGGCTGTCAAATTTAATATACGTCATAATGCAATAAATGGATTATTGCAAATATTAAAACCGTTGAATGAAACATTACCGCTAGATTCTCGAACATTATTATGTACGCCTCGAGAAATTCAACTAAAAACTGTTGAACCTGGCCAATACTACCACTTTGGTGTTTTTAACGCTGTCACTAAATTAATTGCAAAATTAAAATGTATTGATGAATTAGAAAGTATTGAAATTCTTGTAAATATAGACGGTCTTCCAATTGCAAAAAGTAGTGGAAGTCAATTTTACCCTATTTTATGCAATATGGCCAAAAATCCAAATGTTGTGGAAGTTATCGGTTTGTATCACGGATTCGAAAAACCGAAAGATGCCAATAGTCTCTTATCGGAGTTTATAAACGAATCAATTTCTTTAATTAATGATGGATTTTTATATAACTCACGAAAGTATTCTTTTAAAATAAGTGGGTTTGTTTGTGATGTACCAGCTAAATCTTTTATAACATACACTAAAGGTCACACTGGGTATAACTCGTGTACAAAATGTTGTGTAGAAGGAACATTTGTGAAAAATCGTGTTTGTTTTTTAAACCTTAATGCGAAAAAGCGAGTTGATTCGGATTTTCGTGAAAAAATTGACGAAGATTATCACAATGACAAAGGCCCATCTATTATTGAAAGTTTACCTAACTTTGATATGGTTTTGAATATACCTTTGGATTACATGCACCTACTATGTTTAGGAGTAACGAAAAAATTAATCTATTTGAGGATATCAGGTAAACCACCATATAAATTACCGTTTTCAAAAATATCAGATATATCAAATCTATTACTAAATTTTCGTAATAAAGTTCCATGTGAGTTTTCTAGGAAACCACGTTCTTTAAATGAGTTTAAGTACTTTAAAGCTACAGAATTACGATTATTTTTATTTTACACTGGACCACTGGTATTGAAAGAAGTTTTATCAAAAGACAAATATTTAAATTTTTTGAGCCTTCATGTGGCTTCTACAATTTTGTCGCATCAACATTTTATAAACAAATTTGGACAATATGCTCATTCACTATACAAATTTATTATAAAAAGTTTTATAATATTATATGGCAAAGAAAATGTGTCCCATAATGTACATAATTTATTACATTTGTATAAGGATTCGACAAATTATGAAGTTTTGCAAAATTTTTCAGCATATCCTTTTGAAAACTATTTGCACGGGTTTAAAAGATTGATACGTAAAGGATATTAATGACGTGCTATTTAAATTTGTAAAACTGCCTTTTGGAGAAAATTTTGTTGTTTTTCCATTATTACATACATTACAAAACAACGGCTAACTAGCTAGTATGCAAAAGCATATTTTTGCTTTCAAAAAAACCAAAAAAAGCCGCGTTTTTCCACTGAGATTATGTCGCAAACTATGATTTTCCCTCGGATTTTCCAAACTTGTTTCTATAGAAAGAAATTCAGAAATACCTTCTTTTCATTATGGTTGTACAAAAAAAAAATTGTAAGTAATATTGTGTCTATTGGATAACTAATAGTCTTGATTCTTGATAGTCTAGAACTGATTATTTTATTTTGTAGGGTTATTTTATTCAAAATGACAACGTGGTCTGTTATTAAATTTCCGGAAGAGAACGATGATATTAGTGTAGTACCAACTTCATGGTTAATTAACGACAAATGTTATTGGCCTCCATATCCGCAAACTAAAATAGCGGACATCATAAGAAGAGGAGAACCTCCAGAAAAATCATGGCCAATGTTCCAAGTTACGATGTTTAGAAATAACGTTTTTGGTATATAAGAATTATTATGAACAATATTATAAAATTATAGTATGATATAAATTAATAATATATTTGCAGACAGTTTCAAAGAAGCTAAAAAAAAATCCATAAAAGCTACTGTTACTTCTGAATTGGAATCTCAACCTGAATCGTCAGAATATTCATCAAAACATAAGAAAATAACGAAGAAAATTGTTCATTCTTTCTCATCTTTTGAAGAAGAAAATGAAGAATCATTTATGGAAGAAGCACCAAGCATTGAGAAACATAATAGTAATTATAGTCAATTATCCAAATAGCAACTAACAATAGTAGTAATATTTTAGAATAATATATAATTATGTATTAAAAATAAAGGACGCAATGGTATTCAATCACAGAGCCTTCAATGGACTAGTTATGTCCGCGAGATTGATTCAAATACAAAAAGTAAAGTGGCATCTCTTAATGATAAATCTTTCGACAATAATAATAATAATGACTCAACTTGCGAGTTGCTTAACAATAGTCAACTGCAAGAAATATATAAGTTGCTTCAACAGAACCAACATGAAGATACAAATAAAGAGTTAAAAGGTATATGCTACGCCCTATATTTAAATTAATTATAAATATTTTTTGTTTAAGATATGATTCAAAACCCATGTGAAGTTAGCAATAAAACCAGCAATAAAAAAATTCAATTACTCATAACTTTTATAAAAAAAATCGTACATAAATAAGAGTTATATATTTCGAAACTACGTGTCAAATTCTTTACAATGGTGCAAAATTCATACAAATTAACCCATTAATAAACCCGTTGTTTTAGTTATTAAATTTTGTAATCAGTCCTTTTTGGTTCACTTAGACACACAATCTTTTTTCAATAATTTTTTTTTATAATCACAATCTCTGTCATATGAGCTTTCCAGAATGACCAAAACCAATTAATTATCTTATGCGGTAATGGAGTTATCTTAAATAATACCAATAAAAACAGTGAAATTAGCAAAAATCGGGCCTTTTCAATTTTACGACTTTATTAATTAAGATATTCAAATGCAACAAAAAGTATTCAGAAGTGCGTCTCATCAGCTATGTACATAAGTAATAATGGCTGTTCTACAATAAAAAATAAAAAAGTTGGGCATTAATTACTTTCAAAATTAGAAAAAAATCGGTCCTGTTTGATTTTACGACTTTATTAATTAAGATATTCAAACGCAACAAAAAGTATTCAAAAGTGCGTCTCATCAGCTATGTACATAAGTAATAATGGCGGTTCTACAATAAAAAATAAAAAAGTTTGGCATTAATTACTTTCAAAATTAGAAAAAAATCGGTCCTTTTCGATTTTACGACTTTATTAATTAATATATTCGAACGCAACAAAAAGTATTCAAAAGTGCGTCTCATCAGCTATGTACATAAGTAATAATGGCTGTTCTACAATAAAAAATAAAAAAGTTTGGCATTAATTACTTTCAAAATTAGAAAAAAATCGGTCCTGTTTGATTTTACGACTTTATTAATTAAGATATTCAAACGCAACAAAAAGTATTCAAAAGTGCGTCTCATCAGCTATGTACATAAGTAATAATGGCTGTTCTACAATAAAAAATAAAAAAGTTTGGCATTAATTACTTTCAAAATTAGAAAAAAATCGGTCCTGTTTGATTTTACGACTTTATTAATTAAGATATTCAAACGCAACAAAAAGTATTCAAAAGTGCGTCTCATCAGCTATGTACATAAGTAATAATGGCTGTTCTACAATAAAAAATAAAAAAGTTTGGCATTAATTACTTTCAAAATTAGAAAAAAATCGGTCCTTTTCGATTTTACGACTTTATTAATTAATATATTCGAACGCAACAAAAAGTATTCAAAAGTGCGTCTCATCAGCTATGTAAAGTAATAATGGCTGTTCTACAATAAAAAATAAAAAAGTTTGGCATTAATTACTTTCAAAATTAGAAAAAAATCGGTCCTGTTTGATTTTACGACTTTATTAATTAAGATATTCAAACGCAACAAAAAGTATTCAAAAGTGCGTCTCATCAGCTATGTACATAAGTAATAATGGCTGTTCTACAATAAAAAATAAAAAAGTTTGGCATTAATTACTTTCAAAATTAGAAAAAAATCGGTCCTTTTCGATTTTACGACTTTATTAATTAATATATTCGAACGCAACAAAAAGTATTCAAAAGTGCGTCTCGTCTCATCAGCTATGTACATAAGTAATAATGGCTGTTCTACAATAAAAAATAAAAAAGTTTGGCATTAATTACTTTCAAAATTAGAAAAAAATCGGTCCTGTTCGATTTTACGACTTTACTAATTAAGATATTTAAACGCAACAAAAAGTATTCAAAAGTGCGTCTCATCAACTATGTACATAACAACGGCTGTTCTACAATAAAAAATAAAAAAGTTTGGCAATAATTACTCTCAAAATTAGAAAAAAAATCGGTCCTTTTCGATTTTACGACTTTATTAATTAATATATTCGAACGCAACAAAAAGTATTCAGAAGTGCGACTCATCAGCTATGTACATAAGTAAAAACGACTGTTCTACGATAAAAAATAAGAGTTTGGCATTAATAATCATCAAAATTTGCGCCTTGGTATATCCTTACTATGAAAAGTTGCTTACCTAGTAACTTGTTTGTCAGTATTTTGTTGTTCCTATATACAAAAAAATCATCGTTTTTCTTTTCGTTCTTCGTTTAATTCCAAAGTGGTATACAAATTGAATTATTTCGTTAAAGTGGCGTTTTTGGAATTAAAATGAGCCGAAAAATAAATCATCAGCTAACTACAAGTGTTTTAAATGAAAACAATTTTAATTATAGTGATGTTCATAGACTGAAATTGACAGATAGTATTGTGTATAAAGTGTCAAACTTAATTTATAAATCAGACTCCTACGCTTCTAGACGAAAAACTCTTAAAGTCATAAAAACAGTGTCCAAAAACAAATTGATTGACATTTCGATGGCGCCTGTTGAAAACACGGAAGAACTAGATGAGGAGGAAGATGAATATATTGCAACTGGAAATGTTACTGCTGAAGATTATCCACTAGGCGAAAATGTACAAAATCTGTACAACAAATCTGTGTCCAATGAAATTTTGCCTATAAATACAGTGAACATATTTCCATCAATAATAAACAAATCCTCTAGATTAGTGTTCAAGTGCTCTCAATTAGAAGGATACTTCACCCTATCAGAGAACGAATTTGGCGAAATTTTCGATTGTCAAACAGAAAAACTCAAAAGTGGGGTATATACATTTTTACTGAGTGAAAAAATGAAGCAAGTAAACAATACATGTATCATATATTTCAAGCAGTTTTATTATTCGAATCGAGAACAAAAACTTACTTTATATTGCTATTGTTCGCATGTAGGATGCAAATCATTCAAACTAATTTGTAATTATCTGAATAAACCTAAAATTTTATTTAATGTTTCGGTATTTAGCTCCTCCAGCAACTACTCACATAGATCCAAGTTAACTAAACAGGTTAGAGGTGTGGAGCGCATTTTGTTAGGTAATCGCCTAAAACAATCAAAACCCTTGCAAGTGCGGATTGATGATCTGAATACCATAACAAAACATTCGGCCAAAACCAAAAATTTAAATAAGGTAAAATCAGATTCAGTGTACCGAAAAGTAAGGAGTGAACAAAACGGTATACTTGATAGGGATAAAAGGGATATAATGGATTTATTTCTAATGCAGCAAGATCATCCCGAATATGTTTATTTCGTTGGATTTCCCCTGTTTGTAATTGTTTTAAGTAGAGAACAATTAGATTTTCTTATATTCAATCATAAACATAATAATCGGCCTGTTTTATATTTGGATGCAACTGGTAGTGTAGTAAGATCGTTTAAAAATTGCACAAAACGAATTTTATATTACGCTGGAGTAATACTAACCAAAAATGAGAGAATTGTACCTGTTTTGGAGTTTATATCGTCTCGACATGATACTTACACAATTATTGGTTGGCTATCTAAATTCAAACAGTATGTATCCGAGTTCTATAATTGGCCAATTATTTCTTGTGTAGTAACAGATTTTAGCTTGGCTATCATCAATGCGACTTGTTTAACGTTTAACGAGATGAATTTAAATAATTATTTAAACAATATATTTAAAAATAAGGTTTTGGACTTGAATATAAACTTCGAAGATTATACATTTCTAAAGTTGTGTTGTGCACACTTTATGAAAATAATTTGCAGTGACATCAATAAACATTTTTCAAACAAAGAAGTCAAGCTTTTTTTAAAGCAAATTTTGGCTAATTTGTTTAATGTTTCAAATTTCAGACAAATAGATCATTGTATGAGGAACCTTTTTATTTTGACCAAATTGGAATTTAGTTCGAATTCTTGTGATGAAGCGAAATTATTTCTGATCAGATTTATTTCAAACCCGGAAATTGTTAATAATGAGGAATATGAAGAAGATGATACATTCGTTGATGATGAGAATAAGTACAAAAGTAATGATGCCTTTTATAAAAGTAATAAATTTTACCAATATTTTATAAAAAATTTTGAAAATACATTTCAATCAGACAAAAATAATAGCTCAAAGAATGAGTATTTCAATGCAAAATTTTCCGAAATTTTATTGAAAAAATATATCCCTTTTCTACCTATGTGGACCAGTTTAGTGCATCAGAGAGAGTCAAATGCTCCAGCGGAAGGATTTTTCGGTCTTGTTAAAAATAATATTTTAGCCCGCAAATTACGTTTAAAAGGTACTCGGTTTATTCGCAAAATGCGTAGATATGTTCGGGGAATACATAAAGAACTAAAACTGAATATTCTCAGAAAAAGATGTTGCACTAAAAAAATTCCTCAAGAGTCTTGGAAAAAAAACAAAAGGTAACACATGCATACCATAAAGCAACACTAATAAAAAAAAATTTCAACCAAAATAAAATTGAAATAAGCTCGGAAATAAGTCTGCCCAAAAAACAAAAAAGAGATTACATCGTTTGTAAATTTAAAAATGAATATTTAATGTACTCTAGTTTTGAAACATTGTTCATGAATAAAGATACATCACAAATGTGGTTGGACAATTTTTTAATCGATTTTTATTTGAAAGTCTTGCACGAAAATGACGGAAGCAAACACATTTTCTTATGTCAAACATTTGAAAATGTTGAATTTGTTCTTAAACAGATAAACTTTGAAGCTGGGAAAGAATATTTTGTGCCTTTTACAGTAAACCGCAATCATTGGGTGTTATTATATTTTAAAAATAAAACTTATTCTATTCTTGATCCATTTAAATCCGATATCACCTTTAAAAATATTAAAAATAAACTAGCAGAAACAATTAAAGGTATTAATTTAGAATCAATTAAAATAAATTTCCCCAGACAAACAGACAATTATAATTGTGGCATAAATATTATACATTACATAGACCTGATTTTAAAAAATGCTACTACAAAATTAATGTCTGAAAAGTTTTGTGCCAACAAAAGCAGATTAGATTTACAAACCAAAATTATTACCCTTGCGAAAGAAAGCAATATAAAATTTTGTATTTTTTGTGGTGATGTAAATAATTTACAAATCCAATGTGCAAAATGTAGGAATTTTTTTCACATTCAATGCTTAACTATCCAACCAACTGAGGATCATAATTTCGAGTGTGAAATCATCTCGGAATCTGATCTCGAGTCTGATTCCTCAAACAGTTCGGAACTAATTTAAGAAATTTGATTTTATAGTCGTGACGGCGAGTCGTGGCGCATGATTCATTCTTTGTTTACTAGAGAATTGTGTTAGTAATGTGTATCTGTCTTATTCTCTCACAGTTAAGTCGCGGTTAAGAAAAAAGACAGACTGGTCGGAAGTATGTCGAATGTACATTTCTTATGGGCTCATTGAAAACGTATGTCGGATTCTTAGTTTGGTATTATTCGTTTCGTGTCGTTTCGTCGGCTTCTTAGTTCGGTAAGAATCAGCTTATCGAGAATCTAATAGTACTGGTATGATAGTAGAAATATTTCGTGTATTACGTTGGTATGGGATTTTCTGGGTTATTCAGGACATACGTTCATGAAATATTAGACCGTACACATTTTTACATTCTAATCGATGGATCATGCGCCACAACTCGCCGTCACGACTATATAGACTCTGATTTTAGTTTTAGCGTTAAGTTAGTCTAAAATTTAATTTAGTTTCTTGAATAAGTGTTTTTATATTTTCATATCCTTTGAACTTTGTTTTTAAATTTTAGATGTTTTTTATGATCTCATATTTGTTGAATTTTCATATTTCTTATGTATCTTGTTATTAGTTTTTAGACGAGTTTTTAGATGCTGATAAGAACTTATATTTTTGATTTTTCATATTTTTCATGTGTTTGTATTAAGTTTTTAGATGTTTTCATGCTTTTATGTTTTTTAGTCTTTCATATTTTTTATGTGCTTAATAAAGTTGTAAATTCAAAAAAAGACGTTTTTTTTCTCATTTTGAAGGTGTCAAACTTTTTCATTTTTCATCGTAGAACAGCCGTTATTACTTATGTACATAGCTGATGGGACGCACTTCTGAATACTTTTGGTTGCATTTGAATATCGTAATTGATAAAGTCGTAAAATCAAACAGGACCGATTTTTTTCTAATTTTGAAAGTAATTAATGCCAAACTTTTTTATTTTTTATTGTAGAACAGCCATTATTACTTTACATAGCTGATGAGACGCACTTTTGAATACTTTTTGTTGCGTTCGAATATATTAATTAATAAAGTCGTAAAATCAAACAGGACCGATTTTTTTCTAATTTTGAAAGTAATTAATGCCAAACTTTTTTATTTTTTATTGTAGAACAGCCATTATTACTTATGTACATAGCTGATGAGACGCACTTTTGAATACTTTTTGTTGCGTTCGAATATATTAATTAATAAAGTCGTAAAATCGAAAAGGACCGATTTTTTTCTAATTTTGAAAGTAATTAATGCCAAACTTTTTTATTTTTTATTGTAGAACAGCCATTATTACTTATGTACATAGATGATGAGACGCACTTTTGAATACTTTTTGTTGCGTTTGAATATCTTAATTAATATTATTATTTATTATTATTTATATTATTATTTATTATTATATAATAAATAGGCCTGAATATTTAATGATTTTTTAGGTTCAAAATGTAGTAGTATTAGGAGGAAATGACGTCTATGAATTTATTGTGCAATCCACTGGAAAATTAATAACAAATTCATGTGGTTCACAATTTAGCTATTTAAGTCGTAAACAAAAACGTTCGTTTAAAGATCTAAGGTTGTGGATATTACTACTAGGTATAATTATTTCTTTTGTATAAAGGCAGCGTTCTGACTGATCGAGTAGCGTCGTATCATATTTTGGTAAAGCAGTGTCAAACAGTTTCGTTGGTTAGTTTGAGTCAGACCAAATGCTGCTTCACGCGATACGAAACTAAGCCACTCGCTCAGTCAGATCGGTGCCTAATTGAGTTTACAATAAAAATGACATATTTTAGAAGCATCGAAAAAACTATTTCCCGGGAATACCGAAAAATAAATTGAAGTCAATATTGCAAAATGGCTTCGTAGGTGTGCCGAGAGAGCGAAGAAAGAAAATTCACACAAACCAAATTAAATTGAATTTATTTTGGATCAATATCTATGGTTATTATTATAAAATTTATATTCATACATACATATTTTATATATTTAAATTATTCATATTTTATATTTTTCTATGAATTAGTTTTATGTTATTTCATATTTTTATTTCTGTTTTGAAAATATCTGTTTTATTTCATAATTTCATATATTTTATTTATACAAATTATTTGTATTTTTGTTTTGAAAATAAACAATATTTTTCTGTACATTTTGTAATTTATTATCAAGAATTTTTTTCTCTGGCAATCTTCGTTACTATCAGATGTTCCGTATAAAGTTTGTTTTTGCATATAAAATAACTGATTTTCGTTAATTTTTTTATGGTTATATTAAAGGCACGTTCAAAAATGTTCTATGTATGTCCAGGAAATTTAATATATGGACGTACATATGTACATAGTATGAACATCCAACATTGTGACAAACGGACATCCATAAGATGTCCATAGAATGTCCATAGTAGATGAACGTACATACAATGTACATTACTATATGTCTGAGTGAACATTCTATGTACATCCTTTGTACCATTTTGTGCTATCTGGGAAAGAACACTATAGCAATAAATGAAAATACAAGAATTACCCGTGATGGGTAAAAACTCTTAAATTGATCTTAAACCAACTGCGGTCTGCACATGTTAATAATTAGGAAAATGGGCAGCAAAACTTGATTTAAAAGATGTCTTGCGACTTGTAGATGTGGCTGGAAAGAGTTTTACTGATATATAAAGGGTATGTGTGATAAGCTTTGATGAAGTTAAAGTATTCTCACTTTTGGAATACGATAAAGCCCATGATCAAGTAATTGGAAAACATAACTGCATGCAAGTAGTAATGATTAGAGGTTTATTTGCAAAATGGAAACAGCCAATATATTACAATTTTGATCAGAAAATAACTAAAGACATATTATTTGAAATCATAAATTCCTTGGAAAAAATAAATTATTTAGTAGTAGATTGTACGTCCGATTGTGGGGGTGGAAATTTAGGTCTATGGAAAATTCTCAATATCTCGTACGAAAATCATTATTTTTTAAGCCCTGTTGCACAATCAAAAGTTTTTATGTTTGCTGATTCACCGCATCTATTGAAACTAATTAGAAACTGGCTGTTGGATACGGGGTTTACATTGGAAGATAGGTCAAAAATTTCTAAAGATCCAATTAAGGAACTACTTAAAATTACCGATTCTGAAATCAACACTAACCATTCACTAAGTGAAAAACATATAGAGTGTAAAAAAACAGAAAGGCAAAATGTTGCTTTAGCTGCTTAACTTTTGTCCCGCAAAACGGCTATTTCACTTTTACACTATACTCCCGGACACGATAAAAAATTGGCAAAAGATACAGGATCTGTTATAGAAATTATAAACACTTGGTTTGATATAATGAATTCATACACTCCAACGGTAAATTTTCATGGTAAAAAAACCATATGGCCTGAAACAAGAATATCAAGATTTAGAATTAAATAAAACTTTTAACTTAATAAAAAACATGCGCTGCGTTGGAAAAAAAATTGCAAGTTTTTCAAAAGGGAATACTTATAAATATTAATTCTATTAAAGTATTACTGGTTGAAATAAAAATTAGATACTCTACTACATACCTCTTAACCCACAGACTGAATCAAGATTGCTTGGAAAGCTTCTTTTCTCTCATACAAAGCAGAGGTGGACTTCATGATCATCCTTCGCCTTTAAATGCCATCCATCGAATGCGTCTAATTATTTTGGGAAAAAACATTTCTGATCTAAGCATGAAAGAACCTGAACAAATTGATTACATCGTAACAAAAGTTTTGCAAAACTCAGATGTTAGTATTGAATTGAATGATAAAAAAGTGAATTTTTTGCATTCTAGCTTTTCTGATTCAAGTCAATCGCCATTTACCTCAACTTCAGACTTTCGTGATAATAACACAAATGAAGCCGAGGGTTTTAAATACTTGTGTGGATGGATAGCAAGAAAATTTAAAAATAAGTACACATATATGGGTGTTTACACAAAGGATGATACATCGGATCATGCATACGCCGTTCCAGACTGGTTAAACCACTTATCATTTGGTGGCTTAACAACTCCAAGCAGTAAATGAGTTGCAGAGGCTAAACAATGTGAACACGATTTTAAAAAATTTCATAGTAATTATATTGAGAAAAATCAGCCAGTTAATCGATTAGTCAAACTAATATTAAGAAAATATCCAAACATGAAAAAGACGTTATTGAAGTATTTGTTCTCCAAAGATTGTATATTAGATTAAAAATGTTAAATGCTGAAAATCGACACTCTAAAAGAAAATCTGAAGTTGAAAGATGCCAGGTTTTTAAGAAAATGAAAAAAATCGAAAATTAAATGAATTTTAAAATTAAGTTGAACAAAGCTTTTTTGAAGTTGAATGTATATTATAAAGTTAAAAAGATTTTACGTTGTTCACAAATTTCGATTGTTTAGTTTTAAAATGTAAATTATATTTTGTATTCAATTTAATGTTAGTTTGTTTAAAAAAATTAAATAAACTTGTAACATTTACATTGACATTTTTAATTTTTTTAACACATATTTTGATCAAAATAAAAAATGACTTGTTTTTTAATAAAAATAATATTTTGGCCCTTTACAATTCAAATTTAAATGTTATCCCATGTAATACCCCTAATGCACAAATTATTTTAGATAGTTTTTAATGGGTTTCACAAATGCATTATTTGGCGTGGCAATACTTACAAGCCACAGACGAGAATAAATTTCTTCATGTACAAATATTTGAAATTAACAATTTTTTTAAGAAATTAGTCTATAATCTTAACGTGCATAAAATTCAAGTGTTTAATAATGAATTTGTTTTTTCTTATTATTGGGTTACTCCGGCTCTGTTAGACCCGACGTGACGTCACGATTGTCTATCTCTCTAGTCGAGAAGAGCTCGACGCGGGTACCGTTCTATTCTATTTACCGTGGTCGTGGTGGTCGTATCATGGAGAAGTAAGGGTGAGATTTAATTCAATTACATTAGATTGTTTAATGTTTGTTGTTTGCTGAAACCATGATTTTAACAAGTAGTATGTTGTGTAATTCGGCTTGGTGGCAAGGGCAACGACCTTCGGCAACAAATCAGAATTCACGAAAATGTAGAATGCTTTTGCGAATTGCTAGTGCATTAAAATCGAACTCATATGTTCGACGAACTTTGCGAATGCATTTTATTGATCATTGTAGTCCGTTGGCAATTTCTTTGACATACTGTTCTTTAGAATTAAACTTAAAAGCCGGCCGGTTGTATAAACAATAAGCACCGTTTGAGCTTTGGTGTTCTCTTTTTAATGCATGCGTTAATAAGAGGAAACTTAATCGGTGGATTATGGTTTATACAGCCGGCCCATATTAGTAATTTAATTGTTTGCAATTGTTACTTAGATACATTGAAAAGTATCCAAAACGCAAACGTGACGCAAACTATAACATTGGTCAAAGTCAAAGTCAATCAACAAATGAAGATCATGTCATCAATGTTGCTAATGCTAACAAATCGGAAATGGAAAACAAAAAGCAACTGAGTTGCCATCTGAGTCAGCCGCCATCGCAAATTGTTGTTGATCGTGTTGATGTTCATAAGGCTTTGAGCGAAAGCGAAGAAGATGAAGAAGCAGAAAATATTGATCCCTGTAAATCGCCGAACAAAGATAATGATGATGACCAAGAACCGGAACAACTGGAAGCGGTAAATTATTAAATACTTATTATTCAATTTTTGAAGTAAAACTTCTATACGTGCGCTGGGAGTAAAAATTTAAGGTCGCGACACTTTTCTAGCGCCGGGAAGTAGTATTTAAACCAAATTAAATTAAAATATTAAAAAAATCAATTAAATATGTAAAACATTAATTAATTAAATATGTAAAAGGAGCACATCGTGTATAATATTGTTTTTTGCCCTTCATATTAATGGAACATTTACCAGAATTACTAAAACAGGCTGTTCCAGATTCAGAAATTTTGAATCAATTGTGCTCGAAGAAAAACAACTGCAATAGTTGTTATGTGTTATGGCTGAAGAAAGCAAAAATAATTTGGCGGATATTTTAAGAAAAAATAAATTCTCTATGATCATTGACGAAACGACAGACATTTCTGTGAAGAAATAGGATATGTAAGCATTGAAACGTGCGAAATTAAGGATCAACTTTTGGCATTAATAGAAGTGAAGGATTTGACAGCAACAGGCATTGTTACGTCAATATTTCATGTTTTCATGTGTTGCAAGATAATTTAACTGCGGTAGAAAGTATCTTAGCAGGGCTTGAAAATAATATTTTCAAATTATATTTGATGTTTCTTTCATACATTGTACCGCTCATCAATAAGGTCAATTTAGAATTTCAATCGGACAAGCCGAAACTTCATGTGTTGTATGATAGAGTTTTCACGTTATATCGAACCATTTTAAAAAATTATTTAAGAAAATCGTACGTTGATCAAGATGGGATCAAAGAAGAACACAAGTTACATCTTTTAGATTTAAATTCAATGAATGTTAGAATGTATCGCTCTTATGAAGATAAGTATCTTGGTGAAGAAGTTGCTTTACTTATTTTAAATAGTTAAATAAGTGATGCTGAATTTCATAGTATCAAAAACTCGTACATGCTTTATTATAATGAGTTATGTTACCAAATTAAAATGAGGTTTCAAAACCTGCGTAAATATCAACATTTTGCATTGCTTAATACAAAATATATGTTGCAAGATACGGTAACATTAACTCCATTGTTGAACGAATATACGAATAAAAAAAATTCATCGATTGGCACTAAATCACGACAAATTTCTAATTTACCTTCAACACTAAAATTGAAATTGCAGGAGTTACGTTTTCAAGATTTCTGGTTTAAATTGTACACATTAAAAAAATCTGAGGATGAAAGTGTTCGAAAATATTTGTCATTTTGTTTTTAATATCTTCAGCTTAACGCATTCATCAGCTGCTGCAGAGAGAACATTCTCCACGTTGAAATTAATTAAAACAAAAACCAGAAATCGTATTCTTCCGGAGACCTGCAATGCACTAATGTTGTCAAAAGAGTTACTTAATGGGGCAAAGTGTTATAATTGGGAACCCATTAAAAAATTAATAAACCAAAAATTACGTTAATAATTGTATAATCGGATTTGAATTAAGAATTATTTGAATCTGAATAGATAGAGGTTAGTGAATGCAATATGCATTGCAATATGCAAGAATGCAATAAAAAAACCGATTAATCTCCAGATTGGCTTTAAAAAGTATTATGTTAGTTATATGAGAATCACAGTGTCCAATACACCAAAGTGCTGTAATGAAGTGTGCCTTCATTGCACGCCGCTGGCGCTTGGCGCTGGGGAGCTGGCGCTCGGCGCTAGGAAAACTGGCGCTAAGATCCGGCGAATGAAAAACGTCAGTCAGTCTTTTTGGTTTGGTGAACGAGCGGTGTGTGAGATTTTGAGCATTCACCGTACACGTCGAAACCGATTGGTCGAATTGTGAGCAGACGAGTTATTTTGGAGATTTGATATTGAAGGTATTTACACGGGTTTATTTAATTGGGTAATTTGTCGTTGTATAAATCCGGGACGTTGGGTTAATTGGTGGAGGTTTCCGCAAAACGTGCGTCACGCGTTTTGAGGTTAGAATTCCAACGGGGCCAAGTCAACGTGGCCACGGGGCCGATTTATTGGAGAAATTTGCCGACGCCATCGCGCGGATTGTAATAGTTAGCTTAGGCGAGAGATTGAATTTAATTTGTTGTTTTAGAAATAAACCGGCCCGGGAGGGATTTTCAGCTTTAAAGTTGCTTTATTTCATCGACCTGTCACTGCGCTTCCTAAATCGTACCTCTTTCTCCACTAGCTACTCGTGCAGCGACTAATCAGTCGGTGTGCGATTAACAGAGTAAACTGTATAAAATCTGGCGCCCGAGCAAACTAACATCTAAGGGAGTGCTAGCGCCCCTTCACGTAAAGGTCGTCACAAATTGGCGCCCGAGCAGGGACCCTTTAGGAAGCAAGTGATTAGATAGGAGTGTGTGTGGCGTATTTGTGTTATATTGGTAATTGTAGTTGGGTATTGGTGTATCGGTGCCCCAAATTCTTGGCTACAGCGCCGTACGGAAAATTTTAGGGCCCACAGTTTTGAAGACAGGTCCGGACTCGACGCATTTGAGGGCCCAATAATTTTATTTTTCTCTCTTGGTTTTGTTATTTTTGGGTGGTACCCAGGGCCGGACGCAATCTATTGGTGGGGCCCAAAAATTTATTTTAATTTTTTTTTAAATTTTTTTTTATTTTTTTTTTTTGTTTTTGCTTTGGTTGTTGTGTGCGTTGGGTGCGCGGTTGTGGTTTGTTGTAGATACCTACGCCGTCTAACATGGGGAGAACCAGGCGGAGCTCTAGCTTAAGCCTGACGGTACCAACCACGGCCGTTACGGATATGGGGGACACCATCCAATGGCTATATGGGCTCAACAAGGCGGCGCTGGTCGCAGAAGCGGTGAAGTTCAACTTGAACTCGCAGGGTACCATGGACGAGTTGAAACGACGCATCAGCGTGTATTTGATAAAAGGGATAGTGAGCCCGGCCGTTGAACAACAGGCTCCTCCCGTATGGCCTCCGACCGTTGAGTCTGCCCCAGTACAGCCGACGACTAGTGCCGACCCGCCAGCAAAGAAGATGCCCGCGCTCACGTCACATCTGGTACGAAAGTGGAACGTACGTTTTGATGGGAAGTCCGATCCCATGGCCTTCCTCGAACGACTCGAGGACATCTGCCGGTTGGATGGCTACTCCGAGCAGCAGTTGGTCACCGTCATGACGGAGCTGCTGGAAGGCAATGCCTTATTATGGTTCCGGAACCAAATGGGTGAGTGGAACACTTATGCTGAATTTGTGCAGTCGTTTCGGCAGCAGTTTTTGGGACTTCACTACATCGTTCGGCTGGAAATGGAGATTACCCAGCGGACCCAGCGTATCGGCGAGTCAGGAGCCGATTTTATCATTGCGTTACAAACGCTGATGCGACGACATGGAGAAATGGACGTCGAACGACAGTTGTACTGGTTGCACCGGAATTTGCGACCGGAGTACCAGACGTATATTCGGCCCCAGGACTTCCAAACAATCGCGCAATTGTCGGCCATGGTGCGGCAATTCGAGGACCTACCACCGGCTCAGTCGCCGTTAGCTCGTGGGGTGCCTTACGACCGTAACCCACGACCTCTGTCTCCTGCGCCCCGAGCCGCGTCGCCTAGTGCTCTGGGGAGGAATGCAGTGCCCGAGTCCCGCCGCGTAGCTTTTCAAGCTCCGCCTACCTGTTGGCGCTGCGGAGAGACCGGGCATATGCGTTTAGAGTGCCGCAATCCGAGCAGGTTGTTTTGCTCACGATGTGGTAAGGAAGGGGTCCTCTCCCGGCAATGTGGTTGCCAGTCGGGAAACTAATGCGGAACGATTCGACTAGGCGAGCCGAACCGTTCCGAAATTTTTCCAGCCCGTCCGCCGCCATGTGTCCGGATCCGCGGTTATTTGTAACTGCGACCATTGAAGGCCAAGATTTCTTAGCCCTACTCGACACCGGCTCGGTGTTTTCGTACGTCAACGCGCAGGTCCTCACCCGCTGTCCGCAGCTTGTCGTAACCCCCGTTGGGCATTCCGTTCGACTGGCCAATGGCGAAGTGGTGCTGGCACAGGGTATATGTGATGTTCGATTGTCGGTAGCTAACACCGAATGCCAGCAGACCGTCCGGGTGCTGCCCAACTTAGCCCATGAGATTATCATGGGTATGGATTTCCTGGACAGGCAACCGCACGTCCTGTTTCGACAGATGGAAGCCAAGATGGCGTTCGTCGGCTTACCTCCGTCCTCTGCCCGTCCATTAGCAACGTCCGCTAACGCAGGGTCGCCGTCCGCAACCATAACCCCGGCCACCGAAACACCCACGTCCTCTTTGGGTGTAGAAGAACAGAAGCGGTTGGAACACTTTTTGCAGTCCCAATTGCCCCAGTTCGAAGAGATCTGCGGAACTACCCAAATGGCTGCGCATACTATCCGGTTGGTGGATCCCACCCCAATCAAGCAGAGGTATCGCCCACAGAACCCTCGCATGCAGGCAGTCATCGACGAGGAAGTGGACAAGATGTTAAGTCAGGGCGTTATCGAACCCTCTCGAAGCCCGTGGAGTTCACCCGTAGTGATCGTTAAAAAGAAGGACGGTAAGCCTCGGTTCTGCATTGATTTCAGGAAAGTCAACCAGGTCACTCAGAAGGACGCTTATCCCCTTCCTTACATCCAGGCTATCCTGGACAAGCTTCGGGGCGCCCGCTACATTTCGAGCTTGGATTTGAAGCAAGGTTACTGGCAAATTCCCCTGACTAACGCCAGTAAACCCGTAACCGCATTCACAGTACCGGGACGGGGCTTGTTTCAATTCCGAGTCATGCCGTTCGGGCTGCATTCAGCGCCGGCAACGTTTCAACGATTGTTGGACCAGATTTTGGGTCCAGAAATGGAACGGCGGGCACTGGCGTACTTGGATGACATTATTGTGTTAGGGAAAACTCTCGAGGAGCATCTGGACAATTTGGCCGAGGTTTTCCGTAGGCTGCGCGCCGCCAACTTACGTCTGAATCCGGAAAAATGTAAGTTTGGGCAAAAATCAGTGAGATATCTGGGTCACCTAGTTACAGAGGCAGGAATCCACACCGATCCGGAAAAGGTAGCTGCCATACTGGAGATTCCCTCGCCTCACAACGTGCGCGGATTACGGCGTTTCTTGGGAGTGGTATCTTGGTACCGCCGCTTTATCCCCGAGTTTTCCACTATTGTGGCCCCTTTGAACATTCTTCTCAAAAAGGGACAACGATGGCATTGGAACACAGCACAGGAGTCCTCTTTCCGGGCTCTGAAGAAGTGTTTGACAGAAGCCCCGGTTTTGATCTGACCCGACTTTTCTGCACCGTTCGTTTTGCAAACGGATGCCTCCGATCATGGTCTGGGCGTGGCCTTGACCCAAACGATCGAGGGCGCCGACCACGTCGTGGCCTACGCGAGTCGTACCCTTTCGACCCCCGAACGAAACTATTCGGTCACGGAAAAGGAGTGCTTGGCCATCGTATGGGGTGTCGAAAAGATGCGACCGTACTTGGAGGGATATCGGTTCACCGTGCTGACCGACCACCAATCGCTGAGGTGGTTGCACTCCATCCAGAGCCCCGCCGGGCGTTTGGCACGTTGGAGCATATTTCTCCAGCAGTTTGACTTCGAGATACAGTATCGGAAGGGAGTGTTGAATAGATTGGCCGATACTCTGTCCCGTGACCCGTTGCCCGGCACATCGGGAGTGGAGTCGCCGGACGAGTTGTGCGTTACTCAGGAGAGTACATGTAAATGGTACGCTGCGAAGATGGCTGCCGTCGCGGATAATCCCGAAACCTGTCCGGATTATTGTGTTAAGGACGGCAAGCTGTATCGACACTTCTGGGAGTCCAAGGATTTGCGTGAAGTGGAGTTGGCCGACCCGTGGAAATTGTGTGTTTCTACCGAAAATCGACTTCGTGTGATGCAGGAAAATCATGATGCAACCACCGCTGGGCATTTGGGAGTAGCGAAGTCTGTGGCGAGAATATCCGACCGGTATTATTGGCCCGGGATGTTTCGGGACATTACTAAGTATGTGCGCGGCTGCCTGACATGTCAGCGTTACAAGCCGAGTCAGCAGCAAACGCCCGGGAAAATGCAGCCTTCTAGTTGTCCTGGCCCCTGGCATACGGTCAGCACGGATCTGATCGGACCCCTGCCCCAGTCCACTAAAGGTAATCGTTTTATCGTGATTTTTCAGGATAGGTTCACTAAGTGGGTGCAATTCCGCCCGCTTCGCACCGCCACCGCCAGGAATGTGTCCCAGGCTTTGTTCGAGGAAGTGATATGCCGTTTTGGATGCCCCAAAGTGGTATTGAGCGATAATGGAGCTCAGTTCACCAGCCGTTTATTCAAGGAACTAGTGAGGACCTCCGGAATTCGGCAACGGTTCACGCCTCCATATACTCCTCAGGCAAATCCGGTGGAACGGGCCAATCGTACGCTAAAAACGATGATTGCCCAGTTCTGCGACAACGATCATCGCCGATGGGACGTGTATCTGCCGGACTTCATGCTAGCGCTGAATAGTTCCAAACACGAGTCGACTGGGTTTACTCCGGCAATGTTGAACTATGGCAGAGAATTGGAGTTACCAACAACAGTCACGGAGACTGACACCGAGGACGGTCCAGACGATCCGCCCGCAGTGGCTCCGCATTTGGGGAGACTGTCCAAGCTAGCCGAAACCTACGAGTTGGTGCGGTTGAACTTGGATCGGGCGTTTAATACGCAGCGCCGGTACTACGATTTGAGGCGCCGCGACTGGAGATGCCATCTCGGGGACAAGGTAATGAAGGTGGATCACCATCTATCATCCGCTGCCATGGGGTTTGCCGCAAAGCTGGCTCCAAAGTATTCGGGGCCATATACGGTAGTTAAAGTCGTATCTCCGGTAGTGTATAACCTAAAGGATGCGTCGGGAAAAAGGTATGCGCGGGTACATGTAAAGGACCTAAAACCGGCGCATGTTCTCGAGACGGTGGAAGATTAACAGGGTCACTTTGTGTGTGTTCTTGTTCTGTGTGGGTAACTGGTCGAAGGGTCAATATAAATTGCCGAGACCGGAGTTTATTCTGTTTTTCTGTTGTAGATGAGTGCTGACGATGCGTTGTCGCTCTATTTCACCGCGTCGGACTCGGACGATGAGTTCTGGTCCGCTCGCGGTGAAGCAGAGGAGGTAGTGGTGGCCCACGGCCCCGACCAGCCAGGGGACCATCCTGCTCCCGGTGCGGCAAGCCGGGGCTTAGCCAGTTTTGTGCCTGTAGAGGGGGACAGGCGATCCGGGCCCGTGCAGCAGCAAGGGAGCATGCCCACACCGGCCTCTTTCGGGAGTCGGTGGAGGACTTTGTGGAGGGGGACCTCCGGCGGGCGTGTTGGAATTGCGGCAGCTTCGACCACCTGCGCCGGAACTGCCCAAACCCCGCCCGCATATTCTGCTCGCGGTGTGGACGCGTGGGGACGTTGTCGCGCGACTGTCGCTGCCCACCCCTACGTTGGAACTGGTATGTAGGAATGGACCTTTACTATGTGGTAGGTCGGCAAACTCCGGGGGTTTAGTTTAAAGAGGGGGGAGTGTAATGAAGTGTGCCTTCATTGCACGCCGCTGGCGCTTGGCGCTGGGGAGCTGGCGCTCGGCGCTAGGAAAACTGGCGCTAAGATCCGGCGAATGAAAAACGTCAGTCAGTCTTTTTGGTTTGGTGAACGAGCGGTGTGTGAGATTTTGAGCAATCACCGTACACGTCGAAACCGATTGGTCGAATTGTGAGCAGACGAGTTATTTTGGAGATTTGATATTGAAGGTATTTACACGGGTTTATTTAATTGGGTAATTTGTCGTTGTATAAATCCGGGACCTTGGGTTAATTGGTGGAGGTTTCCGCAAAACGTGCGTCACGCGTTTTGAGGTTAGAATTCCAACGGGGCCAAGTCAACGTGGCCACGGGGCCGATTTATTGGAGAAATTTGCCGACGCCATCGCGCGGATTGTAATAGTTAGCTTAGGCGAGAGATTGAATTTAATTTGTTGTTTTAGAAATAAACCGGCCCGGGAGGGATTTTCAGCTTTAAGTAGTTGCTTTATTTCATCGACCTGTCACTGCGCTTCCTAAATCGTACCTCTTTCTCCACTAGCTACTCGTGCAGCGACTAATCAGTCGGTGTGCGATTAACAGAGTAAACTGTATAAAATCTGGCGCCCGAGCAAACTAACATCTAAGGGAGTGCTAGCGCCCCTTCACGTAAAGGTCGTCACAGTGCAATATGACCAATATGCTTAATCTGCAACTATCATGAGAACTATTTCAATGTGCATTTCTCAGTTTATTATTAATAATAATAATAATAATAATAAATTTATTTCAGAAAAATAGTAAATTGCAAACATCAAATATACAATATAAAAACAACATTAAGTTATAGTATAACATACATTGAGAAACTACATACTAGAACACGAAATACGTCAGAACAAGAAAAAGTAGCATTGTAAACTCAAACTAGTTAAGGTCTACACATTATCTGAAGAAATATAATAAGTGGAAATATTCGAGTAGTACTCATTCAAATCATATGGTTCCATATCCACCAGCAGATCATGCACCGTACGCTTAAATTGAACGAGACAATCCATGCGCTTTACATATTCCGGAAGGTGGTTAAAAATGTGTATGCACATGTACTTAGTATTTTTTTGTGTGAGAGCAAATCTATGTTTTGGATATATCAAAAACGTTTTTCTAGTCAAATTTGAGGTTTTAGAGCAGTCTTCAAAGTACTCTTTGTTATTGAATAGAAATAAAAGACAATCGTATATGTAGAGCGCTGGAAGCGTGAGAATTTTGTGTTTTTTAAATAAGTTTCTGCATGATTCTCTATAAGGTAAGCGAAAAATAGTTATATATAAAAATAGTATTAATTCTTTGTAAAATCATAAAATGATATCTTGCATTATCTTGCAGTTCTTAACTTGTAGAACATCATGTAAATTTATAGTTAGTCTAGATTAGATTGTCCTCTTGTAAACATCTAATAATTTAGAATAAAGTTTTTAAAAAGACTTCTTCGAATTTAAAACATAAAATTGGCGCAGTCGGTAGGATCTGTCGCGTTGTGAATTCAAATTTTAATTGACGTTTGTGCTATTAATTTGGAACTTTTACAATTTCGATTTCAATCGTTAAGTGACAATTCGAACATTCTTCGTGAACATACGAAAATCAACTTTCCACCCGGAGAAGTCTTCAAGAAAAGGAACCATTCTAGACTCGGCGATTTACATCGATTTGAGTAAGTACAAGGATTTTTCTTTCCAAATCTTACAATTCCTCAAAGCTAAGTTCATTTGTCAGGCGATATTT
The DNA here is from genome assembly GCA_963556235.1 of Cryptophagus acutangulus. Classification (NCBI taxonomy): domain Eukaryota; kingdom Metazoa; phylum Arthropoda; class Insecta; order Coleoptera; family Cryptophagidae; genus Cryptophagus; species Cryptophagus acutangulus. Next base: position 4,655,769 of record OY744570.1, read on the forward strand.
CTTCAATTCGCAGCGGTATTGTATCTCGCGTTTTGAGTTTCTTTATAAAAATAGATAATAATAAAGCAATATACTTGAAATCAGTTTAAAACTAGTCCATGAGTAATCAAGACATTTTAGACGATTTAATTGAACGAGTTAATACTTTCACCTGAAATCAGTTCAAACGATAGCATTTCAAGTTCTGAATCGGAAGATAATAATTTAAATATGGCAACCGTTAATTATCAATTATTGAAATTAACTTTAGATATTGTACCGCATTATAGCGGAGATGCATACTCCCTTGATATTTTTATCAATACTTGCGAACATTTAATTGCGCAATTTGCAAATAGGCAAACTCCAGCCGACCAAATAAATGCATTTTTGTTGAAAGCAATACTGGGACAATTAACCGATAGAGCCCTACTATTAATCGGAAGTAGAACCGAATTAGATACTTGGGAAGAAGTTAAAGAAGCTCTTAGACTAACTTTTGGCGATAGGCGAAATTTGGAGTGTTTGGCTCAAGATCTTTAAATTCTAAAACCATTTCGAAATGAATCAGCACAAACATTTGGTGCACGAATCCAAGATATTAGAAGTTTAATAACCTCTAAAATCAACAGCAATGCAACTATTACTGTAGCTCAAAAATCAAATTATTTAAGTAATTACAATAAATTGGCCCTAACTACTTTTATTCGCGGGTTATTTGGCAGAGTACTAGATATTGTGAGTCTCAGAAACCCAAGCACATTAGAGAAAGCTATTTCAATTGTAATAGAAGAAATTTTTTTTACGTATAGTCAAAAACAAGTAAATTTATTTCATCGCGATGAGCGTTATAACGAAAATAGGGGGCGAACCACACATAAACAAAATTATAGCAATTCTAATTACAATCAAAACCAAAATCAAAGCAATTCCTATAACAGATTTACTCCTAGATATAACCAACACCACCCCTTAACTAACTATAATGCACCATCTAACTATAACCAACAATCAAGCCAACAACCTAATGGTACAGGTTTTCCTTCTCGCCCAATCAATATTCAACCACAAAGGTACCAAAATTTCCCTACTAACAGACAAGTATTCGGGCCACCGAAAAACGTATTCAAACCAACTGGTAGAGTTTTAAATAATAAACCGGAACCCATGTCGACAACTTCTTGAAACGTGTCTAACATTAGCGGAAATGGTTTTAAAAATAATTACTTTCATCCTTCACAGCAAAGAAATTTTCACTCAGAAGAATTAAATCACACTGAAAACGAAAGTAACTATCAGACCGGAGATTTTGAACAAGAGTCTGTAAATTTTCCTATAGCCGGGCCCAGCCGGGAAATCAAATAATCGAATTAAATAATATTACAAATAAAAATAGTTTGCCTTATATACAACTTTCAAAACCCCCTTTAAAATTACTTTTAGATACAGGATCTGCAATTTCACTTATCAGACCAGCTATAATCGAAGAAGACTTTCCGAATAGCATTTATCATGATTCAATTCTAATTAAAACTTGTTTAGGACAACAGGAAAGTCGTTTTAAGGCAAATATACCCATTCTTAAAGAATTCAACATTAATACCCCCTTAGAAATTCACTTATTCGACTTCCACAAATATTTTGATGAACTTTTAGGGTTCGAACAAATCAAAAAATTAGGTTTCATCATTGATTTGCAAAATAATTTACTAATTAATGAATTTATCAAAATACCTCTAGAATATAAAAAATATCAGGATAAAATATTGAAAACTATCAAAATAATTCCTCTAGAAATTTTGCAAACTAAAGTCCCAGTAGATATCGAAAATAAGGAAATTCTATTCCCACAAATAAATAATTTTCACGAGTTAATTATACCTGAAATACTAACAAATTCTAGTTACGGTGAAGCTTTAATCGAAATACAAAATCCCACCAATAAACCAAAACATATTGAAATATATGAACCATTTCATGTAGAACCGTTTTCAGAAAAATTTGAGTTATTTAACATAAACATTAGCGAATCAAATTTTGATAAAAATAAAAATATTTCAAATTTAATTGATACTTCTCATATGAATACTGAAGAAGACAATAATATTTTGAAATTATGCAATGAATTTAACGACATATTTTACGACGAATCTAAAGACAAACTTACATTCACTAATAAAATTAAACACGAAATTAAAACGAAGGACGAAACTCCTGTATACAGCAAATCATATCGTTATCCATTTATTCACAAAGAAGAAGTTAGTAGACAAATAAATAAGATGTTAGATGACGGTATTATTCGACCAAGTTGTAGCCCTTGGTATTCGCCCATTTGGATTGTTCCAAAAAAGTTAGATAATAGTGGTAAGCAAAAATGGACAATCGTAGTCGACTACAGGAAAATAAATGAAAAGACAATTGATGTTCGGTACCCAACACCCAATATAACCGATATCCTTGACAAATTAGGTAGATGCCACAACGATAGATTTTGTATCGGGTTTTCACCAAATCGAAATGGCCTTAAATATCGTACAGAAAACGGCGTTTAACGTAGAGAACGGACATTACAGGTATGTACGTATGCCGTTCGGACTTAAGAACGCACCCGCTACATTTCAACGGATTATGGATAATATTCTAAAAGACATAATTAACAAAGTTTGTTTAGTTTACATGGACGACATTATCATATTTTCAACGTCTTTGCAGGAACATATATCAAACCTTAAATTAGTGTTTCAAAGAATACGAGATGCTCGTTTAAAAATTCAACCAGAAAAATCTAATTTTCTGCGAATAGAGGTAGAATTTTTAGGTCATTTAGTAACTTCGGAAGGAGTTTTACCAAACCCAAGAAAGATTGAAGCTGTTATGAAATTTCCAATACCGAAAACCGCGAAATATATTAAATCTTTCTTAGGACTCGTAGGTTATTACCGAAAATTTATCCAAGACTTTGCGAAAATAACCAAACCATTGACCTTATGTCTAAAGAAAGGCGAAAAGATTATTCATTCTAACGAATTCATGAACGCTTTTAATATGTGTAAAAATATTTTGTCCAATTCACCACTTCTACAATTTCCCGATTTTTCAAGGCATTTTATTATTCGTACAGATGCTTCAAATTTTGCAATCGGTGCAGTTTTATCACAGGGAACAGTAGGCCAAGGTCTACCAATCGCGTATGCATCACGAACACTAAACCCAGCCGAAACTAACTATTCTACTATAGAAAAAGAGTTATTAGCGATTGTATGGGCAACAAAATACTTTCGTCCATATTTATTCGGGCGCAAATTTAAAATTATAACTGACCATAAACCATTACAATGGCTTATGTCATTAAAAGATCCAAGTTCTCGTCTAGTTAGATGGAGGTTAAAACTGGAAGAGTACGACTATGAAATAATTTATAAGAAAGGTAAATCTAATTCAAATGCAGATGCTTTATCTAGAATAGAAATTAACCCAATAGATCAGGAATCAATCCTAGGAAATCCTGGCGAAATTGATAACGACATCGAAAAATATCTCTCAGACGATAATAATATTGATAAAATACTTTCCGATAACGAGAATCTAGACGACTATTTAGAAATTTTTGAAGATGATTTGAAAGACAAAACCGAAACGACATCTGATATCACAAATCATATTTCCTTAGAAGACCCAATAATGGGTTTGCCAATAACTGAAAGATGTATAAATCAGTACAATAACCAATTAATACTCTCAGTAGATAAAATAATAAAGTCAGTTAAAGTTGAAAGAACACAATTGTTTGATTCAAAATTTAGACTAACAATTATGTTACCTGAAGAAAATATCGAAAGCAATATTATACAAGTATTCAAAGATTACGTCAAACCTAAAACGTGCCTATGTATATACTTCAAATCAATTGAATTAGTCTCAATATTTTGTAACACTATCAAAAATACTTTTAAAAATAATGCTTTCAATCTTATTCAAAGTACCAACATTGTAGAAGATATCGAAGGTATTAACGATAGAAACGAGAAAATTCAATTCCAACACGAAACGAAAACATCTCATAGAGGCATTAACGAAACGGAACTAGCTATTAAAAGAAAATACTATTGGCCATCAATCCATGAAGACGTGGTAAAATATATTAATAACTGTGATATATGTCAGAAATCTAAATACGAGAGACACCCCAATAAAATCAAATATCAATTTACACCTAACACTAAAGCACCTTTTGAACACGTACACATAGATAAATTTCAAGCAGATAAGGAAAAGTTCTTAACAATAATTGATACATTTTCTAGATATGGACAAGCTTACCCTTTAAAAGCGTGCAATGCATTAACTGTCATAGATTGTTTAGTAATTTATAGTACTCATCACGGGATTCCTAAGAAAATTACGGCCGATCAAGGTGTAGAATTCGACAATTTTATGTTGAGGGATTTTTGCAAACTATACAATATCGATCTTCATTTCACATCAGTTGCAAACTCAAATGGCAATAGCCCTGTAGAAAGAATGCATTCTACCCTAATAGAAAACATTAGATGTTTGAGACTAAAGCACAAAGATTCCCACATTCTTTATATTATGCCTCTAGCCTTGTTAGCGTATAACAACTCAATTCATTCTGTTACCAAGTGGAGCGTCGCGCTAAGTCAACGCTAAATTTTATCATCAATTTTATTGTTTGAAAGTTACAGTTATTTGTTATTCTTTAGAAATGTTATTTTTTCGCCTTTTCGTCTTAACCTTGAGCAACATGTTGCATCCTATAACTACTTAGGGTTTTCCCCTAATTCTAGAATCACTTTGAACTTTCCAGTGCAGCTATTTCATGGGATTAAACTCCTTTTGTTGGTCGCAATACTGGTTATGACATGTCATAAAAATTGTGTTTTTCAGGACATATTTCCCTGAATAGCAGATTCCATTCAGAAATATGTATTTTCCAAATGTGACCTTTGGTGAAATGTGACCTCTGAATTTTATATTGTATTATAATTAGGAATTCTTACCCCTGCTTAAAATGTTTTTGGCCAAAGAGACCAATGAGAGGTTTCAAAGCCCACGCCTACTTTAATTTTATGTCTGTATATATTATAACTACCACAAAAATCTGGACGACTACAAAAATTTCTATCTAAGAGAGAACTCTTCTCATAGGTTCTCAAGTTTATTAAACCATACACAACACAAATAAGTTTATCATTTACCAAACCCAAAAACGGTTGCACTACTTTAATTAGGAGTGCAACGTACGCGTTTAAACCGTCGCGAATCTACGCCAAACGAAATTTACAACTTCGTCAAATCTACCTAACGTAAATTGCGGTCTGAACGGTACAAAATAATGGTCCTTCGAGCCGGATTGGTGAACAAAGTAAAATAAAATCAACAGTGAAGTGAAACTAAATCAATAGTGTAGTGAGATAAAATCAAAGTGACGTAAAACTATGGCTCCCAATGAAGATAAACTGAAGGTACTCAAATCCAAACGTGGTTCAATCAAACGACAAATCACTTGTTTTGAGACGTTTCTCAACAGCTACCAAGAGCGAGCCGATCCTCTAAAATTAGGATTACGTCTAGACAAACTCAAAGACTCTTTCAAGCCACTAGATGACATCCAAGATGAAATTGAATTTCTTGAGCCAACAGAGGAAAATCTAGAAATACGAGGCACCATTCACAATGACTATTTTGACGTTATTGCAATCGCCGAGCATTTCTTGATTGCTGATCGTGCAGCCAAACAACTGGCGAATAAAATAAGCGAAGCTGAAAGGGCGCCCACTCTCACACCACCAACAACAGTTGAAAACGTTAGTCAACATTCAAATGGCGTAAGCATACAAAATTCTATATCAACCAATGGTCACGTACAACGAAGAATGAAGTTACCTGAAGCAGCCCTCCAAACATTCAGTGGGAACTACGAAGATTGGTTGTCATTTAAGGATTCGTTCACTTCCATGATCCATAGCCAATCAGATTTAAGTAATGTCGAAAAATTGCAATATTTAAAATCCGCGCTTAAAGGGGAAGCTGCGCGCAAAATTCATGTTTTTTCCGTCACTGAAGACAATTACACGCGCGTATTATATAATAATCCCTCAATATTATATTATAATTATATTACATTATTATTTTCTTTACATTTATATTATATTTTAGATTATTTTACTTTCTCACGAATAACTCATTTCGATAATCATGTTAACGTAAACAAACTCTTGAAAATATAAATATCCTAAATGCTGAATGGCAACTATTATCCAATATTAAATTATTGAGTGTCACCGTTAATCGTGGGAACCCTTGACTTAATTGCTAAGTCAAGTTTAATACTAATATTTAGATTACGTGAGGATATGGTTCGAATGCAGAAACCAAAGGTTTCGTTTTAATTGTAACAAATAGAATTAGTCAGTCGATACTTACTACTCTTATAGAACAGACCTAAAGTTCTAATTACAAAGTTGTTGTACTCTATAATTAAAATACATAACTTTATTTGATTAAATTCTTGGTTTTATTCAATACTAATATATAACATTACAAATTTGGCGACGAGGATGGGATCCTTCTAACGGTGCGATTAAAAGATTATTGATTAAAAGTGAGCCAGGTGCAAATCTTTTCGTGTCGGTGTCTTCCAAGACTTTATAGAAGTTCAACATAAAACAAGTGCAACAATTTCACATCAAAAAAAAAGAGGACCGATCAGCTATCGAAGCAAGTCTCTCCGAATTTCGACTCCAATCAACGCAAATGCATCACACACAATCCACAATCGGGTAAGTGCATATTTTTTTTGTTGATTGTCTAATAAATTGCCATATATTCCTATATGATCCTACGATTTTCTTTGTTTTTGTATTAAATACATAATTGTGCAACTATAGTGTATTTCATTGCCACGAACAAACATATTTAAAATTTTCTCAATCCTGCATAAGTTATAATATTTAAATTATCTCTGAAAAATGGCAGACGGTAACGAAGTTTTTTCGCTCAATACTCTAATGAAGTTGATTCCAACATACGATGGAGCAACCCTATCGTTAAATAATTATATTGAAGCATGTACTACGGTTTTTCAAAACGCGGAAGAACACCAAACAAATCTACTTTTGGTTTATTTAAAAAGCCAATTAAAGGGTAAAGCTTCGGATTTAATTAACTCTAGATTTGTTAATACTTGGGAAGATGTCAAAATTCTAATTTCGAATAATTTCGGTGAGCACAAAAGTACGGCTAACCTAATTTGCGACTTGCAAAAGATGTCTCAATCAAGTACTGAAACATCTAAACAATTTTATTCCCGAGTAATATCTATGAAAAATAGAATTACTAATTCATTATTGAATGATATAGTTTTAACTAATGAACAAAAAGCGGAGAGAACTCTAATGATAGACGAAATGTCTATCAAAATATTCATTACAGGAATCCCAGATTCTTTAGGGAAATTAGTTAGGGCAAGAAACCCTCAAACGGAAAATGAGGTAATTACTATCGTGGAAGAAGAGGAACAAATAGAAAGATTCTTAGACGATAGAAAACGATTATCAAAAAGTAGTGTAAATAATAGTGCTCAAAACAACCCATACTTTTCACAAAATACAGTAAGGTATAATCCATCTGGTAAACCAAATAATAATAGAGAGCCCTATAAATCAAAATTAATAATATATTGCAATTATTGTAAAAAACCCGGACATACTACTTTCCAATGTCGTAGAAGACCACAATCCTCGAATTATACCGCAAATAACTCGCAGCCTTTTAACTCTCAATATGAGAATTCCTCGGGGAATTCAAATATTCAGTATCCGCGACAGCAACATAATTACCCCAATCAAGGAAACAATAATTCGAATGTCAATCATTTAAACGACCTAATGGAAGCTGTAGTGTTAGAGGACCAACAGACTTCCGAGATGTAAATGCAAAGGTCCCTAATGAATATCTCCAAGATGCCGAATTGATAACAAACCCAATAAAATCTGTAAATATAAACGATAAAAATGTGACAATATATAATTATAACATTCCCACAAACGGACTGTTTTATTTAAAATTTAATATAGATGATAAAACCTATAATTTTCTAGTAGATTCAGGTGCTGGAATATCCATCATCAAACCAGGATCTATAACACACAACAAAATTGTAGATACAACTAATATAATCCAAATTTCTGGTATCGCGTCAACACACAATACTTTACTATCTAATGGCACAGTGTTAGTCAAGCTAAGCAATGATCTTTTACATAATTTCCATCTAATAAATATAAATTGTAGTTTCAGTGGAATTTTAGGGAACGACTTTCTAATAAAAAACAATGCAATTATTAATTACGAAAAAAGACAAATAACATTGAAAGATAAAATATTTTCCTTATATATAAATTTAATACCACCAAATAACACAAATCTAATAAAAAATGATATTATCTCTATTCCAGCAAGAACAAATATGATCGTAACTTGTAACACTTTAAATAAAATAAATTCTAATATTGCAATTTGTCCTAAACAAAATATTTCAAAAGATATAATAATACCGAACGCTATTGTCAAAATTAACGATAATAGTAAATTTAAAACCACTGTTTTGAATACATCTGAAGAAGATGTAGATATTGAATTACCCAACATATTTCTAGAAGAATATGTCGAAAACGAATTCACACAAGTATTCAACTATAACGAAAATAATACAGAGTTTAATCGAAACGAAATAATCGAAGCACAACTAAGATTATCACATTTAAATCCTGAAGAATTTCATTTAATTCACGAGTTATGCTTAAATTATTCTGACATTTTCTTATTAGAAAACGAACAACTCACATTCACTAATCATGTAAAACATTCTATCGATACTCAGAATCATAAACCCATATATACAAAATCTTACAGGTACCCTCAAGTACACAAAGAAGAAGTAAAATCGCAAATTGCAAATATGTTAGAACAAGATATAATACAACCTAGTAATAGTCCTTGGTCCTCCCCTGTCTGGGTAGTTCCGAAAAAACTAGATGCTTCTGGCAAACAAAAATGGAGAGTTGTCATAGATTATAGAAAATTAAATGAAATCACTGTGTTAATGCGAAGTTCAATCGGTTTCGCACCAAATCAAAATAAGCAAAAGAGAAAACGGCGAACAGTGAAAATGCACTTACCTTTGGTTGCTGTTATCGTTGAGGTTGATCCTCGTCCTGGTGGTATGAAAGAAAAGCGAAGCTTGGAAACGAAAGCGAAGCAGGAAGGAAAAAGCGAAAAAGGAAAATGTAGGAAAAAATGCAGCGAATGCACATAAGCGAAATATAGCCTCGAAAAATGCAGCGAATTGCACAAAAGCGAAAGAGTAGCGAAAATACGGCGCGTATTCGAATAGTAAAAGCGAACTGCGGAACGTTAACGGTCGAAGCGGGAGAGCGGCTCCGCTGGCCACGATCGTGAACGCTCGAACGCCAAAAACAGTGCAAAAACACAAAATTCGCCGCTTCTCGAAACTAAGAATGTTAAAGCAAAAAATCTATGTCTCTCTGTCTTTGTACAATAAAACAATTAAAACAAAACGAAAACGAACGTACAGAACATACCGCCCACCAAAAACGCGGAACGGTTTTTAAACAATCGAAGGATTAGGCAGTGGGCACAACTTGACCACTGGGCGCTTCAGTTCGCCATTAGCGGTTTTTACCGTTACAACCCGAACAATTCCATCTGGACCCGGATGAGTTGCGACAACACGAGCCAGATTCCAATCCCTCGGTGGAACTAAATTGTTCTTGACCAATACTAACGTGCCAGGTTCAATCGGAGTCGAAGGGATCGTCCATTTACTCCGTTGTTGTAGCGTATGCAGATACTCTAAATGCCAACGCGACCAAAAATCTTGGTGGAGACGCTGAAGCAACTGCCACCGACTTAACCGATTTAGAGCGAGGTGCGTAAGATCTGGATCCGGCACGGCCGAAATTGGCTCAAGTGATAAGAAATGACCGGGAGTCAAAACCGAAAGATCGTTCGGGTCATTACTCAACGGACAAAGAGGTCTCGAATTCAGCAGCGATTCGATCTGGATAAGTACCGTGGACAGTTCTTCAAATGTCAAGACTTGATCGCCGACAACGCGATACAAATGGGTCTTGACCGATTTAATTCCGGCTTCCCACAAGCCTCCGAAATGAGGAGCAGACGGAGGATTAAAATGCCATTCGAAGCCTTCCTTGACAGCAGCATCCTGAATAAATTGCACAATCAACTTATTGGCTCCAACAAAGTTTGTGCCGCAGTCAGAAAAAACATACGAACAACGGCCACGGCGCGCAATAAAACGACGAAAGGCGGCTAGAAAGCAATCGGAAGACAAATCTGACGCGAGTTCAATATGCAAGGCCTTAGTTGCGAAACAAACGAATAAGCAGATATAAGCCTTTGTGCTCTTTATCCCTCTACTCCTTCCAAGGGTAACGTTGAAAGGACCGCCATAGTCAACACCGACGCACGAAAACGGTTTTAGTTGGGACAAGCGTAGAGTCGGCAAATCGCCCATCGGGGGTTGGACTACGGAAGGATTCAGACGCCAGCAACGAATGCATTTAGAGACGATACGAGAGATAACGCGCTTAGCAGACAAAATCCAGAATTGTTGTCGTAAGAGACAGTGAAGCGTCTGGGAACCGGGATGCAAGTAACGAAGGTGGAAATGCTCAATCACCATCTCAGTCAAACGATGAGAGGCAGGAAGTAGCATCGGATGTTTAGCATCAAAAGATAGCGAAGAGTTGCGAATCCGTCCGCCCACCCTGAGGACATCGGCTGCGTCCAAAAACGCAGATAATTTCCGGAACGGATTATTTCTAGGACCAACATGTAACGAAGCGATTTGATCACGAAAGACATCTTGTTGTACATGCCTTACGAGGACTCTGAGGGAATGGTCGAGTTCTTGGTCTGACAGCGGAGCGGAATTACGAATCTTTGATTTGCAGTTTGTTATAAACCGACGGCAATAGGCAACAATACCCTGAATCTTTCGCAACGAAGAAAAACGATTCAATAAGTCGTCCCACGGAATTGACTCATCTTTCGCGACTGCGACTGTCAACATTGTCGTTTTCTTCTCCTCGAGAGAATCCTCAGGCAAGACCCCTTGTTTGTATGAAGCGACGAGTTCGGAATCGAGACTCTGCAGAAATTTGGGCCCCGCCCACCAAAGCGAAAACGAGACTAAATCGGAAGGCGATAAACCGCGAGATGCACAATCTGCAGGGTTGTCTTCCGAACGAACATGGAGCCAAATAACCGAAGGTGCGAGTTGTTGGATCTGCGTGACACGATTTGCCACAAAAGTTTTCCAACGATGAGGAGAAGAGTTGATCCAAGCGAGCGTTACTGTCGAGTCCGACCAACCAAAGCAATGGTCAAAGGTGATCAAATTTTCATAAGTTTTGACGGTAAAATCCAATAATTTGGCAAGCAACAGCGCTGCGCATAGTTCAAGGCGAGGAACGGAGATTCGCTTAAGCGGTGCAACCTTAGATCTGGCACAAAGTAAATGAACATTAACTTGGCCAACCGCATCAGTAAATTTAACGTAAACTACCGCGGCGTATCCCGACTCAGACGCGTCGCAAAAACCATGCAGAACACAAGACGTAAAAATCGAAGCAAAGCAAAAGCGCGGTATTTTGAGACTGGCTAATAGAGGTAATTGCGATTTGTAATTTGACCATTGATCAATGATCTCAGAAGGAGGTTGTTCATCCCAACTTAAATTCAAAGCCCACAAACGCTGTATTAGAACCTTTGCACAGAACGTGAGAGGGGCGAGAAATCCAATAGGATCAAAAATACGAGCGAGTTCTGACAAAAGAGTTCGTTTGGTACAGGGGCGATCTAAAGGCTGCACTTTGTATGTGAAACAATCCAGATTTGAATTCCACTGCAAACCTAAAATTTTAACTATTTGTTGTTCGTCGGAATCAAACGAAAGCGGGTCGATTTGACAATGAGTTTTGTCAAGATTATCCAAAACGTCGGGGTGATTACTAGCCCATTTGCGAAGCTCAAATCCACCAGTTTGCAAAAGTTGAGTCAACTGATGGCGCAGCGTTAAAGCTTCTTCGATAGAATTGCAGCCGGTTACAATGTCGTCCACGTATACGTCTGATAATAGCACTGAGGATGCTAAAGGAAAACGATCTTTTCCATCCATCGCCAGTTGTATTATTGTCCGAAGGGCTAGAAACGGAGCGGATGAAACGCCATACGTAACAGTATTCAGCTGATATGTTTGAATCGGTTCTGTTGAGGAAAATCTCCATAAAATCCTCTGATACATTCGATGCTGTTCTGAGACCAAAATTTGCCGATACATTTGACGGACATCAGCGGTAAAAACGACAGGGAAAAAACGAAAACGACAAAGCAACGTTGCAATGTCTGGTTGAAGTTTGGGACCTACCAAAAGCGAATCATTTAGCGAGAATTGTTCCGAAGTTTTTGCCGAAGCATCAAAGACCACACGCAATTTAGATTCAATAATGCCCGTTTTTATCACACAGTGATGCGGAATGTAATACGAAAAAGGAGTGTCATTCGATTCGACAAGCAAATGCATATGTCCAGAGTCACGATAGTCTTCCATGAAATCGTGATATTGCTGTTTCATCGAAGGTTCCCTATTTAACCGTTTTTCCAGCGCAATTAACCGACGCTGGGCAATAATTTTTGAATCTAAAAAGGCAGGAGGTTCTGCCTTAAATGGTAATGGCACGACATAACGTCCGGACGCTTGACGAAAGTAATTGTTGGCGAAAATTGTCTCAGCGCGAACTTCGTCTGGACAAGCGGGTGGTGGCAGCGCGATCTCTTCTATCTCCCAAAATTTCTTGACAACCAAATCAAGCGAAGGTTCCGATACTAACGAACAAAAGGTATTTATAGATGGCGAAGCAGAGTTGGAGTGGAGATTAATTTTTCCCATGAGAATCCATCCGAGGGTCGTGTTCCAGGCAATTGGTTCCTCTGTTTTACCTTTCAATCGGCCGTCTGTCATAATATGCGCGAAAAGTTCAACCCCCATCAACATGTCGATGGTTCGTGAAACGTAATACTCAGGATCAGCTAGGTTAATATTTGACAGATGCGGCCACGGCGGCGGGGAAAACGACATATTCGGCATATCCCCACAAATCTTGGGAATAACAACGGCCTCTAGACAACATTCCCGGCGCGGCGCATACCGAGAGCGATAAGTACAAGTTATGCCAGACGAAGATTTGGAACTCATTTGATCTAATCCACTGATGCAAAACGATAGCGAATATTTTGATAGACCTAAACGAGAAACGCAACTTTCGGAAATGAAATTTGCCTGACTAGCATTATCCAACAGTACACGCACAGGCTCAAAGACACCCTTGGAATTCCGTATTTCAACAACAGCGGTCGACAACAAGACCGTAGACTTGGCAGGAATCATCGTAGTAAACGAAGTAACCTGATGAGAATTCGAAGGATGGTCCGAAGACGGCGCGGAACTAGTAGAAGGAAGCGAAATATCAGGTCGATCGGTCTGGAAATGCAGCAACGTGTGATGTCGTTGCGAACATATCCGACATCCAGACGTAGACTTACAGTCTTTTGATTGATGTTTTGACCCTAAACAATTCAAACACCACTTCTGCTGTTTGGCCACACTATAGCGATCTTGCGGAGTTTTGCCGAGGAATGCATTGCATTTGTAGACTAAATGATCAGAGTTACAAAGCGAACAAGAATTGTTAGTTTTTACGAAAAACGAAGAACCGCGTTTAGGCAAAACGGAACGAGAAACCGAAGAAGAAGCGTTGCGAACCACATTAGAAGGTTTGCGAATCGAAGGTGTAGCGGCATCATTCACATTCTCAAGTGCGCTGCATTGTTGTGAGACGAAGGCCAAGAGCGAGGCAAACGTCGGCATTTCCGAAGAACTAACAGTAGAACCAATTGTGAGTTCGAAACGTGTCATACTTTCTGTGTCAAGCCGTTTCATCAACATTTGGAACATGATAAAGTCCCATTGATCGCAAGCAAAACCGAGATTTTTCAGAGCTGCTAAGTTCTCCGAAAAAATATTTATAAGCGCACGAAGCGACTGAGCGGAAGGCTGGCAATTCGAAAGAGTTGGTGCGCTATCTATGGCTTTCCAATGCGACGAGGCTAATAATCGTTTATTGTCAAATCTTTTCAACAAGGTATCAAACGCGATCGGATAATTATCGTGCGATTTGGGAATGCATTCCAACAACGACAATGGAGCATCTTCGAGACATGAAGTTAGGAAATTGAATTTTTCTACATTTGACAGCGCGGCGTTTTCATGAATAGTAGCGGTATACATATCGACAAAAGGTTTCCATTTACGGAGATCCCCATTAAACTTAGGTAACTCTAAGCGCGGCAGCCTCACCTGACTCTTAGCCAACGTACCGTCTGGCGTAGTCACTTGGGCCGAAATCCCGTCAAATAAATTACTATACACGGCCTTAATTCGATAGTACGAATCATAAAACAATTCCCGAACTTTCATTTGTTCCTTCAAATCGGCACCCTCGATGGTAGCCATCGCAGTCAAAATGGTACCCTGGAGTTGAGTAAACTCGTCAAACATACCGTCGATGTGAACATATCTGGTTCTGAACTCAAGGTACAAAAATTCATACGCTTCTTCCTCGCTGTGGGCTTGTTCCGCAGCGCGTCTTAGCTCCGATAAACGCGAGATGACATCTTCACGAAGCGCAATTGCTTGTTTCAATTTAGCAGCGGCGGCGGCCATAGTAATCAACAAGTTGACACGAAAAAATAAATTGAAAGTTTAGGAACGAAAGCGTAAAAAAAAACGAAAGAGAGTTTTCGAAAAGCGACAGAGAAAAAGCGAAAATTAAAATGAAAGCCAATAAAACGAAAGCAAATTTTCAAAAAAGAGACAGAGAAATTGCGAAAATTAAAAACGAAAGCGAATTTTAACTCAACGAAAGAGACAGATCAAAAATCGAAAGAGATAGAAATAAAATCTAGGCAAAAATCGACGAAATAGATCAAGGTCAGAAATCGACACACAGTGCGAGCGACAAAAAACTGCTGTAAAGCGACGCAAAAAAACCCGCACCAGAATAAATGCGTAAAACAACCGAAACAAAATGGACTTTTGATAAAGTCAAGCGAAACAATTAATTCAATTAATAATCGACAGAGAGAGAGAAAATGGTACGAAAACGATAGAACTGCCAGTACCGGAAAATCCGGCTCGAAGGACCAAAATGTTAATGCGAAGTTCAATCGGTTTCGCACCAAATCAAAATAAGCAAAAGAGAAAACGGCGAACAGTGAAAATGCACTTACCTTTGGTTGCTGTTATCGTTGAGGTTGATCCTCGTCCTGGTGGTATGAAAGAAAAGCGAAGCTTGGAAACGAAAGCGAAGCAGGAAGAAAAAAGCGAAAAAGGAAAATGTAGGAAAAAATGCAGCGAATGCACATAAGCGAAATATAGCCTCGAAAAATGCAGCGAATTGCACAAAAGCGAAAGAGTAGCGAAAATACGGCGCGTATTCGAATAGTAAAAGCGAACTGCGGAACGTTAACGGTCGAAGCGGGAGAGCGGCTCCGCTGGCCACGATCGTGAACGCTCGAACGCCAAAAACAGTGCAAAAACACAAAATTCGCCGCTTCTCGAAACTAAGAATGTTAAAGCAAAAAATCTATGTCTCTCTGTCTTTGTACAATAAAACAATTAAAACAAAACGAAAACGAACGTACAGAACACACTGTAAATGATAAATATCCCTTACCAAATATATCGGATTTACTTGACCAACTCGGTAAATGCCAATATTTCACCACGTTGGATTTAGCATCAGGCTTTCATCAAATCGAAATTAGTGGAAGTGACGCACAAAAAACCGCTTTTACTGTTGAAAACGGTCACTACGAATATAAAAGAATGCCATTTGGTCTCTGTAATGCTCCAAGTACTTTTCAAAGGTGTATGGATAATATTTTAATTGGATTACAGAATGAAATTTGTTTAGTGTATATGGACGATATAATTATTTATTCATCTACACTGCTCAAAAGTGAAAGTGTCACCCCCTAAAATTTAGACTGTTTTTGAAACGTAATAACTTTGGAAACCCACAACGGATTTTAATTCGGTTTTCGAAGTTCGATTGCGCCATTCTTTATTTACAGGTCATCTTGGTATGAAATTTCAAAAGTCCTAAACATTTTTTTTACATGATGGTATATAAAGCAGTGTAAAATTGGTCTGAGTTCAACCATCTCCCGTTGGCGTAATAATTTTTTTTTATAAATTTTAATGAAAAAATCTAAAAATTTGATGTCTTATCTCGAGACGGTTTTGAGATTTTTTTAATTAAAAGCCTAACGACGAAGAGGTAATTATTTTTAACACCAAATGCATTTTTACCGTAAGAGTGGTCACAGCTTTGTTAATTTTAAAGATAAGTACATGCAATTTACCACAATTATTCTTTGCACTGGTCTTGACAATTTAAGATGGAATTTGCTTGAATTTATAGGTAAAGAGTCGACAATAATTTTTTTTTCTATTTTTTTGGAAATTTCAACAATAAAATGATATAAAATTTCAATTTTTTTGCTTAATACATTGTTTTTATTGTTTTTAATGAAAAAATCTAAAAGTTTGATGTCTTATCTCAAAACAATTTTGAGATTTTTTTAATTAAACATCTAACAACGAAGAGGTGAATATTTTTAACACCAAATGCATTTTTACCCTAAGAGTGGTCAAAGCCCTGTTAATTTTAAAGATAAGTATATAAAATTGAACACGATCACTCTTTGAATGGTTCTTGACAATTTGATGTGCAACTTGCTTCAATTTATAGCTAAAAGATCAACAATAAAATTAAAAAGAAATGTACTTATTTTATAAAACACAACAATTAAAAAATAAACATTTTAACAATATAACAACATTTATCTTTTAACTTTTATTTTCAACATTCAACATTTAACACAAACCATAATTGAACCACTTGTCTACCGGGTTTAAAATCTTTTATTAAGTGCCACTAATAAAAAAACACAACAATTAAAATAATTAATATTTTAATTGTTGTGTTTTATAACATTTCTTTTTAATTTTATTGTTGATCTTTTAGCTATAAATTGAAGCGAATTGCACATCAAATTGTCAAGAACCATTCAAAGAGTGATCGTGTTCAATTTTATATACTTATCTTTAAAATTAACAGGGCTTTGACCACTCTTAGGATAAAAATGCATTTGGTGTTAAAAATATTCACCTCTTCGTTGTTAGATGTTTAATTAAAAAAATCTCAAAATTGTTTTGAGATAAGACATCAATCTTTTAGATTTTTTTATTAAAAACAATAAAAACAATGTATTAAGCAAAAAAATTGAAATTTTATATCATTTTATTGTTAAAATTTCCAAAAAAAATAGAAAACAAATTATTGTCGACTTTTTACCTATAAATTCAAGCGAATTCCATCTGAAATTGTCAAGAACAGTGCAAAGAATAATTGTGGTCAATTGCATGTACTTATCTTTAAAATTAACAAAGCTGTGACCACTCTTACGGTAAAAATGCATTTGGTGTTAAAAATAATTACCTCTTCGTCGTCACGCTTTTAATTAAAAAAATCTCAAAACCGTCTCGAGATAAGACATCAAATTTTTAGATTTTTTCATTAAAATTTATAAAAAAAAATTATTACGCCAACGGGAGATGGTTGAACTCAGACCAATTTTACACTGCTTTATATACCATCATGTAAAAAAAATGTTTAGGACTTTTGAAATTTTATACCAAGATGACCTGTAAATAAAGAATGGCGCAATCGAACTTCGAAAACCGAATTAAAATCCGTTGTGGGTTTCCAAAGTTATTACGTTTCAAAAACAGTCCAAATTTTAGGGGGTGACACTTTCACTTTTGAGCAGTGTAGTTTAGGAGAACACATTTCGAGATTAAAAAATATTTTTCAGAGACTTAAGAAATTTAATTTAAAAATACAACCCGACAAATGTGAATTTTTACATAAAGAAGTAGCCTATTTGGGGCATATGATTACTGATAAAGGAGTTAAGCCAAACCCTCAAAAAATTGATTCCGTTCTAAAATATCCGAGACCAACCAATACAAAAGAAATTAAAGCATTTCTGGGACTGACCGGATATTATAGAAGATTTATTCCAAATTACTCTAAAGTAACTAAACCACTAACTAACCTTTTGAAAAAGGACAGAGTGTTTTCTTTTGATAAAGAATGCGACGAAGCATTTCAAACTTGTAAAAATCTCCTTACCACTGCACCCATTCTACAGTATCCTAATTTTGAAGAAGAATTTCTTCTAACTACCGATGCGTCGGCATTTGCAATAGGTGCAGTTCTCTCTCAAGGAACAATAAATAAAGATTTACCAATAGCTTACGCTTCTAGAACTCTAAATGGTGCCGAATCTCGCTACTCTGTTATAGAAAGAGAACTATTGGCAATAGTTTGGGCCGTGAAACATTTTAGGCCTTATTTGGAAGACGATTTAAATTAGTAACCGACCATAGACCATTGACTTGGTTATTTTCAATAAAAGATCCTGGTAGTAGATTAGCACGATGGAGACTAAAGCTAGAGGAATACAACTATGAGATAATTTATAAACCCGGAAAAATTAATGCTAACGCTGATGCTCTATCTCGAATCAAGATTAATCATTTAAATATAGATAATGAAATAATCAATGAAAACATTAATAATAACGAGATGTTTAAAGAATTTGTAGCTAACAAGCAGAATATCGAAATCAATCATAATAGAGTAACATCTACAAATGAAAATTTATTTCACAAATCTCATAACAATATTATTATATTTATAACTGAAAATTTAGATTTGAATGTAGAGTTCACATCAGAATTATTAGACGAAATCGAAGAAGAAGATATTAAACTAGATATACAGAATAATTCTAATCAACCCTATATATATAAATCAAAGAATAACAATAATCGAATCTTCTATATATTTTCATTTTTATTTAAACTAGATAATATATCTATTTTCAAAATCTTTGAAAGTATTCAAAATCTGATACCTCATTTGAATACAATAGAAACAATTCATATAGAATCACCTGCCGAATATTCACCCGATAATATTATAGAACTCATGAAAATGATAAGTTATCTAACCAAAGATATAAACACCCAATTTATATTATGCAAAAATATAATTTCAGAACCCCCTCTCCATGAAAGACAAGAGATCATAAAAGAATTTCATGAAAATATATTGTACGGACATAAAGGTATAAATGAGACTTTTAATAAAATATCGAAAGTTTACAAATGGCCTCTCATGCACAAACAAATCGAGAATTTTATAAATTCTTGTTTAATCTGTCAACAAAATAAAGCGCAAAGACGAAATTTTAGATTGCCAATGAATATTTATTTATTTATTTATTTATTTATTTATTTATTTATTTATTTATTTATTTATTTATTTATTTATTTATTTATTTATTTATTTATTTATTTATTTATTTATTTATTTATTTATTTATTTATTTATTTATTTATTTATTTATTTATTTATTTATTTATTTATTTATTTATTTATTTATTTATTTATTTATTTATTTATTTATTTATTTATTTATTTATTTATTTATTTATTTATTTATTTATTTATTTATTTATTTATTTATTTATTTATTTATTTATTTATTTATTTATTTATTTATTTATTTATTTATTTATTTATTTATTTATTTATTTATTTATTTATTTATTTATTTATTTATTTATTTATTTATTTATTTATTTATTTATTTATTTATTTATTTATTTATTTATTTATTTATTTATTTATTTATTTATTTATTTATTTATTTATTTATTTATTTATTTATTTATTTATTTATTTATTTATTTATTTATTTATTTATTTATTTATTTATTTATTTATTTATTTATTTATTTATTTATTTATTTATTTATTTATTTATTTATTTATTTATTTATTTATTTATTTATTTATTTATTTATTTATTTATTTATTTATTTATTTATTTATTTATTTATTTATTTATTTATTTATTTATTTATTTATTTATTTATTTATTTATTTATTTATTTATTTATTTATTTATTTATTTATTTATTTATTTATTTATTTATTTATTTATTTATTTATTTATTTATTTATTTATTTATTTATTTATTTATTTATTTATTTATTTATTTATTTATTTATTTATTTATTTATTTATTTATTTATTTATTTATTTATTTATTTATTTATTTATTTATTTATTTATTTATTTATTTATTTATTTATTTATTTATTTATTTATTTATTTATTTATTTATTTATTTATTTATTTATTTATTTATTTATTTATTTATTTATTTATTTATTTATTTATTTATTTATTTATTTATTTATTTATTTATTTATTTATTTATTTATTTATTTATTTATTTATTTATTTATTTATTTATTTATTTATTTATTTATTTATTTATTTATTTATTTATTTATTTATTTATTTATTTATTTATTTATTTATTTATTTATTTATTTATTTATTTATTTATTTATTTATTTATTTATTTATTTATTTATTTATTTATTTATTTATTTATTTATTTATTTATTTATTTATTTATTTATTTATTTATTTATTTATTTATTTATTTATTTATTTATTTATTTATTTATTTATTTATTTATTTATTTATTTATTTATTTATTTATTTATTTATTTATTTATTTATTTATTTATTTATTTATTTATTTATTTATTTATTTATTTATTTATTTATTTATTTATTTATTTATTTATTTATTTATTTATTTATTTATTTATTTATTTATTTATTTATTTATTTATTTATTTATTTATTTATTTATTTATTTATTTATTTATTTATTTATTTATTTATTTATTTATTTATTTATTTATTTATTTATTTATTTATTTATTTATTTATTTATTTATTTATTTATTTATTTATTTATTTATTTATTTATTTATTTATTTATTTATTTATTTATTTATTTATTTATTTATTTATTTATTTATTTATTTATTTATTTATTTATTTATTTATTTATTTATTTATTTATTTATTTATTTATTTATTTATTTATTTATTTATTTATTTATTTATTTATTTATTTATTTATTTATTTATTTATTTATTTATTTATTTATTTATTTATTTATTTATTTATTTATTTATTTATTTATTTATTTATTTATTTATTTATTTATTTATTTATTTATTTATTTATTTATTTATTTATTTATTTATTTATTTATTTATTTATTTATTTATTTATTTATTTATTTATTTATTTATTTATTTATTTATTTATTTATTTATTTATTTATTTATTTATTTATTTATTTATTTATTTATTTATTTATTTATTTATTTATTTATTTATTTATTTATTTATTTATTTATTTATTTATTTATTTATTTATTTATTTATTTATTTATTTATTTATTTATTTATTTATTTATTTATTTATTTATTTATTTATTTATTTATTTATTTATTTATTTATTTATTTATTTATTTATTTATTTATTTATTTATTTATTTATTTATTTATTTATTTATTTATTTATTTATTTATTTATTTATTTATTTATTTATTTATTTATTTATTTATTTATTTATTTATTTATTTATTTATTTATTTATTTATTTATTTATTTATTTATTTATTTATTTATTTATTTATTTATTTATTTATTTATTTATTTATTTATTTATTTATTTATTTATTTATTTATTTATTTATTTATTTATTTATTTATTTATTTATTTATTTATTTATTTATTTATTTATTTATTTATTTATTTATTTATTTATTTATTTATTTATTTATTTATTTATTTATTTATTTATTTATTTATTTATTTATTTATTTATTTATTTATTTATTTATTTATTTATTTATTTATTTATTTATTTATTTATTTATTTATTTATTTATTTATTTATTTATTTATTTATTTATTTATTTATTTATTTATTTATTTATTTATTTATTTATTTATTTATTTATTTATTTATTTATTTATTTATTTATTTATTTATTTATTTATTTATTTATTTATTTATTTATTTATTTATTTATTTATTTATTTATTTATTTATTTATTTATTTATTTATTTATTTATTTATTTATTTATTTATTTATTTATTTATTTATTTATTTATTTATTTATTTATTTATTTATTTATTTATTTATTTATTTATTTATTTATTTATTTATTTATTTATTTATTTATTTATTTATTTATTTATTTATTTATTTATTTATTTATTTATTTATTTATTTATTTATTTATTTATTTATTTATTTATTTATTTATTTATTTATTTATTTATTTATTTATTTATTTATTTATTTATTTATTTATTTATTTATTTATTTATTTATTTATTTATTTATTTATTTATTTATTTATTTATTTATTTATTTATTTATTTATTTATTTATTTATTTATTTATTTATTTATTTATTTATTTATTTATTTATTTATTTATTTATTTATTTATTTATTTATTTATTTATTTATTTATTTATTTATTTATTTATTTATTTATTTATTTATTTATTTATTTATTTATTTATTTATTTATTTATTTATTTATTTATTTATTTATTTATTTATTTATTTATTTATTTATTTATTTATATTTATTATTTATTAAATACAGCTACCCAACGACACTAGGTCAGTTACAGGGCAGGAAGCACACATGAAAATAGTTATAAAAGTAATAATGATAAATAGTAATAATGATGACAAAAATAAGGAGCAATTAGAAAATGTAAAACAAATAATAACATGTAGGTACAAACACATACAAAACACAGTGAAATTTTAAATCTCTATATAAAATAAAAGTAAAATAATTTACGATATAAAAAACATATAAGGACGTTACAGAATAAAACTTATAAATATTTAAAAAATGTAAAAAATGTAAAAGTTTGTAAAAGTATGTAAATGCATGTAAAAGTAAAAAATGTAAAACATGAATAGAAAAAAATAAGTTGTAAAAAACAATAACAACAAAGAGGACAAGGACGTTATTCTAAATTAAAAAAGTGCTTTTTATCAAAGCCTCCCTACAATTGAAAATGTCTATGCTATTCTGAACCGAAAGATGATTAGCGTAAATTGCATAAATAGGTGACGATTGTAGCAGGCGAGTACGTGGTAAACTTGTGTAAAAACTGTTGTGAGATCTAGACGATATCCTAGGTACGCTGAAGTTTATAGATTGGACGATATCAAGACAATCTAAGCCATTATTAATTGCTCTATACAAAAACACAACGGAGCTGCATTTCCTGCGGACAGTTAAGCTGTTGTATCCATACGTTGTCAGCAAAATGTCATATGAGAAACCAATGCAAGGGTAAGTACCATTCGATCTATGATACAGGTATTTTAAAAATTTACGTTGTATTTTCTCTACAGCATTTATGCGACAATCGTATGAAGGTGCCCAGATCAACGAGGCATATTCCAACCGCGACCGCACGAAAGCATTAAAGAGCAAACAAATTGTGTCCAGCGATGCAAAGTCTTTTGCAGTTCTAATTATAAAACCTAAGTTTCTGTAGGAGGAGGAGGTGATTGAGTTGATGTGCTGATGAAATGTGAGTTTTGAGTCAAATATAACACCCAGGTCTTTGAATACTTCTGTCCTTGTAAGAACAATATTATCTAATTTGTAGGGAAAAATGGTTTTGACATGTGCTCTCGTGAACGATAGTACATAACATTTGGCTATATTGAGTGGAAGAAGATTGATATTACACCATTGCATTAGCGCTTGAAGATTGTTTTGGAGATCAATAGTATCATCAATACTCGATATGGTTTTAAATATCTTCATATCGTCAGCATATAGTAGAGTGTCAGCACTCATAACATTCACAATATCATTTATAAATATGTTGAATAAAAGTGACCCAAGATCGAACCCTGAGGAACACCTGAATGCACCACCGAGGAGAGAAACTTGTGGCCCTTATACTCTACATATTGAGCTATATTGCTGAGGTAAGATTTGAAAAAGTTAATTAAGTGGTCAGAGAATCCAAAAAATGCCAGTTTAGTTAATAGGATGCGATGATCTAACCTATCGAACGCTTTCGAAAAGTCTGTGTATATTACATCAGTTTGTTTCTGTTGGTCTAAATTGTTGGCTATATACTGTGTAATACAAAATAGATTTGTGGTTGTAGATCGGCCTGGCATGAATCCATGTTGTTTAGTGGAAATGAGACCTTTAATATGGTTATGCATTACTTTGTGCAGAATAAATTCAAAGACTTTGCTGAAGTTACAGATTAACGCTATTGGTCTATAATTTGCCACATTGCTCCTACTACCACTTTTAAATACTGGACAAATTTGAACCGTTTTCCACACTTTTGGAAAATTACTGAGTTTAAGTATTGCCTTAAAAATAATGTATAATGGTTTGACAAAAATGCAAGAGCAGTCTTTGACGAAAAACGATGGAATAAGGTCGGGACCTGAGGTCATTTTTTATTTTAATTTTTTTATTCCTGCAGCTACATCAGACTCAGTAATATGGCGTAAGTATAATACATTTGTGATAGCTATATCACTTATACCTAAAATATCGTTTTGGCTTACAGGAATATTACATGCAAAGTGCTCGGCAAAAGCATTAACAATCTCCAAAGGATTGTTAAGTGAAGTGTTGTTAAATTCCATAGTATCCGGAATTCCAGTTGTATTTCTTTTCTTGTTTACATAAGACCAGAAATTACCTGGATTGGCCCTGATTTGGTTCTCAATTTTTATCAGGTAGCATTGATATGATATTTGTATCTGTTGCTTAACCAGTGATCTCAAACGTTTGAATTCGACAAAAGCTTCAAGTGAATTTCTACTCTTATATTTCCGCCATACTACCAACTTCGCCCTAATATTGGATTTAATTTCAGCATTAAACCAAGGTGGGTACTTATGGTTACTAACAGGATTTGCTTTAGGAACAAACATATCAAGTGCAGAATAGATTTGTTCGTAAAATGAATCTACCATTACGTCCACCTCAGTGTGGTTATTTAGAAATGACCAATCAACTCCGAGTAAGTGATAGTAGAGCTCTATGAAATTTGCTTTTTTAAAATTGTATTTTTTCCTGATGTCTTGTGGAGCAAAAACATTTTTATAATTCTTACTTTCCAGAAACTTTAAAGTAATACACAGTGGAGGATGGTGTTTATCTTCATTTAAGACAATGGAACCTGATTTCTGGACAGTACAGCAGTTGCTGCATAGTACCAAGTCCAAGAGGCGGTTGTAATGGTTGGAAATAGCGTTATATTGGCTCAGTGAAAAAAAGTTACTGAAGTTAATTAGGCTTTGAGTGAGTTGGTCTGAGCGCTTATGCAAAATATAGTTATTGTACTCAGGAATGTTAAAATCACCTAGAACTAACAAGTCCGAGCCATAGAGAAACTCACAGCACTCCAGAGCATCATATATAGCATCATAAATTACAATATTTAAATTAGGTGGTATGTAAATAAGAACTATTACTAACTGACTAGAAAAATTGGTTATAGAAAGTGCCAATATATCGACTAGAGAAGTATCGTTATCACGGACAAGATTGAGATCAATTATTTTGAAGTTGAGAGAAGTTTTTAATGCAAGCAAGACTCCACAACCACGGGATTTGCCAGTTGTAGAAAAATTTCTATCACATCTGACGACGTTGAAGCTGCAGTCAAATAGCTCCCCATCAAGAACACCATCACTCAGCCAGGTTTCAGTAAGCCCAATGACATATTCATTTTGAAAACTACTGGCAGCGTTGAACAATTCGCTCGTTTTGGTGTTGAGACCACGAACATTCTGGTAGAAGACATTAATATCTTTACTATGTGAAACCTGACTGGATGGCAATGAAACTCTAATTGGTTGCTATTTGTTGCTACTAATGCTTACATTTGATTTAAACAATAAAAACTTTTCTTTGAAAACCGAGCAATTTTTATCCCAAGCAGTATGCGCAGTATCAATACCAGGTTTAAGTTTGGCTAAATTAACACAATTAATACATTTATGATCAGTGACATCGCACTCCTCCATTCTGTGCTCACCCGTACATTTAGAACAAATTTCTCTGAACAAATGTGAATATAACCGAAACTCCTAACAAACCATTTGAAAGGCTTAATATCGATTTAATAGAAATAAATAAACAATATTGTTTAACAATTCAAGATGAATTTTCCAAATATACTCAAGCATATCTGTTAGATAATAAAAAATCTAAGGAAGTAGCAAATAAATTATTGTTTTTCTGTTCACATTTTGGTTTTCCCAAAAAGAATACATTCAGACCAAGGTCTAGAATTTATTAATAAGACTTTAAAAGATTTTGAGACATTATGTCAAATGGATCATACTTTTAACGCTGTAGCTCATCCACAAACGAATGGAGCACTCGAAAGATTCCATTCTACACTTAAAGATAATTTAAACTGCTATATAAAAAAGGAAAATAAAGCATCTTGGAGTGACATTATCCCTTTGACTATAATATCTTATAACTCCAGCGTCCATAAATCTACCGGTTATACCCCTCATGAATTATTATTTGGTCATACCTTCGCAAACCCCTCAATTTCAGACTTAGTACCTAATATCGAAAATACATACGATACCTATGTTCAAGATCTAAATACCAAAGTTAAATTTATATCCGAAAAATCGAAAGCAAATGTAATTAAATCCAAAGAAAAATCCAAAAAACGCTACGATAAAACAATCGGGACAAATCACGAATATAAACCAGGAGATAAAGTTTGGCTCAAAAAGACCTCTGATAATCGTGGATTTCCTAACGAAAAATACATTGGCCCATTCGAAATTGTGTTTGTACACAACGAAACTAACGTAACTATTAAGCTGAAAAACAACAAACATTCTATAGTGAATAAAGATCGAATAAGACCAGTCATTGATAGGGAAAATCTTGAAACAACTTCGGAAGCAAATTCTGAAGACGAAAACTAATTATCTTATTTCTTCTATTCTAGGATATGGATCCTAACAATAATCCTATATCTTCATTATCATACAATTCATTCTACCCTTATCCCTTTAAAATCTTATGGCGGGATTTATTTCCATTCTGAAGGAACTCTGCAAATCACCGACGAATCATGGCGACTAGTAATTTATAAAAACTGGGAACCACTATATGATTCATATAATAAATATAATTAACAGTTTGCTAACTTTAGACTATCTACGTAGATCCCACAATCAGAAAAATCAATTTTCAATAATCACAAACTTCTAGATTCCCTTTCAAAAGAAATAAACTTAAAATTTCAATCCCTACAGTTTGTCAAGAGACAAAAGAGAGGTCTTATTAATGTAATAGGTACTGTTTTCAAGTCAATCACAGGTACTTTAGACGCAGACGACGGAAAGTACTATGACTCAGTAATAACTAAATTAGAAAAAGATGACCGCCAATTGACCAATCTATTGAAAGATCAGTTACACGTAACTAGTTCCACAATTACCGCATTTAATGAAACATTACATAAACTAAAAATAGACGAAGAGGTGTTCAATAAAAATTTAATGGCAATAAATAGTAAATTTGTAAATTTGGGAAACCAAATCGAAAACGATATAACCTTGTTACATGTTTTAATTATATATACTGAAATATTAGAAGCATTTACCCTAATCAACGAAGAATTAGATTCAATCATAGAAAGTATAAATTTTGCAAGATTACAAATTCTGCATCCATCTATCATCAGTCCTTTAAACTTGATGAAAGAGTTACAAATTATTTTACCACATCTTAGTAATAGAGTTCTACCCGTTTCAGTTGATCTGAATAATATACCTAATTTAATTAATGTATTTCATTTGGATGCATTTCAAATAAACTCTAAAATAGTTTATATTTTAAATATACCTTTAGTGGCAATGACAAGGTATAGATTGTACCATTTATATTCCTTACCTACTCTCCATAATAGAACCGGACTACATACCACTATACTTACCTTTTCCAAATATATGGCGTTATCAGATGATAGCAAAGAGTATGTCACTTTGCCCGACAAGGAAGGTTGTCGGAAACTAACCGAGGAAAATCTTATTTGCAATAATATAATCCCAACTGCAATAGATTCATCAAGCATATGTGAAGCACAAATAGCCTCAGGAATTTTGAAGATTCCTGAAACTTGTCAAATATTGAACTTCAAAATGGATGGTCCAGTGATACAACCATTAGGATCAAATAACTGGTTAATATCAATTGCTATTCCTATAGCAATGACAAAGACTTGCGATGGGAGAACAACGACAGAATTTATATATCAAAATTCTATAATCCAACTACAACCCAAATGTTCAGCTTTTATCGGAAGTTACAAATTACATTCAAATTCGAAGAACACTATAAATGTAACACAAGACATCGAATTTCCTCAAATACTAATGGATTGTTGTGAAAATATACCAGACAAGGTGCCCACAGAAGATTTGAAACCCATAAATATTGGAAATATACCTTTAGATAGTTTAAATACGGCATCACATAAGATAAAAGAATATGAAACAAAACTAGACGGACTTCTAAATGAAACATTTGAATCCAGATATTCATCTTATAATAGTGTATGTCACGATCGCGATTGTTATACTGTATTTAATTTTAAAATGCTGTTTAAAATTTAAATTGTTACCTATATTTTGTTCAACTAGACATGTAGACAATATTAACCCCGGTTCCGGATGTTGCGTTTCTATATATAATAATTGTTTTGAACGGTCTAGACAGGTTACTCCTTCCACATCTTTTAGAGGATCCAATATACAATCAAGGTATTCAACCTCAAGAGAAGAACTATCTATGTACCCCGTAGTAGAAGACCGTCAAAGTGCATCACAAACCAGCGATGGAACAGTATTACCGCGTGTTAGTGTTCTTAAGAAAAATAGACTCTAAAAATAGAATCGCATTTGTTAAGATTACTATTAATGTTTTATAATAGTATAGTAATAGAAAAAAATCTTATAATAATACGTAGCTTTATTGATTTTTAATTTTTGGTCTAAATTTAAAATAAAAATCATCTTAAGGAGGGAGATGTTATATAATAATCCCTCAATATTATATTATAATTATATTGCATTATTATTTTCTTTACATTTATATTATATTTTAGATTATTTTACTTTCTCACGAATAACTCATTTCGATAATCATCTTAACGTAAACAAACTCTTGAAAATATAAATATCCTAAATGCTGAATGGCAACTATTATCCAATATTAAATTATTGAGTGTCACCGTTAATCGTGGGAACCCTTGACTTAATTGCTAAGTCAAGTTTAATACTAATATTTAGATTACGTGAGGATATGGTTCGAATGCAGAAACCAAAGGTTTCGTTTTAATTGTAACAAATAGAATTAGTCAGTCGATACTTACTACTCTTATAGAACAGACCTAAAGTTCTAATTACAAAGTTGTTGTACTCTATAATTAAAATACATAACTTTATTTGATTAAATTCTTGGTTTTATTCAATACTAATATATAACACACGCATGGGAGTTATTGCAAAAATCATACGATGACAAACGAATCCTGATTGCCAGACATTTGAATCTGCTCCTCTTGTCACCAGTGCAAGAACGCGAAACGGCCCAAGGATTGATAAAACTTGCAGACGAGACACAACAACATGTGCTTTCGTTATCATCCTTGGGCGTTCAAGTGAATGAAGAAATCCTAGTGCAGAACATCGAAAACAAACTGCACAAATCAACGGCTGAACGATGGGATGAAACCTTACAAAAAGACGTCTTCCCCAAATTATCCCAGATGATAGATTTCCTCTACAGAACGTCAGCGCGAATCGCCAATCGTGGAAATCTCAAGACAGCGGTCGAATACTCATCCCAACGACCAACCAAACCGTTCTTCGGAGCCAAGGGAAAACGCCCAAACAATGTAAGAAATCAAACATTTGTTACAACCACTTGAGCAGCATCCTCTGTATCGCTGCAACAAATTCACACGCCTGTCAGTTTTGCAACGCATCAAGGTAGCAAAGGACGCAAACTTATGTCTCACCTGCTTGCGAGACTATCATGATCCTAAAGATTGCAAACTAGGCAATTGCAAGGTCTGCAACCAACGGCACAACACTTTCTTGCACCAGTCAGAAGATAACAGTGCGACGACCTCTCGAGTTTGACAATCAACGCCCACCCCCACAGAAACAAATCAGCGGTGCATCTCTTTGGCAGTGGGTACAGCGCTGGGCGAACTAATGTTGACGGCAACAGTCCACGCATTAGACTACAACGGCCAACCCACGCCATGTCGAGTCGTTCTTGACACGGGCTCTACAGCTGATTTCATCAGTGAAAAATTAGCAACCGCCTTACACCTACCAATAAAATGCTGCTCTATACCTGTGGGAGCACTCGACAACCTCAGTACAGTCTCAAAAACCACAGTAACTCTCACAATTCGCTCAATGCAAAATAACCATGAGAAAACACTGACTTTTCTCACCATACCTCGAATATCAGACATGGTACCAAGTGAATTAATCCCACGTGAAAACATTGGGATCCCAGCAAACATACGATTGGCAGATCCACATTTTTACCGACCGGCTCCTGTCGATCTCTTACTCGCTGCTGGGCCAACATTATCGCTCTTCTCCCTTGGAGAAGAGCGTTAATGCATGGACGGGATCTCTTTCTTCAGAAAACTCGACTGGGATGGGTTGTAGGAGGCAGTTGCAACCCGGCTGCAAAACCACCAGCAGCAAGGTGTTATTTATCGAACTTACAATTCGACATTACCAAGTTTTGGCAAATCGAAGACGGTCCTCAGTGACCCATCTTTCAAAGGAAGAACTCGCATGCGAAGAGCATTTCCAACGCCATACATCACGCGACTCGACTGGTCGATATATTGTCGCACTTCCATTTCGTAACACTTTGGATTCGCTCGGTGACTCAAAGGCCACAGCTTTGAAACGTTTTTACGCTCTTGAAAGGAAGTTTCAGCACAACGTCGAATTTCGAGATCAATACACCGCCGTCATTGAAGAATGTATGCAACTTAGTCACATGTCACCAGTGCATGAAGAATACCAAGAAACTGGTTTTTATTTACCACATCATGCCGTAGTCAAGGAACCAAGCACCACCACCAAACTACGTGTTGTTTTTGACGGCTCCGCGCAAAGCAGCACCGGCATATCACTAAATGATGTATTAATGGTAGGACCAACCATTCAAGGCGACATCTTCTTTCATATCATTCGATTCAGAATACACCCATTTGTACTAACTGGCGACATCGAAAAAATGTATCGCCAATTTCTAGTTTGAAAGGAAGATCGAACATATCAAAAAATCCTTTAGAGACATGAAGGCAACGTCAGAACGTACGAACTGAACACGGTGACCTTCGGTTTAAGCTCCGCACCATTCCTTTCCACTCGCGCTCTACAACAGTTAGCAGACGACGAAAGCAAAAATTTCCCATGTGCATCCAAAAACCTCAAAGGAGATTTGTACGTGGACGATTTATTAACCGGTGCAAATTCCATCGACGAAGGCATCATGATCCGAGATGACATTATTCGGTTGCTACACTCTGGAGGACTCAACATTCGACAATGGGCCTCTAACGATGCGCGTCTTTTAGCTGGCATTCCTGAGAATAACATTAACTTCAACTTCCAGTTGAACCACGACCAAACGTTAAAAACTCTTGGAATTTTCTGGAATTCGAAGAACGACTCAATCGTCTACACCGCTAAGCCCCTCACAGTCGGACATCTGGTTTCCAAGCGGATCATACTATCGGAAATCGCTAAAAATTTTTGATCCACTCGGGATGCTAGGACCAGTCATTTTATACGCAAAGTGCCTCATGCAAAAACTTTGGCAACTACAATTGAACTGGGACGAATCAGTGCCAAACTCCATCTACACGCTTTGGACGCAGTTCTCCAACCAATTGGTTTTAGTGAATAACCTTTCTTTCGACAGGCACGTACTAATTACCAACCCCGTGAACACACAATTGCACGGATTTTGCGACGCAAGCGAGACAGGATATGGAGCATGCATTTATCTCCGATCTTCCAACGCACATGGAGCCACACAATGCCGATTATTGTGCGCGAAATCAAGAGTAGCGCCACTGAAAACAATTTCTCTTCCACGACTGGTATTATGCAGCGCTCATCTACTAGCAAACCTTTTCTCGACTGTAAAGGATACGATCCAAATCACAATACACAGCACAACCTTTTGGACCGACTCCACTATTGCTCTCTGCTGGATCAACACATCTCCACATACGTTAAAAACCTTCGTCGCAAATCGGGTTGCAAATATCCAAGGGCAGACCAGTCCAGAAGCTTGGAGACATGTGAGATCCAAAGACAATTCAGAAGATGCATTATCGCGAGGACAACTTCCTGAAGAATTTATTGGCAATCAACTCTGGAAATTTGGGCCCAGCTGGTTAATCATGCCCGAAACTTCATGGCCAATCACCGCTGATCAACCTCAACAAGAAGTGCCCGAGACAAAGAAATCAATCTGTTTGAATTCTGCAGTAATCATGGACAACGACATTTGGAAGCGGTTTTCATCATTCACCAAATTGAAGAGAATAATCGCTTATTGTCTGCGTTTCAAAATCACCAACCGAGAAAGAGGTCCACTACAAGTCAAGGAGTTGCTTAACTCAGAAAAACTCATCATCCGAAGGATTCAGACTGTTAACTTTGTGCATGAAATACGTGATCTGACCGAAGGGAGAAGAGTTAACAAAAAGAGCAAACTCATAACTCTTGATCCATTTTTAGACAAGGAAGGAATCCTGAGAGTTGGAGGACGATTGAAACATTCAAATCTACCTTATTCTCAACAGCATCCTATACTTTTACCTCGGTCAAACCACATTACTGATCTTATTATATAGGATCATCACCTGAGCAATCTTCACGCGGGTATACAAACAACATTGTACGCTTTACGACGAAGGTTCTGGCCTCTCGATGGCCGCAACCAAGTGCGAAAGGTTGTCCGCAAATGCGTGAAGTGTTTTCACGTCAACCCAACTACAGTTGACTATTTGATGGGCAACTTACCTAAAGTTCGGACGACTGAAGCAAGACCATTTTCCAATGTGGGTATAGATTATTGTGGTCCATTCTACATCAAAGAAAAGAAGTTCCGAAATCGCTCAAAAATCAAAGTCTATGTCGCAGTATTTGTATGTCTAGTAATCAAGGCCGTCCATTTAGAGGTTGTAAGCGATATGACAACAGAAGCCTTTCTAGGAGCATTACGCCGCTTCATATCAAGACGAGGAAGACCATACTCCATTCATTCTGATAATGGAACCAACTTCCAGGGCGCAAACAATCAATTGAAAGAAATTCATACACTTCTTCAATCGGACATTCACCACGAACGTGTGGCGCATTTCTTAAGTAGCATGGGAATCACCTGGAAATTCATTCCTCCATTATCACCACATTTTGGAGGTATTTGGGAATCGGCGGTCAAATCGTTTAAGCATCATATGAAACGTGTGGTCGGAAATATTTTATTCACTTTTGAAGAGTTGAATACGTTTGTCATGGAAATCAAATCCATTCTCAACTCCAGACCACTCACACCCATATCTACAGATCCTAACGACATCATTGCACTCACTCCTGGTCATTTTCTAATTGGTGAGTCCCAAACGAGCTTGCCCGAACCGGACTTCACAATGACGCCAGCTAATAGTTTGTCAAGTTGGCAACATCTTCAAAAGCTTGGTCGAGATTTTTGGGCCAGATGGAATAAAGAATATCTAAATGAACTCAACATAAGGCACAAATGGACAAGCGGTCAACACCACATCAAGGAGGGGACCATAGTTATCCTCAAAGAAGACAACCTCCCTCCTATGCAGTGGATGCTCGGCCGAGTCATCAAGACTCATCCTGGTGCGGATGGTGTTGTGAGAACAGTTACCGTAAAAACTGCAAACAGTGAATTCGAAAGGAATGTCAGGCGATTGGCACCCTTGCCTATTGAGCATAAGGACACGTAGTGACAAATTTGGTTGATCGGAATCCTCTCAACGGGGGGAGTCTGGAGCGTCGCGAGTCTGGAGCGTCTGGAAGTCAACGCTAAATTTTATCATCAATTTTATTGTTTGAAAGTTACAGTTATTTGTTATTCTTTAGAAATGTTATTTTTTCGCCTTTTCGTCTTAACCTTGAGCAACATGTTGCATCCTATAACTACTTAGGGTTTTTTCCCCTAATTCTAGAATCACTTTGAACTTTCCAGTGCAGCTATTTCATGGGATTAAAATCCTTTTGTTGGTCGCAATACTGGTTATGACATGTCATAAAAATTGTGTTTTTCAGGACATATTTCCCTGAATAGCAGATTCCATTCAGAAATATGTATTTTCCAAATGTGACCTTTCTCCGAATTTTATATTGTATTATAATTAGGAATTCTTACCCCTGCTTAAAATGTTTTTGGCCAAAGAGACCAATGAGAGGTTTCAAAGCCCACGCCTACTTTAATTTTATGTCTGTATATATTATAACTACCACAAAAATCTGGACGACTACAAAAATTTCTATCTAAGAGAGAACTCTTCTCATAGGTTCTCAAGTTTATTAATCCATACACAACACAAATAAGTTTATCATTTACCAAACCCAAAAACGGTTGCACTACTTTAATTAGGAGTGCAACGTACGCGTTTAAACCGTCGCGAATCTACGCCAAAGGAAATTTACAACTTCGTCAAATCTACCTAACGTAAATTGCGGTCTGAACGGTACACCAAGTATTGGTACCCCTTTTGAAATACTAATGGCCATTTGCACCGACTTTTTTAAGTAAAGCTTACGCTTAAGCTTTATTTAAAAGAATAATTTAGCTTGCACCGTCAATTAAACCACACTTAAATATGTCTAAGCGCTCCTTAAACTAAGGTTACTATTTTGGGACTTTAAACTAGTACTTAACCTTAAAAGGTATATACTATTTCTCCATAAAATATAAAGCATAAAATATCGTGGCTGAACTTTGTGAAAATTAAAATGAATAATATTGATTTTGACGATATATTTGATGATGATATCGACATATTGGAGTTTATAGAATTTGGTTTTCCAAGAAAAATATATGATCGTTCTAATCATTTTGATAATTTAGACGAATTATTACTTTTTTAAAAGGTTTGGACTTTATAAGAACACCGTCTTATATTTGTTAAGTCTAATAGAACATGAATTGGAGTATCCAGATGACAGGTAAAATATACAAAGCAAAACATGTTTGGTGTGACTTTATTGATTTTTTTCAGAAACAACAGTGTTAGCCCAATAAACCAATTATTAACTTGCTTGCGGTTTTACGCAAGTGCTGGGCATTTAAGTTCAATCGCAGATAATGCAGGAATGGATCTTTCATCTGTTTCGCGAATTATTGTCAAAGTTTCCACAGCTATTGCTGGACTTTATGATAGATTTGTTAAAATGCCCAATGAAGATACGTTTTTAAAAGAAGAGCAAAACTTTTATCAAATTGCATCTTTTCCAAGAGTACTGGGTTTGGTAGATGGTACACATATCAAAATTCAATCACCAGGTTTGGATTTCAAAACATTTTAAATTAATTTATTTATTTAAAATCAATATGTATTATATTTTCGGCATAAAGGAGGAGAAGATGCAGAAGTATTTCGAAACCGAAAAGGATATTTTTCTATTAACGTGCAAGGGGTTTGCAATGCAAATCTGAAATTTTTCGATGTAGTAGCTCGCTGGCCCGGGTCAACTCATGATTCAACAGTTTTCAACAACAGTAATTTGAGAATGCGTTTTGAACAAGACGATTTCCATAACTGTTATCTTCTGGGTAAATATAAATTTTAAATCATTGTTATAGTTCCAATTTCCATGTTGATTTTTTTGCAGGTGATAGTGGGTATCCGCTAAGGCCATATTTTTTAACTCCTTTGGCAAATCCAACCACCCGAGCACAACAACTTTATAATGAATCCCATATCAGAACTAGAAATGCTGTAGAACGCACATTCGGGGTCTGGAAAAGACGTTTTCCTGTTTTGGCATATGGTATGCGGATCAAGTTGGACACTGTTTTAATTGTAATTATTGCAACAGCAGTTTTACACAATTTAGCAATTGAAATGAATGAAGAAGAACCTCCTCCACCTGAAAATATAAATGAAGATGAATTGAATTATCTAATTGAAATTGCTGAAATTCCTAATGTTTATGATAACGCAAATAATATAATAAATCCTATAAACGCGAGAAACAATTTGATTAATAATTACTTTGCTAATTTATAATTACAAATTGTAGTTTAATACTAATCTCTAATAATAAAAACAATTTATTTTATTCTCATTTATTTTATTTTGCAAATACTATATGAAAGAAAAAGTAAACAAAAATATTTTTTAAAAAATATAGATTAAACAGAATATTAATATAAAATTAATATAAAACTAAATCACTTTCTAAAAATACGTAAACTTCTTTAAAATGTATTAAAAAATAAATATCAGACTCAAAATAAAAATAAAAACTTAAAACTCCTTTTTTTATTTCGAGCGGAACCATTCTAATAAAATGAAAAATGAAAACATGTATTTTGCCTAATCCATGAACAAGCAATTCTCGAGTTCCAAAACTTACTTCCTTGCTACTACTACTAGGTCTGTTTAAAGGGTCTAACGCCTCTGAGATCGGCGTCCCTAAGTTTGTAGGCACATACTTCTTCCAATCAATTGTATCAGGTTGTGTCTAAATATATATAAATATATATAAATAATAAACTTTATTTTTTAAATGAAAGACTTACTTGCCCCAGCTCCTTTTCCGGCACATCACTTTCTTGGCTCAATTCCTGTAATCAAATTCCTGTAGAAAATATATAAAATTAAATAAATAATTACATCATTTCGTGTAGCTTCTGAATCTGCTTTATTGCCTTCATAATGATAATCACCAAAAGTGTACATAATATCAGTTTCTTCATCACCTGCTTCCATTGTTACTGTGGTGGATTCTTGGCTGGATTGGTCTGTTGCGGATGAATGTGCCTGTGCATCACCCCCAAAATAGTAATTTTTCAAACCAACAGTAGTTTTTTCATTTACTATTGTCATCATTAATTCGCTCTACAAGCGAATCTTTGACAATAGTTTCTGAAACTCCACCACCAGTTAAAAAATGTTGTTTCTTCTCTTCGGCTAAGTATTTTCTTAAATCCTTTTTTTTATTGTCATAGAACTTTTTTAAGGACTCTAATGATCTATGTTGTAAATCTGGTGAAACGCTATTGAATTCATCGGATATTTTCTGCCAAGTACAGATTTTCTGATGAGTAGAAACTTTATCAGTTTTTTTTGTTTTCGATCACGTTTCTGTATTTGTGAATTATATTTAACAATACTTCCTTTTCATTAGAAGTAAAATTACTACCACGATTTCTTTTAGAAGTAGACATATTAAAGAGAACTTATACAGAATTTATCACACGCAGAAACATAGATAAAAAAGTCAGAATAAAGAAGTCGCAGAAACCCAACACAACAATACGATTGTGGGCAAAGAGAGGTTATGTTTGTTTGTGTATAGTTTTATAGATTTTATTAATAATACACACATACGTTTTTCCAGTTTAAAACTAAATTCCCTAGATCAATACTTAAAATCCAAACTTAACCAAGCCATCGTCAATATTTAATGGTGCAAACCAATTTCATATAAAGCGGCCTTAAAATTTAAGTAACACTTAGTTAAGGAAAGCTTACAAAAAAGTCGGTGCAAATGGCCATAAATGGTACAAACAGCGCAAATAACCCTCTTGAAACAACGGAAGAAATACTTATGAATGAATATCTTATTCAACTAAAAGACAAAATAAAAGTTATGCATGATAAGGTATTTAACAATAATGCAAACTCTAAACAAAAATCAATCAAAAAAGTAAATCAACATAAGTAGATAGAAGAGGAGAGTTCTGAATCCTCCCTGGTAGT
Organism: Cryptophagus acutangulus; assembly: GCA_963556235.1. NCBI lineage: Eukaryota > Metazoa > Arthropoda > Insecta > Coleoptera > Cryptophagidae > Cryptophagus > Cryptophagus acutangulus. The sequence continues at coordinate 4,694,044 of OY744570.1, forward strand.
CCGGACTCTTTCTAACACATACAAACATATGTTTTTCTCACTCGCACTCATTTGTGAAATTTTTTTTTATTTTGTTGGTAGTAGATTTACGTGCAGAATGATTTGAAATTTAAAATACGTCACAAATTATTGGTAGCACTGCTACATTGCGGGAAATTTTTAAATTTAAATTATGTACCCCCAAAAATCGTCGTACAACCCTCTAATTATCACCAAAAATCAATTTTAATTTAACCCTCCCAAAAATACATAAATAATAATATTTTTCTCCCCCGATTATTATCCAACCCTTAAAATATAAATTAAATATGAAAAAAAGCAACACCTGTACAGGAATCGAACCTGGGACCATTGAATGAGAAGCCGGAGCTCCTAACGCTACACCATCGAGCTAATTAACAATTGCAAGTTTACTTATTGTAAGTTTACTTCATAAACATATAAAAAAAAAGATTAAGTGATGTCACATATCGCTTCTCATTAATGCGAATTAGATCATATCATCAGAAAAAAAAAACATCAATTCAATATTTTAAAATTTAATTAAAAATATTTGGGATAGTACTTTAATTACTGGATACAAAACGTTGCTCAAAAATGTTTTGACGATGATCCGCATTAAAAATTGATTGTATTTTTTCCTCAACATTTTGACATCGACGTGTAAATCTTGCTCGATCTCTCGCGCATTCTTCCCAAAGCCCTTTTCGTGCGGCTCGATACGCAAATGACCATTGAATCATCGGATATATTTTATTCTGATCTGTGGCAAAGTGAACATTACTTGTATTATTGATAAAATTAATTTTCTTCGAGTTGCATCTTGCTCGATCTCTAGCGCATTTTTCCCAAGGTCCTTTTCGTGCGGCTCGATACGCGAATGACCATTGAATCATCGGATATATTTTATTCTGATCCATGGCAAAGCGAACATTACTTGTATTATTGATGAAATTAATTTTCTTTGAGTCGCGTGCCATTTAATATAATAAATTATTTGAAATAAAAATATATTATAAGTATATGTTTCAATTATGATTACATAAACATTAATAACACAATATATATAACGCTAATGAATTAATAGCTATTAGCTACTTAATTGAGTTTGCGCATGTATTAAATTTGAATGATTTGTAATAATACTATAAAAATATAATTAAACAAAAGAATCAACTGTTACAAATATTTTATTTAAGATTTACATTGTATTTGGTACATATTCGTCACCATAATGAAAAAGCATGCCACAATCAGCTTCATTTAGTAAACGAAAATGTACCTTTGTCATGCAAATATGACACCACATTTCCGGGTCCGCGAAGAGTTCTACAATATTTTTTTTAGAAAAATCGATGGTTTCATGTAAAACTTTTCTGTCAAACATTTGCAGAGTAAAGTTTTTACACATATTACAACTAACACGTTTTCCAGCGATACACTCGTTGCATTTGAAAAACTGCCTTGTTTCAAAACAGCCGATGCATATATTGCCATAGTTGGTCTCATAGTAGTCCAATACCATGCAACCCGCTCGCCCAGAAATATGCGTTTTCACATCATCCACCCAAGTTAGTTCTTCACTATCTTCATCCGGTATTTCACTGAGCACAACATTTCTCAATTTTTCGTGAAAAAATGTATCACCCACCGGATAGCTGTCCAGACAATACTCCTGGTCACATTCACTTGTAGCACTTTTTTCTAACACATCCATTGCCCAATTGCTTAGGCAATCTTGCACCAAAAACTTTGGTAGTTTTTTTTTATAAAATAGATGGACCACATCCATCACACTCTCACATTGAGTATTCACCACTTTACGGCTCAATTCCAACAAACTTAAAGACATTTTGATCGTTGTTTTTTTATTAATATTTTGCAACTTCTGTCACTAGTACAATAATCTAACTAAATAAAAACTTTAAATGTAAATCAAATTTCTTTGCGAAAACAGAAAACGTGATAAATATGATCTTTACACTATACACCTCTTTTAAATCGCTGAATCTTTTAAAATTATATAGAAAAGATATTCATCATCTAAATATTACCTACTATTGGAAAGAATTTTAAATGGGCTCATCATTTGTAAATGTGATTGACAATAAATAATAAAATAAATCATATCAACGAAGAAAAAAAAACACAAAAATGATTAACGCTTACAAGTATTTTATTAAAAACATATATTTAAACAACAAATATTTTGTGAATTATTACATAGATTACATTTATTTTTTGGTGGTGATGGGCCATCATATTGATCAAAATCTTCAGGTTGATTATAATGTTCATTACATGGTAAACACTGTTTTAAAATTTCATCATTTCGATATTCTTCCGGTAAATGTTTCCATACTTTTTCTAGTTCTAAAGCTTGAGCATATTTTTGTAAGTAAACTAGTGGAAAAAATACCAAATCCGATGGTTCAAATTGATCCAAACCTTTCTTCAATTCCAAATGATTTACAATCATTTTTCCGACTTTTTCTACAACATCCTTATTGAATGACATTTTATAATAAACTAATCAATATTTTATTGTTGATCGATATTATGTATCCCATTTACTTCTAATATTAAATTATAATCAGTTTTCATTTTTTCACCAAAATATTGCAAACACTCCAACATACAATGTGATTGTATGGAATTGGATACCTTGCATAAAGTTCGCGTCAGGTCAATACATTTTTCAAGGCTATTATATTCATGATGAATCTTTACAACTGTTAACATTAAATTATTGTAATAATTTACAAAGTTTATATTTTTCAACAATGCTAATCTTGATGTTATAATATCATTAATCGATATTATTTCTTCAATAGTCTGTAGGCCAACAAATATTGGAGTAATATAATCACTTTTTAGTTTAACCATTTTTATTTCCATAAAAGTAGACTCCTCCAATTGGCATATGTTTGAAATTGAATTGAATTCATCGAAAACAATTGCATCACCTTTTTCAAAATATTTGATCAAAATGTTTATAAAGTCATTCCACTCTACTTCACCAAAGGTAACATGATCTTCTTTCTTTCTTGAATTTATGAATTTCACTGCAGATTCTAATCCCATGGAATAACACAGACCAACCGAAATTTCACATATCTTTGATTTTTCCAACATATAACTAGTGTCCAGTATCAATCGTTTATCATTATAAATATTTTTGCGATAGTTTGCAAAAATATTATCAACAAAATCTGAATAGGCTGTTGCTTCATTCATTTTCAATTAAATTTACAATACTGCTATCAATATATCTATATGATTAATATTTATAGTAGCTAATTAATAAATAGATCACATGCGCAAATCAGGTAATATTTTTAACATTAATCCAGCTATTGTGAGATTTATCAAACCCCAACCACTTAACAAATAATTTATCATTCTTTCTGGATAATATTTTTTCTATTAAATAAACATCCGGCTGTGCTGTTTTTTGCAACTCTTCTGTATAAAAACCTCCACTTATTGGTACACCATAAATGTCATCTAGTAAGTATGTAGTTGGATTGGTAATGCACACTTTTCTAATTTTAAATAATTCTGTCGTCCAATTTGGAGTGTAGCCCTTATCAAAAACATGTTTTGCTTTACTTATTCGAACCGTATCCCCAATCTGATATTTTTGTTTATCAACAATTTTCACATGATTATACACTGTATTCAAAAAGTCTTTTTCATTTGACTTTTTCACATTTTTTGGTTTCATCAATATAGTACTATGTTTGGTATTATTATATTCTTTTATTACTTTAGTTAAATTATTTATCCAATCATATTTCCCATTTAAACTAAACAGTTTATACAGTTTTTCTTTAATTGTTCGGATAAACCTCTCCACTATTGCCGCTTTTTTTAAACTATATGTATTGTAATGGTTGATTTTAAATTTGCTCAATAAACCTCCAAACTGTTTATTAAAAAACTCCTTTCCTTGATCGGTTTGTAAATTTTTTGGTAAACGCTTACCACTATTTTTCAAGACTTTCCTCAGTGCATTTGTAACTTCATCTGCGGATTTGGTTTTCAATGGTTCTGCCCATACATATTTAGAGAAACAATCTATAACCACAAAAATATATTTGAATCCATTGTTCTGATATGAATAATTTGTTAATTCGGCTAAATCTGCTTGCCATAAATCATCAAAACCTAAGATAATAGTTCGTCTTCGCTTAAAATTATGACGAGCTGGTTTGTGTAATTCATTTACAATCACTTTTTTACTCATATTTCATGAATGTTGTATGATATTGTTTTAGCAACTTATCCACAAATTCTTCAATTTCTTCCGTATGCCTTTTTAACTTCTCTTCAATTATATTTGAAATAATATTTTCTAGACAATCATCCACATATTTCTTATTAGTGACATCCAATGGTTGAGTAGGTGTATCAACATTACATATCTTGCAATTTTCTAAATCATAATTTCCCTCACTATTTCGTGGAAATTGAATAACAATTGTTTTGGAATTTTTTGAAGCCACATTAAATGTACAACCGAACTTGCTGACACTCATATTATCAATGAATATTTTTTAAGCAAACTATTTAATTTAATATATAATTTTTTCTTCAACTAGTTCCTCAATAATTGACATAATTTCGTTATTATGTGCATTATTTCCAGCTGCTGTAGATGCAAGTAACAGTCTAAGTCTATCAACAACTTCATTTATATCATTCCAATATACGTATTCTATCGGTTTTGAATTGAGTAACATCAAGTCACTAATTTTTTTCAGTTTACCACCCGTCTTATTAATTTTTTTAACTAACAATGGTTTAATTAGTTTTCTATACTTATGAGATTTACTTCCCTTAATTTGGTTATCAGAATTATAATCTCGTCTATAAGCATTCGTCAATTCTACGATTTCATTATAATGTTCTTGATCGGTTTTCGTATACTTTAAAGGATTTTTCATAAATAATAGTTCATAAAGGCCCCATGTACCAGGAAACTTTTGATTTTCAATAACAATTATATCATTTTTTGCAAAATATATTTCTTTTGAACCAATTGTCCATTTATCATCTACAGTATCAAGTTTTATACCATTAACTTTATCAAATTGACCAAACTGTGAGTGCTTACCCCCAGATATATACATTTGCACAAATTCTCTAGCTATAGGTGGATATTGATGTAAATATGTAGAAATAGTTGCTTTGTCGACTTGGGTCTTAAATTCTGTCATTAAAGTATCAGACTCATGATTTCCGTCGTACTTAATAAGTTTTTTTGGAACTATGTCGGGTTTAGCAACACTACCCTTTCTTTTTCTACCTTTTATCTCTTCATCTTCTCTTCTAGTATATTTCGGTGTTAAATTAATATTTTCTGAAATTTCTTGTAATGGTTCCATTATAGGTTTAAAAAACTTATTTAAATTATTTTCGTATTCATTCCTATTCGATTTCAAAGCTAAATATTTTTGTCTAATTACATTAGATGCATCAATTATTTGTTTTTTAATATGTTCCTCATTTTTGGATGCCATTGTCATCGCCACATACATACACACACACACAACACGATGTGGGTAGTTGTACAACTGAGAAGGAACTGATTCAATAAACCAATAGAATTGCAATTTTAATTGGATTGGACATATCCATTAATATCTGATGCAATCTGTATCTGTATAAAACAGGTACAGTTTTTATCAGCTTTATTTTATAACAGCTCTGATGCAATCGGAATAAGTCTCGATAGCACAATTTATCAGTTAGAGTTACTACCAAATATTGATTTATTTCTACACATGTATTAATCGAATATGTAGATAACCTAACCTAACCTATTATTTTTATCGATCACACCTTTATTGATCGGTGAGACCTGCATTGATCGGTGAGACCTGCATTGATCGGTGAGATCTGCATTGATAGGTGAGATCTGCATTGATCGGTCAGACCTGCATAGATCGATCACATCGATAATCATCGGTGTGGCGGCCCAGTAGTATATCCGATCACTCGATTTTAAATACAAATTTATAACAAAATAAAGGAATCAAATCCTTTTCTATATCGCCCACCCATTAATTCACAATCTTTTACTATAACAATTATACCATGCTTATCTTTCCAGCACTCGCCGCATATTTTTTTAAACATATCAAATGACATATCCGTGTTTACATGATCGTCGTATGCATGTTTTAAATTTTTTTCATCTTGTTTAAATAGTACTATAGTGTTAGCATTATCACGTATTAATTGTTTAGGTATTCTTGAATATGTTTGACAGAGATAGAAGCTATCCACTAGTTTATGACGACCCATGCAAAAATAGTTTCGAATTTTATCTTGCTTATCACATGATACATCGTCAAATATAAATATGGAATTTGGAAGGGATTCGGATGGATCCAAAATTTCTTGATTGTCACTATATGGAAAATATTTAATTTCCGAAACTTGCTTTAACACACTTTCAAGCTGTCTATATTTGGGCTGATACAGCGATTTTGAATAAATATAGATATTTTCAAATCTCAAACCATTTGAATTAAACAATAAACTCATCATCACATTCGTTTTACCGCAGCCACTAGGTCCACTTATTATTGCTCTTATTGTATTAGGAAATAGTGCACCATGTCTATGAATTTGAACATCTTGTTCATTGTCCAAATTAATTATTGGTAATTGTAGCTCTTGTTTCTTGATATGCATCTTGATAACAATTAAAAATATTTTTAATAAATACTTGTTTTTATACTGTTTTATTTTATTCTTAATGAAGACAGCAAAGGGTGCAGGTGTGGTAAATACTGCTATAAATAAATTACCGATTGAATTGCATTTGCCAGGATATCAATATTGTGGCCCGGGTACGAAATTAAAAAAACGGTTAGCTCGTGGTGATCTTGGTATTAATCCATTGGACAAGGCTTGTAAACAACACGATATTGCGTATTCAATAAATAAAAAATTAAGTGAACGACACTTGGCGGATAAGGTGTTGGAACATCGAGCGTGGGAACGGGTTCAATCGCGAGACGCAAGTTTTGGGGAAAAAAGTGCGGCTTGGCTAGTGACGAATGCAATGAAGATTAAACAAAAATTTGGCATGGGGGTGGCTAATAGAAAGATTAAACGTAAAAGATTTCAAAGTGTTGTAGTGAAAAATATTAAAAGTGCTTTAAAAAATGAAAATCGGTGTAGCAATTTACTGGATGTTTCAAAGAAGGCACTACATGCAGGTCGCATGGCTGTAAAGCGGGCAGGAGGTCGAAAAAATATTGAAACGCCTAGGATCATACCAATTCCGAAAACTGGTGGAGTTTTACCATTTATTATACCATTATTTGCCGGATTATCTGCACTTGGAGCTCTGAGCGGAGGTGCGGCGTCTATTGTAAAAACTGTCAAAGATGTGCAAAATGGTAAGAAGAAACTGATTGAAGCCGAACGTCATAATCGTGCAATGGAGTCAATTGCATTGGGAAAACATGGATCCGGAATGTATTTGAAAAAGCGAAATAATGGCTTTGGTTTGCATGTAGACGAGATAAAAAAATTAAAAAAAAAAAAACTTTAAAATTACCCCAAAGAGTTCTAACTGATTTGGATATTTGTAAATACGCAGAAAATTATAAAATTCCATATTTTCGTGGTGTGTATATGCGAAACCGGCTACCCAATAATGGACCATTGAAAAATGAAAGTGCTATAATAAATTTGGATGATTTTGATAATGAAGGTACACATTGGGTGGCTTATAAAAAACGTAACAATAACATAATTTACTTTGATAGTTTTGGCAATTTACGACCACCATTGGAGTTGATTAAATATTTTGGTGAGACAAATAATATTTCATATAACCATGAAAACTATCAAAGTTATAATACATATAATTGTGGACACTTATGTTTGGAGTTTTTAATTAATAAAAATAAATTGAATTATTAAAATTATCAGTCATGTCGCAAACGTTTACATTGAAAGGTCAGAGCAGCCTCCTGTCAGCAAATTTTTATCCACCCATTGAACTGGATGAGAAGTATAATTATGCACTCGCTCTTATCGGCTTATACACTTTTAATAGTATACCAAATATTGAAGAAGGAATAAATAATAAATTTTATTATTATGATAGTGCAGATGTTTTAAAATTCATCGAAATTCCAACGGGAGCCTATGAATTAGCTGATATTGAATTATATCTACAGAAATGTTTGCATCCTAATACAAATGAACCTGAGAAATATTTATCAATAAAACCTAATCACAATACCCTGAAGTGTGAAATTAAATGTGCTTATGATGTGGACTTTACATCTGAAGATAGTATTGGATCAATTTTGGGATTTGGACTTGAATATTTGGGAGCTAATATATATCATGAATCCACTTTACCGGTAAACATTGTTAAAGTATACACCATACGAGTTGAATGTAACATTGTGTCCGGTTCCTATTACGGAAATCAGCAATCTCATACACTATACGAATTTTCACCATCATCCAATCCGGGCTACAGTATAGACGTGCAACCCCATAATATTGTTTATTTGCCTGTTAAGCGAAAATTGATTGATAATATTACACTTAAACTATTGAATCAAAACTCGGAATATATCAATTTCAGAGGGGAGGATATTATTATACGTTTGGAATTGAAGAAATATGGGTCTAATATTTAAACAAAATTCTATAAAAAAAGATCGTAAATCCGTTAATGGTTCATTCAATCATCAACCTTTATCACAACATAAGTCAACTTTATCTGTGGAAAATATTAAATTTTTACAATCTTTGGGTTATAATGTCCGAACAGTTAGAAATATTCAACGATCCAAACTATGATGATTCAGTGGTGCGCGAGGAAATTCACACATATCACCCACACACAAAATCGTTTGAAAATAGTGACGAAATTGAGATTTCAATAAATCAACTGGATGTATTAATGGCAATGTATGATGCTTATCTTTGTATTGAAGGTGAATTTAAAGAAGAGGCTGTAGGCGAGGGTACGTGTAAATTAACCAATAATGCTGGCTTATACTTATTCGAATCAATCAGCTATGAATTAAATGGTAGAGAAGTAGATAAAGTCCGAGATCCTGGAACAGTTAGTACAATGCGAAATATGTTATTGTGTAATACGAATGAATCTCAAGCTTTGATTGGTGCAGGATGGGATTTGTCTGGAACCATTCTACCAACCTTTGTTGTAAATACTTTTACATTTCGCATTCCATTAAAATGCATTTTGGGTGTATTTCAAGATTATGCACGAGTTATCACAGGTCGTCATAAAATCAGATTGGTACGTTCTCGAACTGATTTGAATTGTTATAAAGCTAGTGGTGTGAAGCGAGCAAACATAACTATATCCAATATTGAATTAAAAGTTAAACACGTCTATCCCAACGATGTTGTAAAATTAGAAATGTTGAAACATATTGGTAAGGATGTCCCTATCAAAATTCCCTTTAGGCAGTGGGAACTGCATGAATTGCCGTCTTTAAGAAAAACTGATAAGGAAATATGGTCGGTTAAAACTAGTACTAATTTGGAGAAACCTAGATACGTTATTGTTGCATTCCATACTGATTTAAAAGATAATGCTACCAAAGATGTAACATATTTCAATCATCTTAATTTAGTTGATTTGAGGGTTCATTTGAATTCAGAATGTTATCCCTATGAATCGTTAAAAATGAATTTTGAAAAAATGGCATACACCGAAGTTTATCAAATGTATATAGATTTCCGGAAAAATTTCTATAATATTAATCATACGGAACCACTATTAAATTATACACAGTTTAAATTGAGATGTTTGTTTGTAATGGATTGTTCAAAGCAATCTGATGCATTAAAATCTTCTACAGTCGATGTGAAGTTGGAGATTTTAAGTAGTTTTCCATTTCCAGATAAAACCAAAGCATATTGTTTAATTATCCACGATAGTGTTCTAGAATATACACCACTAAGTGGAATGGTGAAAAAAATTATATAAATTTAAGTTTTTATTGAATTATTATTAGTTTAATATTAGAGCTGTTAAGACGATGAAGTTTGTCGTAATTGATGTGCAGGGATTTATTATAAATTCTAATTTAATAGCCAAAGAATTGGCAATACACGATGGAAAAGATATATCAACTTATTTGTTTAAACCAAATGTATCATTTAATAGTTTAAGTAATGATGAACAGAAACAAGTGCGATATTTGGTTTACAATCATCATTGTATTACCTATAACAGTGGTGTGGTCGAATTGGATCAATTGGTTGCCATTTTGAAGAAACACATTATAGAATCAAATGTAGATAGAATATATGTGAAAGGAAATGTTAAAGAAATATTTCTTCGAAAACTGTTACATCAAATTACGATAAATCCACCTGAAATTATTAATTTAGAAAATGATAAAATATGTCCAAATCTTACAAAAATTGTACCGATTTGCACAAATCATAGTTTTAATAATAAATGTATTTGTAGTGTTAATAATTCTAATGTTTTATATGAATATATTTTATCAATGTTAGAAAAATAAATAATGATTATAAAAAAAAGAAAACGTAATGTATTTTATTTCTTTGTCTATGTTATAGAATAAGATGAACTTTTTACATATAAAATTATGTAATTAGATAAAATCATCAGATCCAGTTACTTAATAAGTAAATTATTTTTATTGTTGACATTGCTAATTAATGCATAAAATCATACACATTTACAAAAAATAATTAGTTCTTGTTTAACCGTACAATAACAAAATCGAAAAAAAATGTTCTCTTGCGAAGTTTGCGCGAAGTCCTTTACACGAAAGGATAATTTGAAAAGGCATCGTTTAGGGAATTGTTCCAAAAATAGTGTTTTGTGTGAAAAATGTGGAAGTGTTTTTGCCAATTCAGCAGATTGGAATAAACACAATGAAACGGCCAATAAACGTGCTAGATTAGAACAACCCTCTACTAGTGGTAAGTTTTTTTAATTTTAATTTTATATTTTAAATTAATTTAATTTTGTTTCAGCTGCTGTATATTGTGATGTGTGCGATATTTATTTTGACAATAGAAATAAATATATTGGACACTTGCGCAGTTTAGCACATAAATCGAAAAAAGGTACTGCAATTGACGATTTGGATGGAGTGGCCTTAATCAATACTGCTTTTAAATCGCGAATAAATAGCTATCGCATTGTTGCAACTGTGCCAAATTTGATGAGTGCTACTGCATATTTGGAGGATGTTGAAGCAAGAGTGATTGAACTCATAAAACGATGTTTGAATCAACATGGTCAAATTAAAATTTACATCGAATTATTTGGCAACTATCTCTTACCACACACTGGTGAAGAAGAAGTGAAGTCCTTCAATACACGCAATGCTGTTATTACTTCTAGTACTCGCATTGATAGCGTTTATTTGAATTTAAAAGCAGATATTGATGAAAAGGCTAGCGAATTTCAGGAGAAAAAAAGCGGTAAGTTCAATTTTTTTTTTTTTTTTTAGATTATATTTTATTAATTTGTTTCTATTTCATAGGATGGGCTTTACAGCAGTTTTGCTATGTTGAGCTGAATGTAAATAAATACAATCCGTTACGTGCATCTTCATACATAAAACTGCCGAAAGAAATCGAAGATCGAAAAGCAATCATCAATTTTCAAAACGTCGAGGATGATGAGTGCTTCAAATACTGCGTTTTAGCTAGTCTTCATCCAGTGAGAGTGAATGCCAATCGAATTGGACAATACAGACAGTATGTAGATGATTTAATTTTTACCGGTATTGAGTTTCCCGTTAAATTATGCGATATTGAAAAATTCGAGATTTTAAACGAAATTTCGATAAATGTATATGGACTGGAAAAAGTGTTTGAAAACAATGTTTCAAAGTATGAAGTAGTTGGTCCACTACATTTAACGAAATCTCGTAAATTGCAACATGTAAATATTTTATTAATAAGTGATAATAGTGGTAATAATCACTATTGTTTAATTAAGAGCATGACTAGATTATTATCCAAGCAATTAAGTAAACATAATGGTGGGGTATCTCTGTGTGATGGTTGTTTGACGCGATTTTCTAATCCTGAGCATTTAGCAAAACATAAATTAGCCGATTGTAACAAAGTTTATACGAAACTACCGAGTACCGATATCAGAACGGATAAATTTGGAAATAAGTGCCCCGAAAATATCTTAAAATTTGAAAATTTTCAAAAAAAGCTTAAAGTGCCATTTGTTATTTATGCAGATTTTGAAACTGTTTTAAAACCCAAACTGCTGTGTGAGCCTAACTCAGATAGTTCCTTTTCGATAAAGACATCCATGCATGAACCTTACTCGTTTGCTTATTACATTAAATGCGATTATAACGATTCTTTATCAAAATTTGAAACGTATCGGGGTGAAAATTGTGTTAAAGTTTTTATTGAGCGTTTAGAATCCGACGCTAAATACATTTATATTAACTATCTAAAAGAAGTTATACCAATGAAACCTTTAACCCTTGATGAAGAATTTGTGTTTTTAACAGATGAAACTTGTCATATTTGCGATAAATTGTTTAAAGATGACGACATACGAGTAAGAGATCATTGTCATGTAACGGGAAATTTTCGGGGTGCGGCTCATGTAAATTGTAATCTAAATTTTCAAATTAGAAATTTTATTCCAATTTTCTTTCACAATTTAAGTGGATATGACGCACATTTGTTCATTAAAGACTTGGCATATAATCAGGAAAATATCTCAGTTATTGCACAAAATAAAGAAAGGTATATTTCATTTAGTAAAGAAATTTTAGTAGATACCTATCAAGATCGCAAAACTGGTATTGATAGAAATGTTTATTTAAAATTGCGATTTGTCGATTCTTTGAAATTTTGCGCTTCTGGTTTAAGTCAATTGGCAAATAATTTGAGTAATGAACAATGTTGTGAAGTGAAGAAATATTTTCCTCTTTCTGAACAGTTCAATTTAATTCGACAGAAAGGAGTATTTCCATATTCATATGTGTCTGATATCGAGAAATTAAATGATGATAAATTACCATCACACAAAGATTTCTATAATGACTTAAAACAAGAACATATTTCAATGGATGATTATGAGCGCGCCTGCAAAGTGTGGAATTTGTTTCAATGCAGTACTCTCGGTGACTATTCCGATATATATTTAAAATCGGATGTTTTAATACTAGCCGACATTTTTGAAAATTTCAGAAATGTATGCATATCAACATATAAACTGGATCCAGCTCAATATTACACAGCGCCTGGCTTAAGTTGGGATGCTATGTTAAAGTACACTGATATTGAGCTGGAACTAATAACAGATATTGATATGATGCATTTTTTGAAAAAGGGCATTCGGGGCGGGGTTAGTCAATGCAGTAAAAGAAAAGCCGTAGCTAATAATTCATTCATCCCAAATTTTGACGCGTCGAAACCAACTTCATTTATTTCATACTTGGATGCCACAAATTTATACGGGGCTGCTATGTCTCAATATTTACCCAAAGATAATTTCAAATGGTTAAATCAATCAGAAATTGATGCATTGGATATTGAAAATATTTCAGATGAATCTAATTGCGGATTTATTTTTGAAGTGGATTTAGAATATCCTTTAAATTTACATGACCAGCATAATGATTTACCCTTTTGTCCGGAATCCATAGTTTCTCCAAAATCTAAGTTAAACATTAAAAAACTGATTCCTAATTTATGTGATAAAAAAAACTACATAATTCACTATCAAAATTTAAAACAAGCTATTAGGTATGGTTTGAAATTGACTCATGTATACAGAGTACTTTCGTTTGAACAGAGTCCATGGCTAAAACCATATATAGATTTAAACACTTCCAAGCGAAACCTTAGCACCAACAAATTTGAGAAAGATTACTATAAATTAATGAATAATAGTGTTTATGGAAAAACTATGGAAAACGTAGACAAAAGGGTAAATATCAAATTAGTTACTCATTGGGAAAATATTGAACATAAAATAGGAGCAGAAGCACTGATTTCAAAACCAAACTATAAAAATTGTAGGATTTTCACAGATAATTTCGTTGCTATACAAATGGAAAAAGTTAGAGTTGTTTATGATAAACCTATATATTTAGGATTCAGTATTTTAGATTTATCAAAAATAATTATGTATGAATTCTATTATGGGTATATTAAGGAAATGTATGGAGAAAATGCTACACTTTTATATACCGATACTGATAGTTTGATTTTGGAAATTGTAACAGATCATTTTTACAATGATATTAAGCTGCATTCAGATAGATTTGATACTAGCAATTTTCAGCCAAATAATTTGCACGGAATATCGGTGAACCCTTCAGTGTTGGGAAAAATGAAGGACGAATATGCCGGAAAAATTATTTGGGAGTTTTATGGGACCGGGGCGAAGGCATATTGTGTTAATGTTGAGGGAAGCTTGACGAAAAAAGCTAAGGGTGTCAGTAAATGTGTTGTTGAAAATGATTTGAATTTAGAGCACTATAAGAATTCGGTTGAAATAGAGAATACCAAAATCTATAAAAAAATAACAACGTTTCAATCACATTTGCACAATATGTACAGTGTTTTAAAAAATAAAGTAGCATTGTCACATAATGATGACAAACGCTTTATTTTACCCGGTTCTTTTAAAACATTGGCTTGGGGTCATAGCTCCATTGAAATATGATTCTGTCTCGGATGCTGTTAGTTTCAATTATGTATATGTATAAGTAATATTAGATTGTAAGTTATTGTATTTTATTGTAATCTGATAAAATTGTTAAAACATATTTATTGCAATTGTAGCAAAAAATAGTTTACATTTTAGATTATAGTAATTAATTTATTCATTCTGCATCAAATCATCTTTCCAATAACACTACGAATACTACGATGTAAGTACACTTTTATTTATTAAATCGGTATTATTATAACTTATGTTTTCTTTTATTAATATTTTTTAGATTATTTCTATAATGGATTTCCAAGCATTGTCTGAAGTTACAAATGTTAAAGAAATTAGAAAGTTGGCTGAGCTAAAATTAAATCGAAAATACGTTATACACGGATTTGAAGCTATCGAAACAGCCGTTGGAAGAACCGTGCTGGCAGATTTGGGTGAATTTAATATATGGCTACCGAAACGATACAACGATGTTTTCTCTGATGAAGCTATTGAAGAATGTAATAATGTTTACAAATGCAAAATGTTTTTAGAGGTACTAAAAGTGAAACTTATTTGTAATAAGCCTTCAGCTCTTATCAACATTGATAGATTGCCAGAGTAATTAATATCTTGTAAAATGTGTAATTTTTTTATTTTTTTAAATAAATTGCTTTTGTAATTTTATTCTGTTTGTATTTTTTTTTATTTAATTAATATTAGGAAAAATTATTAAATTAAAGAACAGGTAAGTATTATAAAATAATTTACTCTAAATGCGATGTATCTGCGAGAAGCGATCTATGACGTCAAGTTACTTTTTTTTTATATGTAGATCAAGTAAACTTGCAATTGTTAATTAGCTCGATGGTGTAGCGTTAGGAGCTCCGGCTTCTCATTCAATGGTCCCAGGTTCGATTCCTGTACAGGTGTTGCTTTTTTTCATATTTAATTTATATTTTAAGGGTTGGATAATAATCGGGGGAGAAAAATATTATTATTTATGTATTTTTGGGAGGGTTAAATTAAAATTGATTTTTGGTGATAATTAGAGGGTTGTACGACGATTTTTGGGGGTACATAATTTAAATTTAAAAATTTCCCGCAATGTAGCAGTGGTACCAATAATTTGTGACGTATTTTAAATTTCAAATCATTCTGCACGTAAATCTACTACCAACAAAATAAAAAAAAATTTCACAAATGAGTGCGAGTGAGAAAAACATATGTTTGTATGTGTTAGAAAGAGTCCGGACTACCAGGGAGGATTCAGAACTCTCCTCTTCTATCTACTAACATAGAATCGAACCCCCAGACTTTAATACAAACCAGCAATGTATACGTAAAATAAAACCCAAGAAATAAAATTCTGCCTAGATTCAAAAAAGTAAATATTCTAAAAAATAAGAAAATACATGTCAAACTTAAGAAAAATCTAGTTCATAAGAATTTCGTAAAACCAGTAAGAAAACTAACTAACCAATCTAACGCTATTTCAGATAACCATGTGGGAACTCCTAATGGTACTAATAATTAACCTTTGCGTACTCCCAACTTTATGCGATGAAATAACCTTCACTAAACTACCTGCAAACACGGGAATATTATAATTAAAATTAGGGAACGCTTATATTAATCATTATAATCACGCTTTAATACATTACGTAGATTTAGAACCGCTTATTAGTAATTTTACAAAACTTAGAGATATTCGAGAGTATGCTATGAACAAAAGCTTCAATGAAGAAGCCATAATACATAGAATTCAATGAAGAAGCCATAATACATAGATAGTATTTGAATTAACACCTCAGGGACTGCGATGGCTTGCACTATCGCAGTACGGGCTCAGCAAACCCGAGGTACCCGAGCTTCCGTAAACCTTGTGCGTACGGTAGTAGCTACAAGGAACGGTGGCTTGGCTACCCGGCCAAGTCGCGAGGAGACAACCTCTATAATAAACCCCAATCCCAAGCAGTCGTGCGCGGCGACGGGATGCGTGACTGGTGGGAGACCAGTATTTAGCGGCAAACCTTGGGTACCGGGCGACCCCCATTGTACATAGCCTTTCCAGCACATGCAGGCACTGTGCTGGCGGACCCTTTATTTCCTGAATACTCGTGGGAACAATATGGACCATTTAAATTCATTTAAAACAAAATCGGACGACGTAAGAAACTACCAGGCTAGTCCTGGCAAGGAACTTACCTCGTTCCCGAAACGCGTCGGTAAAAACGACGCTATTCAGCCATCCGGCAGTGGGGACTTTGTAGCCGAGGGCCCTGTCAAGGGGAACTCCGCAGCAGAGGCAGAACTGTCTGGTGACTCGGCAACACCTGCCAAGAAAGCAGGTCAGCTCTCAGGAGCACAAAAGAAGAGAAGGCGGAGGCTGCGTCTCGCAGCTCAAGCCAGCTCTTCGGTGACGCAGGAAGTAGTGGCCTCCACGTCTGCGGGCTCCAAGCGGGACCGCAGCGTGGGGGACACTCCTCCCAGCATCACCCAAACTGCTAAAAAGCCGAGGCCTTCCGCCAACGCTTTTAGTTACGCTCAGGCTGCTGGACTGAGATACGCTATCGCTCCTTCGGATTACCCCGAAGTAACGATAACGAGGGAACAAGGTTTGTTTGTTTCCTCGGCGGTCTCAAAGAAGGCAGACTGCATTGAGGGTAGCTTCTTCCCGCGGTTCGGTGGGTTTCGGTTGTCGGAGTTGGGGACGATCAACGTCTCCTGCGAAGACACCCGCACTGCTGAATGGCTGGAAGAGGTTTTCCCAACAATCAGCTTTTGGGAGGGCTCTAACCTTCGCTTGGAGAAGGGGGGAGCAATCCCTAAACTGGAAAAGTTTATCGCCGTGGGGGAAGAAACCTCTGAGACCACGGCTGATATTCTTAAACGTATTGGGCGCAACCATCAGTGCCTCAATACTTTGTTGTGGAAGGTGCACGATAGGAAGGACGAGGATTCCAAGATCCGTTTAATCCTTGATATCGACCCGGCATCGGCAAAGCACTTGGAAGCCCTCAGCTTCTCGGTGTACTCTGGGGTAATGAAGCTCAAACTTCACAGACCCCAGCCCAAAACGAAGGCTCCTCCTCAAGGTCCTTCAAGTAGAGCCAAAGTCAACCCTTCTGTGGAAATGGTACCCAGGGAAACCGAAGTGGTTGAAACAAGCTCTACTGTGGAGAAACCTCTTCAAGGCAACTCCACAAGCAATGAAGGCGGGACCACCTCTGCTAACACACCTGGTGTGGTAGCGGAAGGCGGAACTGCTGGAGCTAACCAGCCTGAGAACCCGACTTTATTGGGACCAGAGCCACAAACCGGCAAACACTAGAATCCTAGCAATAGCTAAAGAAATAGTGTTTGCTCAGATTAACTTGCACCATAGCAAGGCGGCGTCCTTCCTTATAGGGCGTCAAATGGCTATGGGGCACACACACATATACCTCATACAAGAACCTTGGATAAACAAGGGAATCGTAAAAGGGCTTTCAGGGTGCGGAGGGAATACTCACTATTGCACCTCGCACACCCACCCTCGCGCCTGCATATTTATCTCCGATAAGTTACAGGTCAAACCCCTCTACAACTTTTGCAGCAGGGATCTGGTAGCTCTACTGCTACCGACTGGTAGGAACGGAACGGACCAAATAGTGATCTGTTCAGCCTACCTACCTTATGACTCGCCAGGGCCTCCTCCCTCCAGAGAATTTGAGGACCTGGTAAAATTTTGCGAGGCCAAAAGGTACGAACTCCTGATGGGCTGCGACGCCAACTCTCACCACACTGTGTGGGGAAGCTCGGACGTCAACCTAAGGGGGGAAAAACTTTTAGAATATCTCTACACGACAGATCTGAACCTGCTAAATCGCGGTAGCTTACCAACTTTTGTTACCGCGAGCAGGCAGGAAACCATTGATGTCACACTAGCTTCTACCAATCTTTCTCAGAAGATTGTCAATTGGCATGTATCAAACGAACCGTCACTGTCGGATCACAGATACATAGTCTTTAAACTGGCTGCTGAGACTAACAACACAGTTAAGTATCGCAACCCAAAAAAGACAGATTGGGACAATTATAGAGTCTCTCTGAGCACAAAGCTAAGTGACCTTCCACCCACACCGCGTAAAGTGTGTGACTCGGAAACCTTTGCAAACTTTCTTCAGGAGGCGGTGGTATCTTCTTATGAGGAGAACTGTCAACTGAAGACACAAAAACTGGGGAAAAAAGTGACTTGGTGGAACCCCGAAATCCAAACAATGCGAGTGCAAACACGTAAACTACTGAGAACCGCCTTGCGCACAGGATTCCTGTCTGACTGGGACCTGTGCAAAAGCGCGCAACGCAAGTATAAAAACCTCATACGCAGGTCCAAACGGGAAAGCTGGAAGAACTTCTGCTCAGAAATAGAAGGTTTTCCAGAGGCTCTTAGGGTAAATAAGGTTATATCTAAAAACAGAAACGCAAAGCTGACGACTCTAAAGCTCCCCTCGGGTGAGCTCACAACTTCCCCTGAGGAGACTCTAAGGCATCTAACGGCGGTTCATTTTCCTGGCTCTGAGAATGCAAGAATGACAACTGCTCGGGCCCCACGTCTAAGGGCTCGACCGATGGACTGGGACCTTGCATCAAAAGTTGTCACCTACGACAGAATCAACTGGGCAATAAAATCCTTTAAAAGGTACAAAAGCGCCGGTATAGACAGGATCTTTCCGGCCTTATTACAAGAGGGGGCAAACTGCCTGCAGGCACCACTGTACCACCTCTTCCGCTCCTGTCTGGCTCTGGGCTACATACCGGTGGCCTGGAGAACGGCAAGAGTAATCTTCATTCCAAAAGCAGGCCGTACCAGCTACGACCAAGCAAAGGATTTCCGACCTATCAGCCTGACATCTTTCCTACTAAAAACATTGGAGAGACTGGTAGATAGGTTCATCAGAGATGGGGCACTTGTAAGACAACCCTTACACACCCAACAACATGCATATCAATCGGGACGCTCGGTAGACACAGCACTTCACTGTCTTGTCTCCCGGGTGGAGAAAGCGATTGAGCAAAAGGAAATGGCACTTGGCACTTTCTTGGACATTGCGGGTGCTTTCGATAACACTACTTTCGAAAGCATAAACAACGCAGCAATTCAGCACTCGGTCGAACCCACCATCGTCAGGTGGATTGACAGGATGTTAAGCGAACGTCTTGTCGTGTCTGCACTCGAGGGGGGGACCGTTGAGGTCAAAGTCAACAAAGGATGTCCACAGGGTGGTGTTCTTTCACCTGTACTGTGGTGCCTGGTCGTTGACGAACTCATACGGGCCCTGAACCAATCGGGTGTATACGCACAAGGCTACGCAGACGACATTGTCATCTTGGCCATTGGCAAGTATCCGAAAATAGTGTCGGAGATTATGACGAGGTCACTGAAGATAGTCACTGAATGGTGTAAGGCAAGAGGACTGTCGGTAAACCCGACTAAAACAGTCACCGTGCCGTTCACAAACAAGAGGAAAATCTCGTTTGAAGAACCCAAACTCGCGGGACACACCCTTACACTCTCGAAGTCGGTCAAGTATCTTGGAGTGATCTTAGATAAAAAACTGCTCTGGGCAAAACACGTCGAAAGACAAAGCAAAAGGGCCACCGCTTCCTTATGGATGTGCAGCAGAACCTTCGGGCCCTCATGGGGGCTCAAACCCAAAATCATATACTGGATTTTCACTACGGTTGTAAAACCAATGCTAACCTATGGTGCGCTGGTCTGGTGGCAAGCCGGCAAACGCCTCACCATACAAAGCCAACTTGCCAAAGTGCAAAGACAAGCACTGCTCTGTATAACCGGAGCTCTGCGTACCACTCCCACGGCATCACTGGAAGCGCTCATAGGACTCATGCCCCTCCATCTAAGTGTTGAGGCGGAGGCCAGAAGAGCTGCATACAGACTGTCATGCGGAGAATGTAAACTCTTGATAAGAGGACCGGGACACAGCAGGGTCTGGTCCAACGTGACTCAGACTCATAACTCTTCAACTATGAGGAGGGATAGATGTGGACCACTCTTCAATTTCGAGAGGAAATACGAAATTGGCATATCATGCTTAAACGATTGGACCTCCAATCCAGAGGGGCTTCTTAAACCTAGTGGACCGGTCTGGTTCACAGACGGCTCTAGGTCCGAAAACGGCACTGGAGCAAGCATTACATGCGAAAGACCTAAATATAGCCACACGCTTTCTTTAGGAAAAATGGTTACCACGTTTCAGGCGGAGATTGTTGCAATCTTGGCTTGTGCGCAAGAAAACCTAAACCGAGGGACTCACAATAAGAACCTCACCATCTGCACCAACAGTCAAGCTGCGCTAGGTGCCTTGGGTTCGTACCAAAGCAACTCGGTGCTCCTCCAAGACTACATACAAGCCCTGGGGAGACTGTGTGAGCAAAACCGGGTTCGCATTCTGTGGATCCCTAAGCAGGTTGACATTCCAGGCATGTCCAATTCCAGCCTGCTAGCTGACAAAGGTTCCAAATCAGAGCTGATTGGACCCGAACCAGCATGTGGCATTACCCCAAACACGGTTAAAACCGAAATAGGGCGATGCTTTGAAACAAAATTCAGCCAACACTGGAAAAACCTAGATGGTCTGCGGCAGAGCAAACTCTTCATAGATGGGCCCTCGAATAACAGATCACAGGCACTACTGGCACTGAACAAACAGCAGCTACGAAACGCAGTTGGACTCTTAACGGGACACTGCACCCTAAACAAACATCTGCATACCATGGGTCTTATAGGAGACGCCACCTGCAGATGCTGTGAAGAAGAGGAGGAAACTCCATTCCACCTAATCTCCGAATGTCCGGCGTTTGCCGAAATAAGAAGAGACATACTGGGTGACACAGTTCTGTCACCTTCTACTGTGAGGACCATGCCGCTGGGCAAACTACTATCCTTCTTGGATGTAGCTGGCCTAAGCACAATGGAGACTCGCTGAGGAGTTGTCAAGCGCAATGGGCCTACATGGCCTGAGCGCTTGCATCTTTTCATTTCACAGGGTTCACTTGCTCCGGTTAGCTCACGCGCCGGCAACACCCAAAAAAAAAAAAAAAAAATATTTGAATGAAAATTCAGAACTTAACATATTAATTAGTATTATAGATAATAGGTTTCATAATATCTTAGACTCTAACAATCGTGTTAAGAGAGGACTTTTCAATTTCCTGGGTTCAGCAAACAAATTTTTATTCGGAAACTTAGACTCTAATGACGGAGAACGAATTAATGAAATTATTTCAAAACTAGAATCAAACCAAATTAAAATTGTCAACCATGCCAACATTCAGATTTCGCTGTCGAAGCAATTAATACATAACTATAATAATACTATAACTAAATTAAATACTAATCAAATGAAACTAGCAGAAGAATTTGAGAAATTGGAAGAAAATATTAAAAACAAACTAAACTGGATGTATTTTCACGTATTATTTGAACAAATAATAGCCAATTTGAGTCTAATCAACAATTTCTTGAAAAATTTAGAAAACACAATAACATTCACATAATTAGGGGCACGAAACCGCCTTGCAAATTTATGCGTGAAACGTTGCTTGGCAGCTCAGGGAATTTAACGCGAAAAAGCAGTTTCAGACGCTATTAATTACCCTAGAAAATATCTAATGGTAGATTTAGAGAGAGAACAGATGAAGCAACAAATGGACGAAATTTTTTTTTTATCTTCTTCCGCTAATTAGCTAGCGAGTGGTTAATATTTGAGCGAGGTTTTTTGTTCATATTTCACTTATTTAATGGCTATTCGAACAAATCTTTCGTCAAAACATAAGTATTTTTTTTCTCTAATTTTTGGTAGCATTGGAAATTTTCTAGAAGTTATAACAAGGCCGCAAACTGCTTTACCAGTTTTTGAGAATTTTCCTCACCTCTCAATCTTTAGTAATGTTCTCGGCTAAAGCATTTGGCAAATAAATCAGATCTTGGTCCATCTATTCTTTTTTGCACGATCAATCTTTTTTTGTCTATTTACCGTGACATTTTGCTTGACGGTATTTTGATTTTACGGTTGCTATGCCTAACAGCTGTTCTTGCCGTCCTAGAATGGTAAGTAATTCCTTACCGTTTACATGATAATAAAATCAACATATCTTTGTAGAAAAACAATCATAGAAACGACTGCTTTCAAAAGAGCGTTTACTTCAATTATTAAATAGACGTCATTTTAGATATTAATCCAATAATATTTTATTGCGTTTTATTAGTTTTGATCGCGCAAAAAATGCCATAAGCATCAAGAACGTTAAGGGTTTACTGGTCTTAGACAAATTTTTGTTTTCGACCAGTGGAAGACCTTTACAGTTCTTAATACTTAATATATTATTATTTACGACTGACACAAAAAGTGTAACAACATAATGATCAAGATTAGGTTTCTATAAGAGCCTACTACATAATAATTAAATAGACGTAATTTTAAAACTAATATAATAGTATTTATTGTGTTTTCTAAATTTTGACCGTGCAAAAAACGCTATAAGCATCACGAACGTTAAGGGTTTACTGGTCTCAGACAAATTGGGGATTTCGCTTCGCTCAATCCCCAAACTTTTGTCTCCGACCAGTAAATCACCCTTACCATTCTTGATACTTAATATACTATAACAGATGTCGCAAAATTTGCAGTGAATTTAGATATGCAAAACCATATTTATTATTGTAAATAATCAAGTTTTAATAAATTGGCGTCTGTGAATTTTTGCAGATACATTTTTAAGCGCCTGGCCGCTCGTGCTCTGAACTATAGAGAACAGTACCTTATTGCCAAAGCAATATTTTTCCTTTACACAGTTCTACTTCCATTATTGTTAATTTAATTAAAAAATACACAATAATACCAGTTTAAGATTGAAGTTTCAGGATTCCAAATCATTTTTTATTTTTTTATTACCGTCAATCAGTAGTTTTTAATACATTTTATTCAGAGCACCTTACAGTGATCTTTTAAGGTTGATTTTTGTTTGTTTTTACACAGCCAGGATTGTGTTACGGTTCACTGTTAGTTTTTATTTCTTTCTTTATAGAAATAAATAAATAAACAAACGGCTTATTGGCAATTTTTCTTCGTAATACTAATTAATATAGATTCACAAACTATGAATATATACTGGAGTATTATTTTAATAAATGAGTAACTCGATATATAAATTAATTGCTATCTGAATCGGAACATATATATATTATCGAAATAGTACCGAGTTTTTAATTTCTTAGAATAAAATTGAAATTTTATTCTAAGAATATTAAGTATTATTAATCAATATTATGAAAAAATTGCAAAAAATGCGTTTGTTTATTTCTAAAATGTGCAACAGTGAACAACGAACACGCAGGGCCTCAAAGTCCCTGTGGGCTTTTTAAACAAAAAGCTGAAATTGTCAGCAATGAAAGCTTATGACCCAAATATAATACATCTTACTTCGCCAAGCAATCGTCCTGTGCTAAAAAGCACTAATTAAAAATTTTGATTTTTTTGAATGAGGTAACCCAGGTGGCATTGTGACGTTTATTTGACTTTTTTTTGGTGATTTTTAGTCGAGAACGTCACGGTCCCAATAAATGACCTCTTTATGACGTTATTTTTAGAACGACAAATTGACGTTCATTTTTGACGTGAAATATACGTATATTTGTGACTAGGTATTATAGTCAGCAGTATAATAATTTGCATTTTACACATTCTCAAATTATTGAGTAGTTATTGCACAGTGCACTCTCAGTGAGTAGTATTGTAGCTATTGGAAAACGCTATGGCTTGCGGCTGCGCATGTAAGCGCCGGCTACCAAGCGAAAGTGGAGATCAAAAAGCCCATTCGCCATTTTTCTGTGTGATTGTCTTGTGCGTCGTCTATCTTACATTGGTAAATTGTGGGTTTGGGCGGCCATTATGTTTGCTGTAATCGAGTTTAATCAAGAGGATGGTGGCGGTTTGTGCATTGTAAATAAAAAGTGGCTTCAAAAGTGGCGTAAAAATAAGAAGTGTTTTTTCCACCATACAAAGATACTAAACAATATGTGCGAGCAGTAAAAAGTGCAGAAGACGTGAACGACAACACGTGGAAAATTTATAAAGTTTTTCGCATTTTTTATAAATCTGGTAAGTTTTAGATTTGCATGTAATAACTATTTAATATGTAGTAACTAGTAATAGTATTTACTATTTTAATAATAATTTTTTCAATTATTATAGATGATTACAATCAAGCATGCATTAAGCTAAAAAAAGCTGAAGTTACATCTGATATTCAGACGGACTTGGATAACGATAACGACGACGTGGTTAAACCGAAAAAACGTGTTCCACCTCGACGTTATTCTATTGACGAAGAAGCAAGTGAGAATGATGAAGATGAAACATTGCTGGCACGACCACCACCTATAAAACGTCGTTTATTATTTACAAAAAAAATAGAAACGAATAACGCACGCAGCAGCTTAGGAAGTTCGTGCAATAAAGCTTTACAACATAAATTAGAGTATTAACGTAAAATATTTTAATTAGTAGAGAATCTTAACAATAATAGAGAAGAACATTCGGAAATTCCTCTAAGTGCTTCGACGCCGACATCAAGTTTAGCATCAGCCGCCTCATCACCAGCCTCTACTATTTCAAACAATGCTGGTAATGTTTTATTGTACATGACAATTAAAGTACATTACATCACTAAAACTTTTTTATATTTTAGCATACGAATCACTTTTAACACAAGTTTTACTAGTCAAAGAACAGAATAAACAAATTTTGTCTTTGTTAACAAAGCATCAATCTGGAACTTCATCTGCTGCCTTATTGCCCCATATTTTACTCGCTGATTTGCCTGTGGAACTACCTTGTAAAACTCAAACGGATGTGGATAAGCTCGAAGAATATTTACATCTCCCTGAGAATTTGAACGCATTGGTAAGTAATTATCAGTGTTCACTTGATTAGACGTGTTTACGAGTTTTTATTTTTTAAAATTATAAAGTTTATATATGATGCAATTATTTATATAAATTTTAGATTTGAATTTAATTTCTCTCTAAACCAATCAAATTTATATATTTTGAACTAAGACACATAATTGGTTAGTGAGACACATTATAATTGGTTTCAAGATAAATTAAATTTAAATTTATGTGCATAATATAGGCATTACTATTTTAATATTTCTTAACTTTTTAAAAGATGGGCAAATTGAAATAACATTTTTTAATAATACACCTTATACATGTATGTATTAGTGTATTAAAAGTATTTTCTATTTAGTGCTGCTATTTTTCAACACATGGAGGAAAAGATGTAACTTGCACAACTAACAGGATTTTAAAACAATTACTGTCCGATGAAGTGGCCAGCAATTACAGTTTTTTGGGGAAAAGGCATGAAAAAAAAGCTTTTTTTGATTCTGCTATTAAAACTATTATAATCCGTAAGTTAGTTAATAATTAATTTATATTTTTAAAAGTTTATAACTTAAACAAGCGCTTGATATAGATACAGCGTCAATTGAATTTCATTAATTTGTATTCAGCTATGTAAAAATCAATTGACGTAGCAATTACATCGGGTATTTGAATTATTTACATCATGCGCTTGTTCGAGTTTTATTAGAATTAACACGCTTAAAGCAAATTATTTTCTAAATTTAATTTATCAGATGAGGCTATTATTTATTATTTATTTTTAATTTAGGTTCTGTAAAAGCTAGTTGTATTGAAACAACTGATAATCGAGTAGAGGATATTAATTAAGTATGGCTCAAACATGCGCCGCAACGTTTTAAAAATACAAAAAAAATTGCTAAATAAAGATTTCATTTGTAATTTATAAAGTGTCTTTTGGTTTATGTTTCACATTGTTATTCAAATTTTTAAGAAATTTAATATTTAATTTGTATTTTTAAATATGTCTAACATTAAGACATATAAAGAAGCAGTGGGGAAACGCCAAGTGTATAGAAGAGTTGCAAGGGAAGTGAAGAATACTCTTAATGATGTTGTAGCAACGAATTCAAATACTAGTCAAAATGTTTGCAAGCATGACAACAATTCTATTAATGATACTTCCAGTGATATTGATAATTGTGATATACTTAATAGTATTGACACTTTATTAGTCGACCAAAATGATCAAAAATCTAAAGTTAATTCGGACAGTAATGAATCTCTAAATATTACTAATTATGATAATAATTATGATTTTAATGCTTTGCATAATCAAAATGTAGTTCTTGGAGTACAAGTACAAAGTACGTCTAACAGTGAACAAGATTTAAAAACTAAACTGAGAGAGTGGGGACTTCGTAATAAAGTACCGCATTCTACTTTTACTGATCTATTACATGTTCTTTCTTCAATACACCCTGAACTACCTTTAGATTGCCGATGGTTGTTAAAAACACCAAGGCATGTAAAATTTAAACGCTTGAATAATGGTGAATATTGTCATTTTAATTTAGTTGATAGTCTGAAACAATTTCTTTCAAAAATCTCTGAATTTAACTCAAATCTTATAAAACTATCATTTAATATTGATGGTCTTCCTTTGTTTAAGATCTCCAGTATTCAGTTTTGGCCAATTTTGTGCCTAATAAAATGTGATTTTATAAAAAGTAGTCCTTTTGCTGTAGGAATATTTTGTGGTAAATCAAAGCCAAACTCGTTGGAAGATTATTTATAAGATTTTATTAATGAACTAATTAATTTACTAGAAGACGGTTTCTGTTTCAACAACAAAAAATATACTGTTGAAATTCATAGTTTTATTTGTGATGCTCCAGCGCGGGCATTTATTAAGTGTGTAAAATCTCATAATGGATATTCTTCATGTGATAAATGTACTGAAGTAGGCGATTATGTTAAAGGGAGAGTGATATTGAAAAGGACTTCGGCAGCAAAAAGAAGTGATGAATTATTTGTTTCACAACATGATGAGGGTCGCCATATTGGTGTATCACCTTTGTTAAAATTAAATATTGGCATGGTAACAACTTTCCCTATAGATTATATGCATTGCGTGTGTTTGGGTGTGATGAAAAAGCTTATGTTATCTTGGCTTGGTGGAAAATTAACAGTTAGACTAAGTAGCAATGTAGTTAAAAATATATCTCAATGTTTAATAAACCTCAGTTGTTTTGTTACTGAAGAGTTTAACAGAAAACCCAGAAGTCTTGCAGAATTACCGAGGTGGAAAGCAACCGAGTTTAGAACTTTTTTGTTATATTTAGGCCCAATTGTTCTAAAAAGTAAAATTGACAAAGCTAATTATGAACATTTTATGTTACTACATAGTGGTATTTCGATTTTATCATCTGCCAGACTTTTGAAAAGCTTAGATTCAGATTTAGCACAAGAATTATTAAATATTTTTACATCTCACTGCGAAAAACTTTACGGACTAGAATATCTTGTTTATAACATTCATATACTAACTCACTTAAGTGATGATGTTAAAGTTTATGGCCCACTAGATTCTATTTCGAGTTTTCCATTTGAAAACTATCTTGGTCAACTCAAAAAGTTAGTTAGATCTTCAAATAAACCGTTACAACAAATATATCGTCGCTTAAAAGAAAGTAATTTTGCAAGTTGTTGGGATACTAAGTGCAATGTTAAATATTATTTAGAACATCGCAATGGTCCAGTATTAAATACAAGTTTTGTTTGTAAACAATATAATTTTTTTTTTATAAAGATCTGATATATTCGATTAAATCACATAAATCTTCTGATGCATGTTGTCTCATGAACGATAACTCTGTTGTTGAAATACATAATATTTTAGTAAATTTGGGAAATGTATCTAAAAACACCATTCTATTAGTTGGTAAACAATTTTGTTCATATAGTTCTTTATATACATACCCTTACAATTCCAAAGATATGCAGATATATGTCGTTAGTAGATTATCAAAACTTAAAGTATGGAATATTGCAAATGTTGTAACAAAATGCATGCTTTTTCCTATTGCTAACACAGATACTTGGGCGTCGTTTCCACTGCTTCATATATGGTCACATAATGATATTTAAAAAGAGATCTCTCCTAATAATTTTTTGTATCAATATTTTGTTAATATTTATACAAAATATTTTTTAATATTTAGCTTAATGTAATATATACAGTGTTTTACGAAAATGTATATAGTATAGTATCGTATTTGACGTTAATAATCTTATATACCATTTTATGTTTAGTTTTATATACAAATTTTTTATAAAGTTTTTTTTATATAAAAATTAGTTTTTTAATAAAATATATTTTTTAACAACCGTTTATATTATTTATTACGCCTTCTGCACACGTCTATACTGATTATTTATCGACGTGGTTTTAAAGTCAAATTTAACGTTATTTTAACGTCGGTTTAGAACCTCATTGGGCCGTGATTTTATGACGTCCTTATATGTACTATAAGGACGTCTTAATAACGTCAGTTATATGTCGTCATTGGCCTGTGACTTTGTGCCGTCAATATTACGTTTCCAGTTCGTCATATTTTAAGTCAAAATGCCGTAACAAAAGACGAATAAATGCCGTCAAATCTACGTCATCTTTTTACCTGGGAATAGGTCATTGCATCTGTGACCATTTAGCCAAACAAAGATAGACAATTGCATGGGCAGTATAGTAGTAATGCGCATGCGCTTGCAGTTTAGAACGCCTTCGAAATGAATAAATAAATAATCAATATTTTTGTTCTTATATTTTTTCCTATAATCGCATTTCCGCGTTCGATAATTGAGCGATAATGCGCATGCGTTAGAAATGTTCTATATATTCAAATGTTCGAACCCACGTAAAATTCATCAAATTTTCTTGCTTTTTGTAGAATATATCGAATTCTAGGTTATAACTCAAAAATGTTTTTTGGTTAAATTGTTTCCCTTTTATTTGTGATTCATACAGTACCATTATTATTTTTTTGTCCATCCTAATAAACAAGAAATAAAAATAAATGTAAGTTGGTGTAGAAATGCCAAAATCTAGCTCTCGCTGCATCACTGCCAGACTTAGAAAATATAACTACTATGGAATGCTAATACAATTTTCTACCAAAAGGTCAGACAAGGATTTGACGGCGACTGACCGAAAGTGAGATGGAGCAATAGACACAGCCAATTGCAAGAAACTCCTCCCTTTTCCGTGTGTCAAACATCGTAGGTTCGTTTTTACGTATGATCTTGATAATGGTTGTTGGTTTTAATGTGACGTCATATACGGTTGTATGTCACGTGACATTATTTAAATAGAAAATTTAATATAATAAAGATATTAAGATATCATAAATTTGTGCAAGCAATAGAAATTATCGACTTTTTTAATATCACTAACATATTTCTTAATTTTTTTTATACCATCTTGGTTAACCACAAGAAATGGCACAACGTAGTTAGGTTATGTTTCATTTATGCATGGTTGTCTCTGGAATCTCGTTTGCGCTTTTAAAGTTTAATAATTCTGGTAATAGTTTTTGTAATAGTAGTGTGTTATAGTTAGTAATTAGTGTAATAGTGTTATTTCGTGTGTATTGAACTTTTTTAAGTCAAACAAAAACAATGTATTGCATTCTGTGTAAAAGAAACAGTGGTTCTTCTTTCCATAAGTAAGTAATTCGTTTTTATACAAAATGCAAACAAAATATCATCGCGCCACATAAATTGGCATAAAGAACCCATGTGTGTCCGATTAGCGACCCAAACACTAAGTTTAAGTGTAGCAAAATCCCTTCAGTTTCTGGAAACGGAAATGAAGGATTTAAATTTTAAAGGGGCAGAACCAACGGCTGATTTTTGTACTATTTTTAATATCGCATTAGACATATGCAATAGCAGAAATAAATTTGCATGCAAACCGTTTACTAAGCCAATTTCAGAAACAACATTTGAGCGGTATAAAGAGTGCATCAAGAAGACTGTCAAATACATAGAAACTTTAAAATTGCAAGATGGCACTTTGATAATTAAAAGTCCGAGGAAGACTGGATTTATAGGCACGATTATTAATTTAAATAATGCCCTAAACATGTATGAAAGTATTGTTAACAATACCACCATGTCATATTAGAGAAAAACTCCAGAAATGTGACCAATTAGCATCCCTTGTAAAGGAAAACGCACATTTACAACGCTTACTTAATCAAATGCAAGTAAGCAATGCACTACTTTTGGAAAACAAAGAGTTATTACAAGAAAAGATAATTTCTTTGGAATTTAAATTATCTACTAACCAAATTCCACAAATATTGGCGGGAAATCATTTAGCGCCTCCTTCGCTGGGTGAGCAGTCAAACACCAAGTTTAAACCTTTAAATATAGCGCCGAAGATAAATCAACAGATGGCATTAAAATCGCCATCTTCTCCCAACGCGGTGACAGTGCCCGCCTATGCAGAAATGATCAAAAAGACAAAACAAAAATCAGAAACAGGGAAACTGGAAGAGAAAATAGCACATCAAACGGCAAAGAAACCCAGAAGAGAAATAACTATTGGAAATTGTGAAGTTAAGCCTAATGATTCATTTTCGGGTAGAATAACTGATAAAAAAGCTTGGTTATTTATTTCACGAATTAAGGATGAAGTTACAGACGAAATTATCACAAATCATATTAAATCTAAAATTAATAATATAGCTGAAAACGACCTAATAGTAAAATCATTTCCAATCAATTATGATCGTCGAGACCATAAATGTTTTCAAATTGGTATAAAGTTTGAACATAAAGATTTACTTTACAATTCTAATTTCTGGCCAGCCGGTGTTGCATACCGCAGATTTAGATTTAATTTTAATAAAAACACAAATAATTTTTTAGAGAAAGCCTTGGAAATAACTCCGATTCAAACATAGATCTCAGTATAAATAATGATACAAAAATGTTGAATAAAAAAACTATCAAAACAAAATTACCTTTTGCTGATAAAATCATACTAGTACATCAAAATATACAGTGTCTAAAGAACAAATTAAATATGATTGAGGTATTTCTAGAAACTGAAAATGTAGATATTATTTGTCTAACTGAAAGTTGGACAAATAAAAATGAAATAAATTATATTAACTTATCTGGTTACAAACTAGCTAGTAACTATAGTAGAAATGCATTTTTGCATGGAGGTGTAACAATTTATGTCAGATATTATTTTAAATCGAAAGAATTAACCTCAGTTGTTAAATTAAGTGAAGATAAAATTTTTGAATGCGCAGCTATTAAACTAAGTACAAATGATGAAACTGTTTTTATATTATGCATGTATAGATCACCTTCTTGTAATATTGAACAATTTTTTATGAAATTTGAAGAATGTTTGAACTTAATTGATTACAAAAATAAATGTAGTAAACTAATTGTATGTGGGGATTTAAATATAAACTGGTTTTGTAAAAATTCAGATACTAACAATTTGATTGATATTACATTGTATTTCAACTTACATCCTGTTTTTAACAGTACTACTAGATTAAACAAACACGGGGGCACTGCAATAGATTATATTTTCATAAATTTTGAAATCAAGTCAAATGATCAAAAAATCATACAAGCAGGTCTATCTGACCATTCAGCACAAAAAATTTGTTTCAGTGTAGATACCGTACCTAATACTAGGATTCATACTCGTAGATCTTTCTCACAAAAAAACATAGACACTTTTTTAAGATATTTGTCGACTGAACAATGGAATGACGTTTTCGAGGAATCAGATGCGAATGTTGCATTCTCTAATTTTACAAATGTAATACAATATTATTTCAACTTAAGTTTTAAATATACAATCATTAAACAAAAAAATCAACAAAAAGCTTGGTTAACAAGAGGCTTGAGAGTGTCTTCTGCACGATTAAAGGAACTGTATGTTATGCAGAAGTCGGGCAAAATTAGCTTAAATTATTATAATAAATATAAAAATATATATAAAAAGGTAATAAAAATAGCTAAAAAACTCTATTATAATAATTTAATTAGAAATGCACCAAACAAATCTAAAACTGCGTGGAATATAATTAATTCAATCAAAAAACCAGAAGAAAGAAATAGTGAACATAAAATACTAATTGATGGTAATATTATAACAAATAGAATAGAAATAGCAAATCAGTTTAATACATTTTTTACAAACTTTCCAAAAACATTAATTGCTAAATCAAATCTGAACAAAGAGCATCCTAAAATATCGCCTACAACCTGCAGCAAAACAATCTATTTGGACTTTGTGAGCGAATATGAACTCTTGGAAATTATCAATAACCTGAAAAATTCAAAATCTGCAGGTCCTGATGATTTTCCAACTTTTATTTTAAAAAAATCTTGCTTTCTTATTATTAAACCATTACAACATATTATTAACCAATGCTTAAGGCTTAGTATTTTTCCGGACTTACTAAAAATTTCCAAAGTTATTTGCCTTTATAAAAAAGGTGATCCAAAGTTATTAACAAACTACCGTCCAATATCGCTTCTCTCGGTATTCTCCAAAATTTTGGAAAAAGTTATAGCTAAAAAAATATAATATAATAAATTTTTTGGAATTAAATAACATCTTATCTTCAAATCAGCATGGTTTTCGCAAAAATCACTCAACAACCACAGCTCTAGTGACGTTTCTCGATTATATATATAGTAATTTAGATTCATGTAACAAAGTTATGGCATTGTTCATAGATCTGTCAAAAGCATTTGACTGCGTTAATCATGAAATTCTTTTGGATAAAATAGAACATTATGGCATACGAGGTCATTGTAATGACCTATTACGCTCATATCTAACAAACAGAAAACAATTTGTATACTATTTTGGGAACAATTCTGAACAATTAGATCTTGACATTGGTGTACCGCAAGGCAGTGTCCTAGGACCGCTACTATTTTTATTATATACTAATGATCTCGAGTCCATTATCTTTACTAATTATACTGCTTATGCTGATGATATAGCTGTTTTGTCGTGTGGAAAAACGAATAATGAAATAGCAATGAAAACTATAGACTCCCTAGAAAAGCTTTCGAAATATTTGGATTTCAATCAATTAGTAATGAATCAAGATAAAACATACTCAATGCAAATGTATTCCACTAAAATTCAATACCAAGCAAGCCAATTAATTAAACTAAATAAAAAAACTATAAATCAAGTTGATTGTTTCAAATTGTTGGGTGTAAAGATTGACTTTTCTCTAACCTTTAATGAACATGTTGACTACATTTATAATAAATGTACAAGTAGTTGTTTTGCATTAAGAAGACTGCGTTCCATGGTTACTGAGGAAAACTGTAAATTATTCTATTACTCAAATTTTGAATCCTATGTTAGATACGGTATTATATGCTGGGGAAATATGTCATCAGCTAAACGACTTTTTAAACTTCAAAAACGAGCCATACGCTCAATGTTTGATTTACAATTTCTTGCATCTTGCAAAAATACGTTTATAAAACAGAATATTCTCACCTTACCCTGTATTTTTATGTTGGAGGCTATATCGTTTGTAGCAAATAATTTAAGCAAATTTAATTATCAAAATACTTATCATAATTACTCAACAAGATATGGATATAATCTTCAATATCAGAAACACAGGCTTGAACTATCTAAATCTAATGTTTTTTATATAGGAGCAACTTTGTACAATAATTTACCACAATATATTAAAAATATAAAATCAAAACATCTATTTAAAAAAACCGTGAAAAATGTTCTTCTAGAAAATGCATTCTACTCAGTTGATGAATTTTTAAACCACAGTTTTTAAATTTAGAAAACATAGCTATAGTAAGAAAAAAAAATGGTAAAATCTGTAAAAATTATTCCTGTATTATTTTCCACACAATATGTATTCTTGATACCAATTGTAATTTTTGGACTTATCCCATGTCATGTATTTTGATCTCTTGGATAAATAAATTATTATTATTATTATTATTTTTTGACTTATAAAGTAAGCCAAGATCACCTAGAGGTGTTTTTTAGTGCGGTTAGAAGCAGAGGGGGCTTTAACAATAATCCTTCTGCTTACCACTTCGGAGCAGCATACAAAAAATTATTAGTAAGGCATGAAGTGTCAGGGGCAGAATCGGGCAATTGCACTGATTTTGGAGAAGTTAACTGTTTAAATGTCAGTAGTGCAATCTCGGACAATTTGGTTGATCCTCAAATTGATGAAAATGGTGAGTTGCTTAAACAAAATATCGACCAAGATTACCTTCAGACAATGTGGATGCTCTCACCATTTGCATCGGAAATTGTTGAATACATTGCTGGTGCAGTTGCCCGAATCGTCTCGAAAAAAATAAATTGCGAAACATGCATTGGTGCAATGAAACAAAATGTTGACAAAGGATGTTCTAGGCTAATTTTAATAAAAACGTGCGGATATCTCTGGAATCCACACAAAGATGTTATGTTAATTTGTAAAGCTTGCGAAACAACATATAAAGAAAACAAAAGTAAGCTACCACATTTAAAAAACGTTCCACTTTCCT
Source organism: Cryptophagus acutangulus (assembly GCA_963556235.1). Taxonomy (NCBI): domain Eukaryota; kingdom Metazoa; phylum Arthropoda; class Insecta; order Coleoptera; family Cryptophagidae; genus Cryptophagus; species Cryptophagus acutangulus. The sequence continues at coordinate 4,729,263 of OY744570.1, forward strand.
TAAGAGTTTTAGTTAAACGAAAGATTCATTATGAAGTATTTCTTGATGAGGCTTATATAAGCCACACAAAAGACTATGAAATTTTAAATAATCATAGAGACAAATTAATAAATTTAATAATCGATAAATACTTCATGATTCGATTAAACCATTTTGCAAAAAATGAAATAAAAAAAGAATATAGAATTAGGAAACATTTCACCAAATTAATATTGTTTCATAATGAATAAGTATTTTTATAGTTATTTGATATTTATATGTATTTTTAAGTTATAACTTTCTAAAGTGTGTGAAACATGTTTCTGTTTTATATAAATATATATTTTGGAATCAATAAAATGATTTAAACATTTCAAATAAATAATTTATTTAAAAAAATAAATTAAGGTAAATTACACTTATTAAAATAATGTTCATTTTAATAAATTTTTCAAATACTGATTTAAAAATTGCAGGATTCATGCAATGCATTGCATTGCATGAATGCTGCAAAGAATGTGAATAAAACTAAATACACAACAACAATAAATTGCATAAAATATTCAATATTATTTGAATTTCAAATTTAAATTACGCGCCAGGAAGTAGTAGATGGTATGAGTTTCTTGCCATTGGCTGAGTCTATTGCCCCATCTCACTTTCGATCAGTCGCCTTGAAATCTCTCACCTTTACTGTTCCATAGTAGTTATATATTCTAAGCTGCCAGAGCATCGATCCTCGTCTCCGTCGCCGCTGTACGTCACGCCAAAATTATAGTGGCTCGAAATTCAAATATTCTTGTAATAACCAAACGCCCAATAATGATACAATAACGCTATTTTTTGACTTTATTTAAAACTTTTTCTGCAAAATCTTTTTGAATCTGTGACGTACTTGGGGGTTGTTTGTTCGTACATAATTGTAGAAGTCAAAGATGTGGATTTTTTAAGATTGGACCAAGCTACCAAAAAGCCCTGATTGTGATATTTCATTTCCATACCGTTTTTGAGAAAATATTCATTTATTTACATCAAAAACGTCTTTTCGCAGCGATACTGCCCAAGTAGCATTTGAAGTTATATTTTAGGGGTAAATGCGGCATGATAACTAATTTTGTGACTATATAGTTTTAAAAACCATCTATCACAACATTATAATTGTCTCATAATAAGCTATTGATGGCTAAAATGGGGAATGATTTTTTGGTATTCGTGATGTACATATAACCAAATGGTAATGACCAATTGGCTTTTATTTTAGTTATTTTTAATATATTATATAGAGTTCTTGATGTGACTGCAAAGATCATTTAATAAATATATTAAAGCCAAATAATAACTAATAATATTCTTCCACAAAATAGTTTAGCATTTATATGGTTATAAAAACCTTTATATATTTTTTTTATAAAAAAGTAAAAGTTTCTAATTTAATTAAAAATAAATCAAAAATGAAACGGATTTAATTAAACTTTATTTGTGTTATTGTATAACTATATTTCTCAATTATATTAATTATTTCTACAATTTTATCTACAATTACAAATTGAAAAATTGCATTTATTAACTTACCCTTGCACGAGATTCGATCTTGAGACTCCTGGAACGCTTATGTCACGACAAACACTATTATGACCTACTTACTTACTGAATTCTTTATTGATGTTTTAAATTTTATAATTATGTTACAGTGTATTTTTGTTGCACAGCGTGCAGCCTTACATACTAACATTTAACTAATTCTAATAAATAAAAGCCATATAAAAGCGATATTAAAAACAGAACATACAACAAAAGCAAGTGCCTTATTTTTTAGCTTTTATTTGGTTACTATTTGGCTATTATTAATAAAATAATATAGAAACTGTGGCCACATATGCATGATTATGCGTATATGCATACGTATATACAGTCGACTTTTGGCGTTCCCGGATTGCGCGTAGCTCTTACCAATTGCATTTGTTATTGTTTCAATAAAGGGTGTTGATCAGCTACGCCACAAAAAATGTCGTTTAAAATAGTGCAAACTGTCGAAAATGGTTCGTTTCTACTGTCAAGTATTCCTTCTAAGTGGGAAAAAGATGGCATGCTGCATTGGCCACCCAAAAACATTTTATTTAAAGTTCGAAACAATGCTAATAGTGCTCCTGACAATAAATGGCAAAAAATACCATGCGTGGTAAAACAAAGGAATATTGCAACTTTAAGAAAAGCAAAAGATATAGAGAAAAACATGTCGGATTTTAGTGATACCGAATCAGAGTTAAAGTAAGTTTAAATATGGTTTTCGAAAGTAAATTTAAAATTTCTATTTATAGTTATGAGAAAAATAAACAGTATAGAAAAAAACATCCTGCTGCTACCATACTTGAAGAAAATTGCAATCAAGAAGATTTCAACAATGCAATGGAAATGACAGAATACGCTACACAACGGGAACCTGATGATGATGATGGAAATAACGATAATAGCACAATGTTAATGCACGGTGTAATAGATGACACAGGTTTGTGTTTATTGTCGCATCAGAATAGTACTGACGTAAATACTAAAAAATCCGAAGATGAAGATTTATTAGTACACGTTGCGCCCAATGGTGAGCCAGAAGAGATGTTAAAGTCAAATGTAGAGACTGACGAACCAATCTGCTATTTAGATTACATCAATGATATTCCGATAAGTAAGTGATAAATCCTTTTCGTAATTCATAGAGCTATAGGTTATAGCAAGACGTTTGAACTACATGCATGCCATAAAAAAAATAGTATAGTATTCCTGCTCTAATGTTTGAATTTTAAATATATTTACTATTATATTTTATTTTAGTGCATAGGAAAATAGACCAACTACAAAAAGACATTGCTGGGTTAAATTTAAAATACGATAACATTATAAAAATTCTTATTAGCATTAGAGATAATAAGTCGAACTGTAATTTAAATGATAATCAACTGGAAGTAGAAAACAGTCTGGATTATAAGTTACCTATTTCTTCTTCAGAGGATTTGGACCTATTAGAAAATAAATTGAAAACGGATGACGATTTCAAGAAAACTTTGGTAAGCACCATTCATCATTAATTTTGAAGTAATTTCTTTAATATTCGATTTTTTAAGATTAAACTCTTGACAAAAATTGGTGGTACAAGTGGATCATCAAATGGCAACAAAGTTGCGTACAAACTTATCGGTTCACTAATTTCAAGAAATGTTTTGCTTGAATATTCTTGGACAGGGTCGTCCAAGAGTAAAAAAATAAAAAAAAAATGTTTTTTGGGGAATACAGAATTAATCTCTACATTTTTTAACATAGTTAATGCTGCTGACGCTAGATTTACAAAAGATGCGACGGAAGAATTTCTTAAAAAAGTAATCAAAAATGGTCTAACTAGGGTCAAGCAAGTAAGATTTCAAAAAAAACAGTATGTAACTGAAAATAATAATTTACTATAAAAAATTTAAACTTTTATTTGGTAGTGCAAATACTCAAGCAGTTGATGTCGATGAAGATTACAATGTTCCTGAGTAGTTTATAGTAGTTATATTATTTTTGAGTAGTTTCTGAGTAGTTATATACGTCGCAGCCGGAATCCAAAATCCGCCGTTTTATAAAACGTCTAGTCGTTTTATAAAACGCGGCCAGATTGTCAAATCTTCGTTGACTTAGCTTAGTTTGACAATCTGGCTAGTCATTTAATAAAAGGGCTAGACGTTTTATAAATCGACAAACCGTTCATAGCCAAATTGTCAAGTGTATTAAATCATTTCTCGTTTTACATTCTGGCTAACGTATTGTTCGCCAGATTGTTTCGTTATTGTTGTGAACAGAGTTGTATGATATGTGTCAGTTTTTTTTTTATTACGTTTATCTAAAACTAAAGTTAATATTATGGATGAAAGCAGTAATGGAGTGGACAAGATGCACTTTTATTCTGAACTAGAGAAATTTTATGGTGGTAAGTATTTGTTTTATTTGAGGTTAAGGTTTGACTTTCAATTCTAAAAACGCATTTGTAAAGACTAATGTTTACATTTGTACTGAAAATTAGTATTGTAATTTGCTGACCAAAAGACTATAGGTATTTTCATTTACTTTTCAGACAAGAAAAATGCTCAAAAGAAACCGTGGTCTTCCGAACGAGTGGCAAATGTTTTACAAATATTATTTGAAGCAAGATCAGCACTCCAAAATTCGAAAAGAAGAACAAATGAGCAACATTATTTTGGAAAGCAATATGATATAATTGAGATAGGTGGAATAAAAAAGATGATTAAAAAAAGATTGACTGACAACGATCCAATAATATTTGTTGTGCCTTTTGAAGATTATTATTCAAAACTTATGGAATGCCATGTATCTACGGGCCATGGAGGCAGAGATAAAATGAATGCTTCATTAAAAACAAAATACTCGATTCCGCGTACAGTTATTGAAATATTTCTCAAATGTTGTACGCGCTGTGCCGAAAAAAGAGGTCAAATTCGAAAAGGGCTAGTAATAAAACCTATTTTATCCAAAGATTGGAACCATCGCGGTCAAGTTGATCTCATTGATTTTCAATCAACTCCAGATGGGGAATTTAAATGGTTAATGAATTATCAGGACCACTTAACTAAATTTGTTCACTTGAGGCCACTGAAGACAAAGCGTGCGTAAGATTTTGCGTACGAGCTATTAAAAATATTCTTGGAATTTGGTGCTCCAAAAATCTTGCAAAGCGACAATGGCCGCGAATTTGTTAACTACATTATTCGGGATATGACGTCAAAATGGCCCGCTTGCAAAATAATAAATGGTCGCCCACGTCACCCTCAAAGTCAGGGAAGCGTTGAAAGAAGCAATCAAGATGTGGAAAACATGCTGCGAGTTTGGCTTCAGGACAATAATTCTCAAAATTGGTCGCTTGGTTGCTACTTTGTCCAATGGCATAAAAATTCGTCATTTCATAGGACTATAGGACGATCTCCATATAAGGCTCTTTTTGGTGCCGATTTTCAAGTTGGCCTTTACTCCTGTAATTTACCAAATGAAACAGTTGATAGTATAACACGTTACATAGTACCTATTTTGTTTATTTTATGAATAAACGATTTTATTTTATACATGCATTTTATATTTTTGTTAGAATCTACTGTATGAAGTAATGGTATAAACACTATATCATTATGATATTTTATACTAACCATTTTACATTTAATATGTTCTATGAAATATATTTCAGGTTCGTTAAAAGTTTTATCAGAAATGAAAATATTTAAATGTGAAGAACGAACCGGTGTTTGAAAAAAATCTCTCGGATTTTTTAAACTAGCTCCGTATATACAAATTTTTTGTTTATAAAAAGTTGCATTAATAAATTGAACAATTTTATTACATTTTGTCAAAAACCATTTATCTTTGTTTAAATTAGTGGCTGTAAATCCTTCTAATATTTCAATTTTATAATATACTTTATTACAATTTGGGTAGCAATGTATTTCTTGGGAATACTTTTTTAAAATAGGATAATTATTAGTTTTCTTTAAATCGAATGTAACGTGTGTACTTTTTTCTATAATTCGTTTTGCAATTTGAGCTAAAGGGGTTTTTCCTGAACGAAGCAAGCATTTAATATGATAAAGCATATTTTCATATGGATAAGCACTGAAAGTTGTTAAATTTCCGAACATTTTCACATCGTCTATTAAATGACAAAGATTATGTACATTACTACTAATCGAATCTGGCCCGTATATTTCTGCAAAACGAATAATATATGCATCTAATAATTGACCTGCTACATTTAAATACTTTAAATAATGATCACAGGAACAAATTGTTACTGCACAAAAAAATAATAAAAAATGTTGATAAACCTCAACATTTAAAAAATCTTTCAATACCACGATACCAGTATATAATAAAAAAGTGCGAAACTCTAAACCTTTCCAAAATTTCAAACAACTTAAATCTCTTATGGCTCTATGAATTTCGGATGGCATTCCACAATTAGAATCTAATAATAGCTGAGATATGGAATTTATTTGATTTGCTGACCATTTTGTTTTAAAATTGAAACTTCCGTATACCCATCCAGTCAAACATCGCTTCATGATTCCCAAGTCTATCAAATGTAATGAATCTGCAACCGGAAATGTGGCTATCATGTCAATATGCAATTTTTCTAATGGAGTGGTTTCTTTGTGATGATCTTCATCTTCTCTACTTCTAAAACTTGCGTCAGATCGTCTAGGAGAATTTGTTCTTGGGAAGCTCATGTGGCGCCCTTCATTGAAATATTTGCCAATACAAGCGCATTTCGAGCACCCGTGATAATGGTTGTAATTAACAATTCCTTTAAAAAAAATTATTATCAAAATTACTTATATATTTATAACTTTGTGCTATATACCTTTAACAAATGCTCTTGCAGGACTGTCACATATAAAGGCTCTAACTTCTACATCAATTTTGTCTCCATTAGTTTTTGTGTAACCATTTTCCATTAGATTTTTTAATTCGATAACAAAAGCAGGAAAAAAGTGTTCAAGTGGAGGTTTCATATATCCATAGTAAATCCCAATTGTCATTGGAGCTATTGGCATGTTATCGATGTTAAATAGTATTGGCCAAAACTCAGCTTTACTGCTATTAAATAATGGCAAACCATCAATATTAAAATTCAAATAAATCTTTGTTAATTTTGGGAAGTAATTATCGGAATTTGATTTATTGAAAACAAGATCTAAACATGTTTTTAATCCATTATGCCAATATTGCCCATCATTGTTCATTGGGACAATATTGATTTGTTTTGGTGTTTCAAGTAAGGTCCTACTATCTTTGGGTAACAAATATTCTGGATTATGTTTTCTTAAAAGAAGCAAAAAAAAATTTAAAGCTGTGTGTTTAATATTGAAGGTTAAAGCCCAACGTCTAAGATCATTTTGTAGTGTCGAATCATCTTCTTGTGCTTCTACTTCTTCTTCATCTTCTTCAAAATTGTCTTCAACAGTATCCACTGTTTCATTTTCATCGTCACTATCAAAATTTTCAATATCAGGCAGTGAAACCCTCTCAACATCCTTGGTTTCTATATGTTTTGTGTTATCTGTATATTTTAAAATATTTTCAGTGGTTGATTTGGATGTAGATGCCACTGCAGATACAGTGGATGTGGATGCTACAGCAGATGCTCTGTCATTAGCTATTATTTTGCACTTCTGTTTAAGTTTTCTATAATAAGTAGAACTATGTTTATACTTTTTAAAATCAACTAATTTTTTCTTCATCACTTAGTCAGTGGAATGCAATTCAGATTCATAACCTCTTTTTAAACGAATATAATTCTTTACAAGAAATAAGTTATTATTTAGTAATACTTACCAATATAGTGTTACTTACCAATATTTGTTATAATTAAGAATTAAATGCCACTAAATAACCAAAATTGAAACCAAGCTATACAAGTTTCTAATAAGTTATTAAATTAGTAATAATGTAGAAACGAAAACTTAAATAAAAACTATTTTTGAACTAGTAAGAAATGGTCATAAAATAGTTTTTATTTTCCATTTAATTACCATATTATAATCTCATCAGAATGACTAAAACTAAATAGTAATAATTTAGTATAACGATGTAGTAATTAATGCTAAAATAATTGCTACAAATAAATCAAATTTAAATGACTAAATTGCAACTAAACAATGGTTTTAAAAGCGTGATTATCACTTGTAATCTCACAAGAGCATGAATTCTATCCGGAAATTTTTTTGTGTGCATTTCAACAACGTATTAATCGGCCCGAGTGGAACACGAGGGCCCGATTACGTTGTTGGAATGCACGATAAAAAATTCCCAGAATATGAATTCATGCTCGAGTGCAGATTCGGTAAGAAAATCGCACCAATACACTTACAAAAATTGATCAAAATTCAAAAAAGTTTTTGTTATTTTTTAATCAAGTTGCAATAGAATTGCGTATCAATGCACCGATTGTTGAAAACAAAATACTGAATCTGTTAAAGTAAAAAATGTCGCGGTTTGGAAAACAGTCATTGGATACAATAGATAAAGCTGTGGAAGATACGGTACCAAACAATACTAAACGAAGCAAATCTTCAGTCTGGAGTCAGTTTAATTTTTTTAGTTTACATATTTTTTTTGTATCTAGTTCTAATTAAATTATAATTTACAAAAATATTTATTTTGACATTTATTTTGACATAAAAATTTCCGCTGAAATTTTCTACTGCTTGGTGTAGTAAGATAAAATTTCCAAAAAATTTTGTTGTTACCATGGTAATTTATTCAAATGCAACGTTTCTATTGGTCGTAAATTAGTACGGTGCGATTTTCGATATAGTTTTGGTTTTCGAAACTATATACTCCACGGAATGCTACTTGGGTGAAGCATGACATAATTCGTGTAGGTGTGAATCCTGATTAAAAAAATTTTTACAACCAATTTTTGGGTCTGCCCTAGTGCGGAGAAATTCATTGTTTTTGGTGCCAGAAAAGTATAACTATTTGTATAAAAGTATAACTTTTTTATCTGAACTTTGGGTTAAAACTCATGATGAATTTTGGTAGAATGAACATATCTTATATTTTTGCTTCCTTACTTTTAAAGATGACTCTAATTCACTCTCCCAGCTTGTATCATTTTCTGACATTTTATACTATTTAATGTAACTTCTAATTCTATAATATTGCAAAATAGATAAGCTTATTACAAGAATATTTGAATTTCGAGCCACTATAATTTTGGCGTGACGTAAATAAATAATAATGGTACTGTATGAATCACAAATAAAAAGGAAACAATTTAACCAAAAAACATTTTTGAGTTATAACCTAGAATTCGATATATTCTACAAAAAGCAAGAAAATTTGATGAATTTTACGTGGGTTCGAACATTTGAATATATAGAACATTTCTAACGCATGCGCATTATCGGTCAATTATTGATCGCGGATATGCAATTATAGGAAAAAATATAAAGACAAAAATATTGATTTATTTATTTCGAAGGCGTTCTAAACTGTCTACAATTGTCTACAAAAACAAGTTTCATGATTCTAAAGTCGAGAAAAAAAAATTTTTTTGGGATGTAAAAAACATTTGAAATAAGATTTTGCTTTTCATCTGAAAGTGCAGACAGTAATCACAATTTGAGGTCCTTGGTTGTGTGAACTGTAGTGAATTATAGTCGCAGTTTGGCAGACATACGTTCTTGATGCTAATTATACCTGTAATGCGTTACTACAGCGTACCAATAGAAAAGTACGTCTAGCGCATTTGATACAATAGGTCAGAACATAGTTGACTTGTCTTTATTAGCGCAACAGTGTTCTAATACAACAATTGTTTATTCGATCTGTACTTGGCTAATGACCGTTTGCTAAATCATAATGGTTTTTAAAAAAAAAAGGCATCTAGAGCCGCAACAGATCGAGAGAGGAAAGCATTCGATAAATACAGGAGCGTAAGAGAAAATTCTGAATATGTCTTGAGGGGCTTGGTGAATAGTGTTGTGACAAATGAACATCAAGAAACCCAATTAGAGATTCGAAAAATAGTTCGACATCAAAAAGAGTGAGTTTATAATAATTTATTTATGTAAGGAATGCAATTTTTAATTTTTATTGCAATTGTTTCGATACCAGAGCGAGGTGTGGGGGGGTGGCTAGCTTTATTTTTACTTTTCTCGTGGATCGTAGAGGAAGTATTGTATTCGTGATTTTTTTTTTCCAAATTTCACTTTTTTCTACTTTATGGAATGCGTAGATTTCGAAAATCATATGCACTAATTTCCGTCTGTCGGTCGGTCTGTTCGTTTCTTTTCGGAATCTACTGATCCGATTAGAACGTATTTTGTGTCCTTTTTTCCACTTGCCCATTGATGATATTGAAGAAAAAACGTTTATAAAATTCTCAAAGATCTGCTCGCCTAAAAACATGCTAAAAATGGCAAAGTCGGTAGATCTTCTAAAGTTGCTAACCCACTTTGATCAAATGTCGAACATATGTTTTGTGTATACCCCAAGTAGTAAATGCTTTCAAAAAATCTTGAGTTTTTTCAAGGGTTGATTCTTTATTAAAGGTTGAAGGGTCAAAAAGTTGTAAAAATGAATAATTTGTAACGTGAATACCTGCCAGTTATCTTAGTAATTGTGGGAAAAGGATATTAGACAGGCCGACGCCACGGCATCTAGTGAGGAAGGAGGGAACTGATTCAGAGACGAGGTATATGGATATAGATACCATATAGATGATGGCGAGAAGAACTAACTAACTAAAGTCTGACGTGTGATTATAAAAATAGAAAATAAATACAAATTGTATATCAAGAGTTATTTTATATTGTACCTTGTGCCCTCAACAACGGGTTAGTACAACTGGCGACGAGGAAAACAAAAGTAAGTATACACTGCAGAGAACGCAGAAATAATGTAAAACAGAATATTGAGGTTAACCTCGAAATGTATCACCAAACAAGGAGGTGAAGAAAAGCATTTTCACTTAAATGTGAGGCAGCTTAAAGAAAGAAATATTCCTTAAATGTGAAGTTTGATTATGAAAAGCATTTTCACTTAAATGTGAGGCAGCTTAAAGAAAGAAATATTCCTTAAATGTGAAGTTTGATTATGAAAAGCATTTTCACTTAAATGTGCGGCAGCTTAAAGAAAGCAATATTCCTTAAATGTGAAGTTTGATTAGGAAAAGCATTTGCACTTAAATGTGAAGCCGGCTTGTCAAAAATCAAAGTCACAAAGGTGATAAATAATACTGGCAGTCACTAAATGTGAAGACCATGAAAAATCACAAAGGTGATGAACAAAGTGCTAAAGCAAATATTTTATTCTAGGGCTAGTATCGCCATCTGCCAGCGTATCGCAGAAACACATCTAAACAGCTGATTAAACTGATTCGTTTTCCGAAGCTCGGAAAACGAGAGAAAAATGGCCGAATTAACAACAAATATGAAACCTTTTTTGTGCGAGTCTATTGATAAGGCAATACTGAGGAATGAGTGGGAAAAGTGGCTGCGTGCTTTTCAGTTATACTTAGATTCAGCAGAAATTGAAAATCCTGTACGTAAGAAGAATAAATTGCTGCATTTGGGAGGAGTACAACTACAAGAGGTTGCATTTACTCTGCTTGGTGCTATTGTCGAACCAGCAGAAGGTATTGATGTATTCACTGTTCTAGTTAATAGCTTAACAGAACATTTCTCACCACAAAGAAACTCTACCTTCGAGAGGCACTTGTTAAGAAACATGAAACCATGTGATGCTGAAAGTTTAGACAAGTATCTACAGCGCGTGCGCCAGCAAGCACATAAATGCGCGTTTGGGCAAAATGCACAACAGGCATTAGAGATTAATATTAAGGATAAGCTTATTGCTGACTGGGCAGACGCGGATCTACGGAAACGACTACTGGAAAGAGAACACACACTGGAAGAAATTGTTGATCGCTGTCGTATACATGAGCAGATTTTAAGCCAGTCAAAGGAAATGCAGCCCGAACCACAACCTCAATTTAGTGTTAATCAGGTATTGCAACAGAGAAACAAGGAAATGCCTATCAAAGAGTGTACTAGATGTGGTAGACAAAACCACCGATCATTTGATGAACATTGCCCAGCGTTGAAAGCTAAATGTAACATTTGCGGACGAATTGGTCACTTCGCGAACAAATGCCGAACTAAATTGGACAACCAGGACAATCGCGGCGTCATAAACAAACGTAGACCACCGAACACACATAAGCAATGGAAGAGATTCAAACCATCTAATGTACACAGTGTTCAAGATAGTCAAGACGACGAGCACAACGAAACCGACAAGTTAGATCTATATTGCTTCCAGATTACAGATGTAGGCAAAAATAAAGTTTGCGATAGTAGTGGCGACCTGTTGAGCTGTAACCTAGGTGGTGTTAATATCAACATGCTTATTGACTCGGGATCCTCGGCGAATATTATAAACGGCGATGACTGGGGAAAATTAGTGAAACAGAGAGCGATTTTATGGGATGTGGACTCTGAAATAACAAGCACATTGACGGCGTATGGGTCAAGCCGTGCACTTGATGCAAAATGTCGCTTTATTGCAAGCATCTCTACAAATAAAGGCCAAGAAGTTATTGCACAGTTTTATGTTGTGGAACAAGGGTCGGTATCGCTGCTAGGCAAGAATGCGGCTATCCGTTTGGGAGTTTTGAAAATAGGCATTAATGCGGTAAGCCAGCTGAGTGATGATCGATTCCCGAAGATCAAAAACATTAAAGTACATCTAACAATTGATGAGGCAATAAGACCTGTGCGTCAGCCGGCACGCCGAATCCCAGTCGCAGTTGAGAGCCTCGTAAAAGAAAAGTTAAATTATGCATTGGAAAAAAGCATAATTGAGCGAGTAACTCAACCATCCGCATGGATTTCGCCGATAGTGGTAATTTTTAAACCATCTGGAGATATCAGAATCTGCATGGATATGCGCAGGGCCAATGAAGCAATTAAGCGGGAAAACTATCCGTTGCCTACATTCGACTCAATTATGAGCAAACTCAAGGATGCAAAACTATTTACCAGATTAGACCTCATGAACGCTTATCACCAGCTGGAATTGGAAGAAGAAAGCCGTGAAATAACGACATTTATTACTCATAAGGGAATGTTTCGATACAAGAGGCTGCTGTTTGGCGTCAACTCAGCTCCCGAAATTTTCCAGCGAATATTTGAGGAAATGCTATCTAGTTGCACGAATGCCATAAATTATTTGGACGATATTATTATATTTGGGAAGTCTGAGGAAGAACACGATCGGAATGTTACAAAAGTGTTAAACGTATTAGAAGAAAACAACGTACTTCTAAACAGGGACAAATGTGCTTTCAAAGTCAAAGAGACCGTTTTCCTGGGTCACAAACTCTCAGAGAACGGAATTGATGCGGACGAAACAAAAGTTAACACAATTCGAAACTTTAGAGCACCATCCACGAAAGAAGAACTATGAAGCTTCTTAGGACTAGTTACATACATTGGAAAATTTGTCCCGGACTTAAGCACCATTACTGACCCGTTACGGAAACTCATAAAGAAAGACACTCCATTTAAGTGGACCGCTGAGCACCAGCGCAGTTTCGATTTGCTAAAGGTAACCATAACTAAACCGCCTACTTTAGCATATTTTAACCCTAAAAGACGGACGAGGATAATTGCTGATGCCAGCCCGGTAGCGCTAGGAGGAGTCATAGTTCAGTTCGACAACGAAAATTTACCCAGGGTAATTTCTTTCGCAACTCGTAGCCTATCGTCAGTTGAACGAAGATATTCTCAAACCGAGAAGGAAAGTTTGGCCCTGGTGTGGGCGGTAGAGAGGTTCCACTATTACGTCGCAGGATTAACTTTTGAATTAATCACAGACCACAAGCCATTAGAATATATTTTTAACCCCGGATCCAAACCGCCAGCAAGAGTAGAACGATGGCTGCTGCGATTACAATCCTATAAATTCAAGGTTAGATACGAAAGTGGCAAGACAAACATTGCGGATGCGATTTCTCGTTTATGTCAAATAACAGAAACAGGGCCTTACGACCCAGCAGGGGAAACCTACTTATTCACAATAATTGAGAAGGCGGTCCCGAGGGCGCTAAGTATAAACGAAGTTGTCCAAGCTAGTGAGCACGATGAGGCGATCGTCCTAGCCGTCCAACAAACACACCTGGGACAGTGGAATAATTTCGACAATAGTCCTTATTTTCCATTTAGAACAGAACTGACCACCCTGGGACCCATCTTACTAAGAGGGAATAAAATTGTCATCCCCGAGTCGCTGCGGGATCGAGTATTACAACTAGGCCACGAAGGCCACCCAGGAGAATCGGTCATGAAAAGAAGACTCCGTGCAAAAGTATGGTGGCCGCTCATAGACAGACACGCGGAATCAACCGTTAAGAAATGCCGAAGATGTTTATTGGTATCGCTCCCTTCCAAGCCGGCACCGATGAACAGGCATGTATTTCCGGCCGCACCGTGGCAGTTTCTCGCAATTGATTTAATGGGACCACTCCCAAATCATGAAAACATCTTGGTGGTTATAGATTACTATTCAAGATACCAGGAAATCAAATTTTTAAAATCTACAACCGCAGCTATAATAGTCGATCATCTGAAAGAATTGTTTGCCAAGCTCGGGATTCCGAGGTCGATCAGAGCCGACAACGGACCTCAATTCATTAGCAATGAATTTAAATGTTTTTGCACTGAGTATAACATCGAGTTAATCCATTCCGCTCCATATTGGCCACAAGCAAATGGTGAAGTGGAAAATATGAATCGGTCCATTCTTAAACGACTGCAGATTTATTACACTACAGGAAAAAGAGATTATAAATCATCGCTTCATGATTTCATCCTGATGTACAATACATCACCGCATGGTACCACCGGAAAATCGCCGTCGGAATTGATGTTTGGGAGAAATATCCGAGACAAAATTCCTTCAGTTGCGGATACAACTTTGTACGACGGGGACGAAGAGGCTCGCGACAATGATATAATTAACAAACAAAAAGGAAAAAAGAGAGAAGATACGAACAGAGGGGCGAAATACTCAGACATAGAGGTGGGAGATAAAGTACTGGTGGAAAACATGAAAACACCAATGGAACGTCCACACAAACTAATACCCAATTTTGGAAGTCACGAATACGTCGTGATAGCAAGAAACGGAAACGAACTTTCGCTACAAGGAAACGGAAGACAAATTCGACGAAATCTAGCTCACGTGAAAAGAATCCCAAAACCTACGAACCATCCGAAAACCGTTTCAGCCAACTCATCATCCAGCGAGAAGCAGACCGATAGCCCAAAGGTGAGTCCTATCATCCTAAAAAGAAAAGGAGGGATGTGGGAAACGGATATTAGACAGGCCGACGCCACGGCATCTAGTGAGGAAGGAGGGAACTGATTCAGAGACGAGGTATATGGATATAGATACCATATAGATGATGGCGAGAAGAACTAACTAACTAAAGTCTGACGTGTGATTATAAAAATAGAAAATAAATACAAATTGTATATATCAAGAGTTATTTTATATTGTACCTTGTGCCCTCAACAATGGGTTAGTACAGTAATATTTACATAAAGACTGATTAAAAGTAAATTTTGTTCCTTACCACACACCCCTCACCCCCAATTATACCGTTTGAGTCATATAGTTCGGATTTTCTTTATATTTTATTTCTACATGGAGAGAATTGTATAGTAATAATCTGCAATTTTTGTATAATAAAAAAATTGTGTTACAAAGTAATTATTATTATAGTTATGGTGAACAAATTAGATTTTTCTGGATACTATATAAATATTTTAAAACCAGTAAGTATGCTTTACAATACATTTATTTTCAAACTTACTACATAAATATAGTTACTTATTACAATTACTATTTTTATTTTTAATTTAACCATATAGTGATAATACATAGGTTTTACTATCTGATTTTAGTGTTATTAACCATATAGCTCAATACATATTTAGTATATGTTTGAATTTACTATAAAATATACTACACATTACTTAAACTTATTGTATAATTTGGGCGTATGCTTATTATAGTATAATACTACGCGTCGCATTCGCATTGCCAAACTAGTGTTGTGAAAGTGTAGTTGATCGTGTAACGCCTCAGGTCAAAGAACTTTGAAACAAGTTACAACAAGAAAAAGCACCAGTTATTGTCACAAGTATCGGTTTTTATTTATAATTTAAATGTTCACATGGTGGAAGAAAGTTGTGAATTTTTTAAAAATGGATGCAAATGAACTTCTTCTAAGTTGGGGCTTTCCTGAACTGATAAACAAATTTCTTGGTAAGCTATAGATTTTATTTTGCTGTACAATTACAATTTATTTATTTTACAAAAAGTGCGATAATTCTATTTCAGAAGAAGAAATTGATGTAGAAGCTTTTCCATTATTGACTGAAGCAACTATTCAGGAATTGATTCCAAAAATAGGAAAACGGCTGAAATTTATGCAGAAGTTTAATGAAACCTTTAAATTAATCGTATGTACCTTTTATTGCACATTGAAATGATTACTATGTATATAATGTAGGATTTTTCTTATAGGAATTTTTGAAATTGTAGAATGAAATTCAACATACAAACGAAGTTAATAATTTAATTGCGACCAACGCCGATATTGAAAGTACTGAAAGTACTGCAAGTACTGCGACCCTGAACAGCAATGATTGGGATCAGTCACTTGAAGGGGTACAAATTATTTATACAAGCGAACCCGGGAGCCTTAAACGCAATCTAGAAGATGATTCAGTTTTTTTAGTACCACCAGAACCAGCATTAAAGAAAAGTATAGCACATGATTTTGTTTTGTTAATTCAATCTTATTTTTCTATACAGAATGAGCAAAATTAATTAGTGAAGGCTTTGGAAAAAAATGGTATGTCCAAAATACATTCATTTTAACTAGTTAAAGTCAGTTCAGAGATTCAAATAATTTTAATGAAATTAGCTTCGACATTCATATTTTTTCTATGGTCTACACTAATTAATTTTTTATGGTTCACTCTGTATTTATGCATACTTGCATAATGCATAATTATTTTAAAGTTTGTTTTTTTTTAGGAAAAATTGATGAAAATTCCCCATCATTGTTTCCTAATGTGTGTATTAGCTATTTATGCAACCAGTTAGGAAATGCATTTTTTTGTGTAACGAGCGGATTTCTGCGGGACGAGCGCAGCGAGTTCTGCAAAATAACGCGAGTTACACAAAATAGCATTTCCTAACATGTTGCATACAAGATTTTTTCTAATTTTTACAAGAACCTTCTCAAAAAAGAGTTTTTTAAACTTATGATATTAATAATTTAGTGAATTTTATCAAAACAAGTAGGCTTTATTCGGAACTTTTCATCACCAGTTGTGAAATATTTTTCATTACATCACCAGTTGCGTAAAATGTGCCGTTTGCCAACTACAATCGATTTTGAAAAGTCACATTTTACATGCCAAAATTAGAAAATAGCTATTTATGCAACCAGTTAGGAAATGCATTTTTTTGTGTAACGAGCGGATTTCTGCGGGACGAGCGCAGCGAGTTCTGCAAAATAACGCGAGTTACACAAAATAGCATTTCCTAACATGTTGCATACAAGATTTTTTCTAATTTTTACAAGAACCTTCTCAAAAAAGAGTTTTTTAAACTTATGATATTAATAATTTAGTGAATTTTATCAAAACAAGTAGGCTTTATTCGGAACTTTTCATCACCAGTTGTGAAATATTTTTCATTACATCACCAGTTGCGTAAAATGTGCCGTTTGCCAACTACAATCGATTTTGAAAAGTCACATTTTACATGCCAAAATTAGAAAAAAATTATTATTGCATTGCAAGTTAGAACAAAATTCTGATATTAGATAATTTTTAGGGTTTAGCTAGTTTTCTCAATCAGTCGGTAGATGGGACATTTGTTTTGGGTAGAATTGCGTGTGGACTCGACGAATATTGTAGAGGAAAGTTGTCGAAACCAATCGTGGATTATTTATATAATAAATACCCCAATCACAAGTAAATTAATATCGAAGTAGAATTTAACTTACTCATTCAATTCATTTTTCAGAATTCCTCAAGAAGCCTTTTTGCAAGCTGCAATAGAAATTGAAACAGTATTTCAAGGAGAAACAAGAAAATCCTATTTTAATCCGTATAAACCAAAAAGTGACTGTTCCCCAAGAACATTATGCTCCGGAAAATTATGGTCGAGGTATACTAATTTAAAAAAGTAATTTCTTCTTTATCGAAAGCTGAATCTCTTGGTCATATCGATAATAATGTAGACGGTAAAAATCACAAACTGCACATACATTTGAATCGTAATATTATTTCCTCATTTTCAGATAATAAAGAAAATGTGAATCTGGAAAATAACGAAATATCCATTCAATTTTTAAAATCAAACGTATGTCCTTGGGAAGAAATTCGGCAGCATTGGGATGTATCACATACTAATAGACAAACTATATTAAAAGATTGCACAACTATTGAATATTTTGGTACATTTCCGGCATTAAGACAACCATTGGGATATGAACTTTTATTAATTGATTTTAACAAATTATACCCGGAGAAAGAACACAAATTATATCAAGGCTGGCACTCGTTTTCCACGGCTATTTTAAAATTAGCTACTAATAAAAAAAATTTGAATCAGGTGCCTCATAATAACGGTAAGCATGAGCTAAATAAACTAGACTATTTTATAATTTGTATTAATTTGATTCAAGATGCTGCCGTAATATATTATTTTCCATTATTGTTTAATCCGACAACTGTACGTTCAAAAAAAAAAGAAGAAAACGTTCGAGCATCCAAATCTGAAATCAGGGAAAGTTTTGTGCTACATGTTGAGGTAAGCAATCAGACCCACATTTTAATTACATTTTTAAGTTCTGTTTTTTGTTTTAGAATCCAAATGACATACCAGTCGTTTTAGAAGAAAGGCGTAATCATTTGCTGAAAAATAATTTAACATTTCAACCCTGCGTAGTTTTTGCGGGCCCCTTGATGCAATTCAAGCAAGTTACGTTTCAGTGGACGATCAACTGTACTTGCTGGAATCACCGGTAAAAGCTCTAGATTTAACATTTAAATTATTTTTCGTGTTAAAACTTGAATATCCAGTGGAAAGTAAACATGTTTGGTTATACGTGCAAAAATATTTATACGATTTAGTTGTAGAAAGCGATAAAACTCTTTGTGGTGTGGAAACACTTCACAACGAAATATTAAACGTAAAGACTGATTAGAAAATTCATGTAATATTAATCGTTTTAAAATTCATTAACATTAATTTGTAAACTTTTTAAAATGCCAACTTGCTATATTTGTCATAAAAATATAAATGATCAAAAATTATTCTTACAACATTTTAAATTTCTTCATAATCTTTCAAGCACAGATATTTATAAATGCGCGGAAAAACAATGTTTAAGGCATTTCTCTTCTCTTAATTCATTTCGAAAACATGTAAAAATGCATGCATTTAATAAAAAACAGCCATCAGTTGCAACCAATATATCCAATTCAGTTAGAGATACTATAGATACTGTATCTTCAAGTGTACCGATACTATCACAAAATTATGAATCATCCACAACTCAATTATCTAAATCTGTAAATGAAGAAACTCCAATTCCTGCTTTAGAGAAAATTACTTCATTGATATTATGCACGACTTACTGGAAGGTGTTTGTAAATACGACATGGCGCTTATTTTATATAACATTGTATTTGTTGACAAACTTATAGATTTAACTGTTCTGAATCACAGAATTAATTTCTTTTTTTACGGTTTTGAGTGTAAGAATAAACCGCCTGCATTAACATTTGAAAATATTAAAAATCAAAAGATAAAGATGTCAGCTGCTGAAATGCTATGTTTTTGTCGATATTTTGCTGTAATGGTGGGTCAAGTCATACCAAATCGTAACGACACTGGAAATTTTATTTAATATTAAGAAAAATAGTAACACTTCTCACATGCAAAGAAATTCCTCTCAAATGGATAAATGATTTAAAAAAACTAATAAAAACACACCATAGTCTATATATGGAAATATATGAACAGGAATTAAAGCCAAAGTTTCATTTTATGTAGCATTATCCGGATATAATCAAAATGACAGGACCACCAGTTCATTTATGGTCCATGAGGTATGAGGCTAAACATAAGGAATTAAAAACAATGGCATATGCTGTAGCATCACGAGTAAATATTTGTAAAACCTTATCAATTAAACATCAACTTAAATTAAGCGAGAGATTTCTTTTGAATGAAGGATTTGTTTCTAAAGCAGAAATTGGTAAAGCTAATAATATTCCATGTTACAATATTTTCAATCAGGAAATTTTGTTATCACTAACTGAATTGGGATTTATTAAGAATGGTGCTATGCTAAAGGTATCTTATGTACAAATATGTAACGTTTTCTATAGAGAAAAATATATTATTGTAATATCATGTAAGCCTGAATTTGGATTAATAGATCATATTTTAGTGAATGATCAATCCGAAATTTGTTTCATTTATAAAAAACTTAAAACAATTAATTTTAACGAGTACTATCAAAGCTATGAAATAGATCATACCGATGAGTTTTATTATATCGTCCAAACAAACTTAAAATATTTTGAGCCTGTTGTTTACACTGTTATAGATCATAAGAAGTTTGTAACGTTAAGATATCTCTTAGAAATTTAAGACTTTTTGTTTATTTTATTATTTGAATTATTTTATGTGTTTTGTTCCTTTTAAATAAATAAACTTTAATATTAACAAAAATGTTTAATTTTTTACATTTTATCCAAATCCAAAATTAAAAAATAATATATTTATATACTATTTATAAATATCATATTTGATAATATATTTTATATTTACCATTACTATAACAATATATTATAGTGTATTACCTAGTAACGGTACTTGTTCGAGTGTTAAACATCTCAATATAGTTTAAAAAACTATTAATATAGTAAAGTTTATAAATCTGGTTTAATATTAGTTAATAAAAAATGTAATAAGATGTAGGATGTTTTATTTCAAAAATTCCTATACAATATAATTTGATTTACCAATAAATATTGTAGTATCTAACATTCAATTATAGTAAAACTAAACATAAATGCAATAGTTACAGTATTAATACAGATTTTCAGAAATACTATAATTTATAGTGTTGTTTAAAATAAAAAGTTACATTGAAATAATAATAACTAAATAGTTAGTATTATTATTTAAGATAGGTGTCCCTATATGTAACGTAAATTATAGTAAATGATAATACATATTTTTTTTAAATTTAACATATTTTTCTCTCCGTGTACTATATGTTGTAAACATATTTACGATTAATCTAATTAAAAATAGTATGCGACCCACCCGTATTTTGTATCTTCAACCCTTATATCTATTTACAATCAAAATGCTCGGATTTTTTTCAAATTTTTACTCCAACTTTAAGATCACTTTTTGAGATCAATTTATTTGGTCACTTATGGTGGCGAAACCGCTACATATATAACCGCTCTGGTCGCTATCGAATCACATAGTTTTGCTTATCCAAATTCACTGCAAATTTCACGACATCTGATAAAGAATAGATGGACCAAGATTTCACGCATAAATTTGGAAATTTATGCGTGAAACGTTGCTTAGTAGCTCAGGGAACTTAACGCGGAAAAACAGTTTCAGACACTATTAATTATCTATAATAACTATATAACTATTAAATTTTTTTTTATCTTCTTTCGCTAATTAGCTAGCGAGTGGTTAATATTTGAGCGAGGTTTTTTGTTCATATTTTACTTAATTAATGGCTTTTCGAACAAATCTTTCGTCAAAATATCGTCAAAGTTTTTTTTTCACTAATTTCCGGTAGCTTTGGAACTTTTCTAGGGGTTATAACAAAGCCGCATACTACTTTACCAGTTTTTGAGAATTTTCCACACTTCTCGATCTTTCCTAATGTTTTCGGCTAAAGCACATGGCAAATAAGTCAGATCTTGGTCCATCTATTCTTTTTCAGATGTCGCGAAATTTCCAGTGAATTTAGATAAGCAAAACTACTATCGGAGTAATAAGTTTTGACCCTCTTTTTTAAAGTATCATATTATGAAAAGTATTTGCCACATTTTGATAATTTAAAAAAAAAACTGAAATTGTGTTGTGTTGTGCATGTATGTAATTTTTTTTTCAATTTTCACACTCTTAATTTTTTAGCATTTGTTTTCATATGTTTGAAGTTTCGTGAATACAATGCTATTTTTAACAAAAATACAGTGAATTGAAAAACTGCAATTTTTTACGGCTGTTAAATTAGGTACTTTTTTGCACATTTTAATTTTTAAAAAACAAACTATAAGAGTAAGATGTTTGATTTTTTTATACGACATTTATGAATAGTTCATACAAATCATATAAAAATTTCATAAAATTTTGGCTGCTACGTTTAGAAATATAACTGTTTAAAAAAGAGGGTCAAAACTTATTACTCCGATAGTATGTAGATTCGCTAGCGACCAGAGCGGCTTTATATGTAGTGGTTTCGCCACCTTATAATTAGACTAGAAATGTTTTATTGTTGAAGGTAGCGTTTGTTATTTTGTAATAAGAATTTTGTTGCTTGACAATACGACGAAAAAAAAACTAACTCGAAAAAATGACTGATATTTTTAATGATGAATGATATTTTTAATGATATTTAAGCTTTATCGCTCAGATTTGTTTTGAATTTCTTCGTTCTTAGTTTTAATTTGAAATATAATTTAAGATATAAGCCGATTAAATATAGTTTATAACGAATGCTACAGAAGTGTGAAGGATTATATTGAGTTTGCTATTACTTGCAAGTCCTTTTTTTTTGCAAGTTACCTTTCACGGATTTTTCATAATCACATAATTTTCATACAAATATAATAATTTATTTATTATTTATTTAGAATATTTTGTTTTTGTTTAGAATTGAAAATCATCAATTAGAAATTGAAATTGTTGAACCTGAGACGGTGGTAACTGGTTACAGAATTGTCGATATTACGCATTTTCTTGATCAAACCATAACGCTACAATCAAATCATAATAAGCTTTGTACAGGTGGAACGCTTGAACTAAAGCGTGAAGTTAATGAAGGATTGGGTAGTAGTTTTACATACAAATGTACTTATTGCAATAAAGAAATGGATATTACTACTGAAAAAAAACCCATACTAAATCAAAGTATTGTGTGGGGTAGTCAGGCAATAAGAAGTACGTATGCTCAAGTAAACAAACTACTAAGCGTAATGAATGTACCAAGTATTTCGAACCGACAATATAGAAAGAATTTGAATAAATTAAGTGAAAATTGGAAAAATGCAGCTTTCGAAAACTTTAAACAAGTTGGAAAAGAAGAATATGAGGCTGAAAAAAATAGAGTCGATATTGATATAGATGGAATACCTTTTATTACGGTATATATTGATGGGGGATGGTCAAAAAGGAGTTATGGGCATAATTACACTGCTTTATCAGGTGTCGCTGTAATAATCGGACAACATACTGGAAAAGTATTATTTGTAGGCGTCAGAAATAAGTTTTGCAGTACATGCGCAAGATCAGAAAATCAAAACAAACCGAAACCAAAACATAAATGTTTTAAAAATTGGGATGGTCCATCAGCATCTATGGAACCAGATATCGTTGTTGAAGGATTCAATTAAAGTATTGAAATGCATAAAATACGCTACAAAAAAATCATTGCTGATGGAGACTCTACTGTTTTGAAAAAAATACGACAATACGTTTCATATGGTACTCAAGTCCAAAAAATAGAATGCTCCAATCATTGCGTCAAAAATTTTACTAAATTTTTACATAAAATTAAAAATGATACCAAACAAGTTTCCTTACGAGCCAGAAAATGCTTATCAATTGGCAATATTAAAAACCTTGCAAAAACAGCGAAAAACATGATTGATGTTAACGAAAACGGAAGTGTCGATAAATTGAAAAAATATTTACACAATAGCATATACCATGTATATGGGAATCATTCAAATTGTTGTATTAGCTATTGCAACGTAGTGGGTGATAATTCTCAAGATAAAACCAGAGAATTAAAAGAATCAGGCGCTGAAAAACGCATCCAATCTGCTATTACATCTTTGGCTGCAAAGGCACACTTACTTATAGCAAATGAAACAAACAACAAAACAGAAGGATTTATGAACATGATATGCCGTTTTAACGCTGGTAAACGGCTAAATCTTATCCAGCGACAAAGTTTTGAAACAAGATGCTATTTATCTGCACTAAAATATAATGAAGGTGCAAACTGGCATACCGAACCATGGAAACAAGTATTTAATGAAAATCCGTGGAAAATTCATGGTAAATTTATCCAAACCGAAATCAACGTGCTAAATCTGAATCGAAAAAGAAAATCAGATAACAATCTTGAAGCAAACCGCAATAAGAAACATAAGCTTTCGAAAGAAATAGAATCACACGATTATGGCAGTAACATAGCAGAGGTTGAACTTGGTCCTGCTGAATTACAAAGTAACATCAATGATTTTATGAAAACTTTAATAGTAACCAAAGAGGAACAAAAAACGGTTGCTTCAAATTCTATAGGACAATTTTAATTTAGTAATCCGTATTACCGAACACAACGAATGCATCGATTAACAGCTTCGAATTTCGGATCAGTTATAAAACGCAGACTTACTACGTCTTGTGATTCACTGGTTAAAAAAGTTTTATCTATAAACGACATTTATTCACCAGCGATGGAGTATGGTAAACTGCATGAAACAGTGGCAATATCTAGATTTGAACAACAATTTGGAAAAAAAGTGCAATCCAGTGGGTTATATGTTGATGTTGAACATGAATATTTAGCTGCATCGCCAGATGGGATTATTAATAACGATGAAATTGTTGAAGTCAAATGTTTGTACAACATTGCTAATTCAACACTTACCTTGAAAGATGCCGTGTTGGGGAATAAGGTTCAGTGTTTGGAATTAAACAGTGAAAATAAGGTTCAGCTAATGAAAAACCATAACTACTACTACCAAATTCAAGGACAATTAGCCATAACAAAGTCGAAAGTGTGCTATTTAATTATATATTCTGGTGATGAAAAAGAGTTGTTTATAGAAACAATTTTGAGAGATCATTTGTTATGGGAAAATCAAATGTTGCCAAAATTAAAAATGTTTTATTTACATTGCATTGCCACGGAAATAATAATAATAAATCGGAGAGGTCGTAATTTAAAATGTAAAGATCCAGACTACATAGTGGATGCTCAGAAAAATAACCCTAAAAGAATTTCTAAAACATGATTAGTAATGCTAATAATTATTAATAGCATTTTGTACATTGAAAAGTATTTGTGGTGTTTTTAGCATTCCGCACTCTGAAAAAGTGCAGGTGGTGCTTGTTGCATTCCGCACTCTGAAAAAGTGCAGGTGGTGCTTGTTGCATTCCGCACACTAAAAAGTGCTGGTGGTGCTTGTGCATTCCGCACTCTGAAAAAGTGCAGGTGGTGCTTGTTGCATTCCGCACACTAAAAAGTGCTGGTGGTGCTTGTGCATTCCGCACACTGAAAAGTGCTGGTGGTGCAAGTGGAATAGGCCTAATAGGGACACCACTTGAAAAAAAAAACGCGCCCAATACTCTACCTCTATGGTGGTGCGGAAACGAGTATGATGAAAACAAGATAGTTTGCCACATTAAAACTCAATCAAGAATTGGAAAAAAACACATTCATGTTTGTTATATAATTTTATTGTATTTTATATTATAAAAAATCAATACTTTTTCAAAAAATTGTATAGTAGGCGGTATTTATTGCCCCCCCCCCCCCCCCCTGTGATTGGGCCGCGATCTCCACCGCCGAGGACGGCTTTCCGGGGGTCTAAAATAATTTTAAATTAGTTTTTGCAGGGATAGTCTAGTCATCCTGTAATTTTTTAGGTTCAAATTTTTGCACCAAAATTTTACCGTCGATATTTATGTTTTAGGGTGCGCTGAACACGAATATTACCATTAAAATTACCTGGTCCTTGTGCGTTTTGAGATAATGGAAATTTTTTTGGTCAAAAATGGACGAATTTGACGTTTTTTGGATTTTTAGAATAATTCTGAATGCCAATCAAAAATTTTAATACAGATTTAGTTGTAAGGCGTTAATCCAAATAAAACGGCGCTTCGAGTAAATAATTATTAGTAAACAATACATTTTGCTCAAAAATAACAGTTTTTGGGTCCTTTCTTCAAGATGAGGACTAAATTTACTTTTAACAAGCGCCATTTTATTTGGATTAACGCCTTACAACTAAATAGGGTTTAAAATTTCTGATTGGTATTCTAATTTTTTCTATAAATCCAAAGAAACGTCAAATTCGTAAAGTTTGGGCCAAAAAAAGATCTAATATCTCATAACGAACAACAATATCTCATAACGAATCCAATATCTCATACAGACCATAAAATTTTAGTGAGAAAACATGAACCTAACTAGCGGTAAAAAATTACAGGATGACTGCATTATTATAGAAATATTCACTTACTGGTTTCGACGCTGCTCGGGGGAGAACCGGCCCCTTGGGTTTACTTCAGGTGTGCTAAAAAAATTAAAAATAAATTGATTTAAAAAAAAATATAGAAATTATTTACTTACCGCTCACGAACATCTCCCGCCGCACCGCCCTCCCCACGTAAGCTTAAACATAAAATTTTATTAAATTAAACATTTAATAAATTACATTTAATTACCGTTTTTCCTCCAACGCTGCCGCCTTGGCCTCGGCGTCAGCAGTTGCCGCCGCTGCTGCCAGCCTGGCTTTTGCGACCTCTGCCTTGGCTTCGGCAGCTGCGGCTGCAGCCACTGCCGCTTTGGACGCAGCGGCAGCGATCGCGGCTTCTTGGACCGCAGCTTCGGCTTCAGCCATCGCCTTGGCTTCAGCCGCCGCTTTGGCTATTGCCGCCGCTTTGGCGTTTGCCGCCGCATTAACCTCGGCCACAGCGTTGGCTTTCGCGGCCGCTGTGGCTTCAGCCAATGCTTTGGCATCTGCCGCCGCTTTGGCCTCAGCCGAATCTTCAATCGTCTTTCTATGGAAATAATTATAATCTATGGAATTCTTAAAATGGCACTATACTTACATCTTGTTCATGGCTTGAATAGCTGGAATAAACCAAAAAAAAAAAACCATTATAAAATCTACCATAATAAAATCAGACGAGGCGTCAGCCGGGCCTGATAACACAACATGGACCATAACGATTGATTTTATCTGCTAGTGCATAGTCAAAATACATTAATATTGTAAGTAAGTATTGCATAGCAAGCAAGTGCGTATTCTTTAGCAACTCCTTAAGGGGGCGAAACCGCTACATATAAAGCCGCTCTGGTCGCTAGCGAATCTACATAGTTTTGCTTATCTAAATTCACTGGATATTTCGCGACATCTGAAAAAGAATAGATGGACCAAGATCTGACTTATTTGCCATGTGCTTTAGCCGAAAACATTAGGAAAGATCGAGAAGTGTGAAAAATTCTCAAAAACTGGTAAAGTAGTATGCGGCTTTGTTATAACCCCTAGAAAAGTTCCAAAGCTACCGGAAATTAGAGAAAAAAAACTTATATTTTGACTTATATTTTTCGAAAAGCCATTAATTAAGTAAAATATGAACAAAAAGCCTTGCTCAAATATTAACCACTCGCTAGCTAATTAGCGATAGAAGATTAAAAAAAATTTAATAATTATATAGTTATTATAGATAATTAATAGTGTCTGAAACTGTTTTTCCGCGTTAAGTTCCCTGAGCTGCTAAGCAACGTTTCACGCATAAATTTCCAAATTTATGCGTGAAATCTTGGTCCATCTATTCTTTTTAGATGTCGCCAAATTTCAGTGAATGTCAGTGAATTTAGATAAGCGAAACTATGTAAATTCGCTAGCGACCAGAGCGGCTATATATGTAGCGGTTTCGCCCCATATTTTTAATTTTAATTGATTTGCTTTTTTAATTAATCTGTCAAATAATTAGTTTATTGCGTTTATACACTAGTAACGCCATCTGTCGATTACGCTGTCACACATCAGTGTCATAAAAGGACTGCGCGTTAAAACTGTCTTTTCGAATCTTTTTTAATCTCTTCTCCTTCTTTGCTTTGTCAGATATACATGCTTAATTAATGTAAACGTTATTTTACTTACTGAAGAATAAAGTCATCATATCTTGTACTCCTGAGTGTGTCATTTCGCCTAACAACATATACCTGAATCTGCATTAATAGGTTATGGGCCCAGGTATCGTGTTTAGTGCGTGAAAACTAAAAACATTGTCGAACAAATTGGGCTCTTCTTTTCTCATCATCGTGTATCAAGTTTGTTTTCGTTTTCTCTCGATAAAATGTCTGACGAGATTTCACCGCGTAATGTGTCGAAATTCAACGGGACGAACTTCCAAGGGTGGAAGTTCCAGCTGAATACATTATTCAGTGCTTATGACATTTTGGACGTAGTTAATGGCGAAAGGGAATTACCAACAGGAGATGGACAAGAACTCCTAAAGAAGAAGTGGACGAAAGACAATGCACGTGCAATGTTCTTGATATCGTCGACAATCGAGCCGCAACAAATGGAAGCGTTGCTAATGTGTACTAGTGCTAAGCAGATGTGGACCAAGCTGGCATCCATTCATGAGCAGAAATCTGCATCGAACAAGTTAATGTTGACTCAAAAATTTCACGAGTATCGAATGTCTCCGGGAGACTCGATCGTACAACATTTTGCAAAAGTACAGAATATGGCCGTACAGTTGCGTGATGTGGGTGAAGGAATGACAGACATTACAATTATGGCAAAAGTACTTGCAAGTCTGTCATCAAAGTATGCGATGCTTCAAACCGCGTGGGACAGTGTCGATCCCAACCGACAAACTTTGGAAAATCTTCAAGAAAGACTACTTCGCGAAGAGGCTCGTCTAAACGTGGACACGGACAGCGGTGCTGCTGGTGCGTTTTCAGCAATCAAGAAACCCAGTGCGCCGAAAAGTGGATGTTCGGGACACACCAGTTCTACGAAGATATTCCAAAAACGGGATAAAAAGGGTTTGTTTGCTTCAAGTGTGGGGTCAAGGGGCATTACGCGCGCGAATGTAGAAACAGACATCGAGTGAAAAGTGCGCGAAACGGGCCTGAATTCAACGAGTCACGTGATTGTGCATTTATTGCAGAAAAATACACAGAAACGACATCTGCACGAGAAGTAGCTGAACTAATGAGTGCAGACCAACAGGAAATCTGGATTACCGACAGCGGCGCATCAAGGCACATTACGCATCGGCGTGAATGGTTCTCTGAGTTTCAGATTTTGAACAATGGCGGTACAATTTCTTTGGGTGACAACAAAGAATGTAATGTTGTTGGTGAAGGGACAATCTTAATCGAAAAATTTGTCAATAGTGCGTGGCATAAAGCGCGTATCGAAAATGTACTTTACGTACCGACGATGAAGAAAAATCTTTTTTCTGTGGGAATTTGCACCACGAGAGGAATGTCGGTAGTGTTCGAAACTGATTCGGTTATAATCAGGGACGGTGATCGGGTAATTGCATCAGGAGTGAAGCAGAAAAATGAAATCTACAGAATGCTTTTTCGTGTGGACAATGCGCAAAGTGCGGGACAAAGTGCAACTCGCGGTGTAACTGAAGCAAATGTCTCGTCAACCAGTCTTCAAATATGGCATGAACGGCTCGGTCACCTAAATTGTCGAAAAGTGCAAGAATTAGTAAAGAATGAACTTGTAAGTGGAGTAAAATTGACAAACCGTTTCGGAAAGTGCGTGATCGAGCAACTACGGTGCCTGGCGAAGTAATACACAGGGATGTGTGCGGCCCAATGTCTGTGGAATCTCTTGGTGGAGCGAGATATATGCTTATCTTCAAGGATGACTCAACGTTGTTTCGGTATGTTTATTTCTTGAAGCATAAAAGTGACGTGTACGAGAAGTACAAAGTGTTCGATAAACTTATTGAGAATAAGTTTGGTAGAAAAATGCGAGTGCTGCGTTCAGACAACGGTCGGGAATTTTGCAACAAAAACATGGATCGGTATCTGGAATCTCGCGGAATACAGAGAGAAACCACTGCTCCGTATACGCCGGAGCAAAATGGAATAGTTGAACGTGACAACCACAATGCAAGAACAATGCTGCACGCCAAAAGTCTTCCGTTAACTTTCTGGGCAGAGGCAGTGAATACAGCGATCTATCTAAATCGGTCTGAATCTTCAAACGATCAAGGTAACGCAACACCGTATGAGCTTTGGATCAACAAGAAGCCAAATCTCCAGCACTTGCGAATATTTGGGTCCGAAATTCACGTGCATGTGCCAAAACAGATGACAACAAAGTTGGATGCGCGCGCAAAGAAAATGTTATTTGTTGGCTACGAAAAAGAATCGTCAAATTATCGCGTATACGATCCTGTGACGAAGAAGGTAACTGTGTCGCGTGATGTCGTGTTTAACGAGTCTATCATCAACGCAACTTCAGTGTTGAGCGTCGAACCTGCCGATGAATTTATTTTTCCGATGTATGAATCCGACAGAAGTCCAAGTGATGCAGTTGAAGAAGTCCAGGAAGTCGATCATGTGAATGAAGCCCTAGAAGAACCGCATGAAAACCAGCGAAAACCAGCAATCGTAGTAATTTGAGAATGCCAGCCCGGTATGAGTCGAATGTAGCCGAGTTCGAAGTACCGAACTCATACGAAGAGGCCATGATAAGCACAGAAGCATCACAATGGGTGAAAGCCATTGATGACGAGTTAAAAGCGCATTCCGAGAATGAGACCTGGTCGTTGGTTACCAGGAAACCAGGAATGAGGACTATAGACTCCAAGTGGGTGTTCAAAATCATCAAAGATGCCCAGGGGAATGTATATAAATACAAAGCTCGCTTATGTGCTCGCGGATTCATGCAACAGCAAGGAATCGATTACATGGAAACATTTGCACCAGTTGTTCGTTACGACTCGCTTAGGGTGCTATTAGCAGTGGTTGCAGCAGAGGATTTGGAATTGGCGCAGTTCGACGTGCAGACGGCGTTTCTCCATGGCCGACTAGATGAAGAAATCTACATGGAATTACCTCAAAGTGTCGGAGTGATAAATACAAGTGAAAGTTCGCGCGAAAATGTAGTGTGTCGCATAAATAAATCACTGTACGGGTTAAAACAAGCGCCCAGATGCTGGAACACGAAGTTCAGCACTTTTCTAAAAGAATTTAATTTCAAAGAAACGGAGGCGGATAAGTGCATTTTTGTAGGGAATGTTGCGGGCACAGTTGTGTATCTAGCGTTATTCGTGGATGACGGACTGATTGCGGCAAAATCGCAAGATGTTGTTGCATCGGTCATAAAGCATTTGAGCCACACCTTTACAATAACCATCGGTGATGCAAGCATTTTTGTCGGGATGCAAATCGAGCGCGACAGATCTAGAAAAACGGTGTTCCTGCATCAGACGGGATATGTGAATCGATTGTTAAATAAATTTAACATGCGCAGTGCAAAAGCGATTAGTATTCCGTGTGATCCACATGCAATGTTGCAACCTGTCGCGGATAGTGAGTTAAAATCTGAAACGGTGCCGTATCGAGAAGCTGTTGGCTCACTTATGTTCTTAGCGGTAGTCTCGCGCCCAGACATCGCGTTCGCAGTAAATTCAGTGAGCAAATATTTAAACAAACATAACGAAGACCATTGGCGCGCGGTCAAACGAATATTCGCTTATCTTGTGGGCACAAGCGAGTACGGAAT
Organism: Cryptophagus acutangulus; assembly: GCA_963556235.1. Taxonomy (NCBI): domain Eukaryota; kingdom Metazoa; phylum Arthropoda; class Insecta; order Coleoptera; family Cryptophagidae; genus Cryptophagus; species Cryptophagus acutangulus. Next base: position 4,760,645 of record OY744570.1, read on the forward strand.
AGAGTTCAGTGGTGGTGAAGCTGCGTTAGAGTTGATCGGGTACTCGGATGCTGACTATGCGAATGATGTAGAAACCAGAAGGTCGACTACGGGGTACATTTTTCTGTTAGCTAATGGACCAATAACGTGGTCTTCACAGAGACAAAAACTTGTCACACTCAGCACAACCGAATCGGAGTATGTTGCAGCATCAGCGGCATCAAGAGAAGCCATTTGGTTACGAAAAATGATGAGTGATATCGGATATCCATGTGCGCGCGAAACAGTAATCTTTGTGGACAATCAGAGTTCAATTAAACTAGTGAAAAATCAACAGTTTCACAAGCGCACCAAGCACATTGATATTCGCTATCACTACATTCGGGAAAAAAGTGAAACTAAAGAAATTGTTGTTGAATATGTTCCTTCAGAACAGCAAAAAGCTGATATTTTTACTAAAGCTTTACCAAAGGATCGATTCAAAAGAATGCGCGAAATTATTAATGTACGCAATTACGATAAACGCGCAAACGGTGAAAGTGTCAAATAATTAGTTTATTGCGTTTATACACTAGTAACGCCATCTGTCGATTACGCTGTCACACACATCAGTGTCATAAAAGGACTGCGCGTTAAAACTGTCTTTTCGAATCTTTTTTAATCTCTTCTCCTTCTTTGCTTTGTCAGATATACATGCTTAATTAATGTAAACGTTATTTTACTTACTGAAGAATAAAGTCATCATATCTTGTACTCCTGAGTGTGTCATTTCGCCTAACTACATATACCTGAATCTGCATTAATAGTATGCAATTGCACAAGAACTTGTTTTTTATCGGATATTTTTTTAGTTTTTACGAAAACGAGGTTGCCTGGAAATTTGACGAATCAAGCTGTGGTGATAAAAACCGCAGGACGAGCGTTTTTATCATGGCAGCTTGATGAGGCAAATTGCCAAAAGGAAACCTCGTTTGAGTAATAAAATAAAAAAATATCCGATATAAAAAACAAGTTCAAGTGCAATTTAACAAGACAATTTTGCGAATGAAAGTATTGTCAGACTACTTTAATTTTTAAGTTTTATGTGCTTGTAGTCATAGAGATAACGAGGTATCACATTACAATATTTCCTAAATATCCACTAAACATTTTGTTTCATTTTATCCGCTCATACATTGACAAAAACCGAGAAAAACATTGACTCATATGTCATAATATATACATGAGTAAAATTGTCATTTTGATTGAGTCCCATTAGAGTACTAGGACTCTAATGAAATCCATTAGAGTAGCGTCCTCAAAATTCATAAGAGTTTTGGATCTCATACTGTCATTGTGACACACTAGCAGATAAAATGATAGTGGTCCGTTAACGTTAAATTAAGTTAGCGGACCCAATACTTTATAAAATCGAATAGCAAAAAAAAAATTACGCGGCAAAAAATAAGCCGGTAAGAGTAGGGCTCTTGGGGATTTAATGTTCCACATACCCTAGAACTCTGAAATTTTCAGGATTTGTTTCTAGCAGCCTTAAAAGTATTCATGCCAAATTTCATCCCTCTACGACCACTTTGGGGTAACAACCCTTAAAAAAAATTTTTAATTTAAACACATTTGTTTTCACTTTTATTTTATGAATTACATTATGCACTTCACTGTGACAAATTTATACACTAATTCGTCGACTAATTATTGAAAAAATAACCCTTAATAATACAAAGTCGGTGTAAAATGTGTTTACTTCATCAGTTGATTACAATGCCGGTGGCGCTCTCTCAACTTCAACTATTAAACCAGTGACCATCAAAATGTTTTGGAATGAATTTTGAATGAAGAATGAATGATGGGAAATTTCCGAGAATTTTATTGGTGAGAATATTCCAGTAAAGCTGGGAATTTTATTCTAATTTACAAATTTTCGAAAGTTACAATATATTCGTATATACTTTTATTCAAATATTTGTAACTATTCGAATAACAAATTGTAATTTTTTTGTTACATATGTGGCCTCCACCTCCCCTTATAGCCACTCCTATCCACTACCCCTATCCAAACAAACCAATTCTTGACAAGTGAAAGCATGTTTCATACACATTCCGCACATAGACAGTCGATCACGTTGTCGGACATTGCAGTTTTGCCAACACCAGGATACGCTCTGGCAATGTCTCTCAGGAACCGTCTAAGCTTCTCTATGGGAGTGGTGAAATCTTTTAAAATGTTGTTCCGATACATCCACTCACCAATAAATTGGTGAGTGTGTTCAACGTTTGAAGAATGTTTCAAAACTAATTTCAAAGAGCGCCAGCTTCGTTCGATATTCTGGGTAATAATTTAATTTAATTCGATATTCTGGGTTCGATATTCTGGGTATTCGTTCGATATTCAACGGTAATTGTTATAAAAAAACAAATAAAAATGTATACGTATAGATTGAGCGCATTTATACTTAAAAGTATAGTACAGATGCAGCACAGCTATATAGTAGAGTGCTCGCTCGCCCGAAAGTCGTCTAGAAAACGATTCCGTAGGCTTTTTGAGGTGAAAAGTTGTAATCTGTCCAGAATAATTCTTTAAATTTTTCTTATTTAAATGGCACTGGTAGTCCAAAAGTCGTCCAGTGCAAAAGGGCGTTATTTAAAAAAAACGAGTAGAGCACATTACAATATTCTACAAATACATATGTATCAGTGACCAAAATTTCAAAAAAATGTCTGTAGCCAATCTACTTAAAAAAAAATATAACATATAAATATTTACATGCAGTTAAATGGACCATCCAACTCTTTAAGAGCGAATATCTCGGTTTCCTATAGGCAAAAAATTCATCATTTTTCACATACTTTTATGTTCCCACACTAATATCTTCTAAACTATAACAGATTTCAAAAACACATTATTTTTGTAGCATGCACTGATAAATGTTGATTCTAATACACTTTGATTTTTAATTTTTGATTGAGAATTAATTTAGTTATGAATTTAAATGTAAATGTTTGCACTTTTTTACGAATCGGCGGCAACACTACAAGCCGGCCGCACTAAGCGGTATCCCCAGCGTTCCAGCTTACGCTGTCCAATAAAAACGAACAATTGATATGGCGCGCTCCGTTTGCATTCAAAACTCTAAATTAAAATTTAATTTGGAAATTAATTCAACATTTAATTTAAATTATAAAATTCTGAGTAAAAACGCAAAGTCTTCTCCAATATAGCATTTATTAATTAGCGTTACATGTTTCGGTTAAAAACCATCAAGAGATATTATTAGATAACATGATTGGTTATAATATTATTAATTACCATTGAGTAATATGAAATATTTTGTGGAGAAAGAAAATTAAAGAAATTTGACAAATATTAAATGACAAATATTAATTTGATAAATATTAATCTGGTGTTTATGAATTAGTTTGTAATGATTGTAGTTCTTTTTATATTGGACAAACTGGCAGAAAATTTATTAATAGATTTGATGAACATACCAAACTGATTCAAAATTTCAAAATTCCGATATTACGAATACACAATAGTAGTGTCATTTGTGAGTTCTGGCTCACAATGACGTCACCCCATGCTAAATTCCCTATGGTGTCTGGCTCAAGTTAGATTGATCCAGAAACTACATGTGATATTTGGCTCACACCATGCTAAATTCCCTATGGTGTCTGGCTCAAATCATGCTGATCCAGAAGTCACTGTTATATTTGGCTCAAGTTAATTAGTCTAAATTCCCTATGGTGTCTGGCTCAAATCATGCTGATCCAGAAGTGCATGTTGTATTTGGATCAAGTTAAATTCCGTATGGTGTCTAGATCATTTTGGAGTGACCCCCCCAGAAAGTGTATGTTGTATTCGAACAACCAACTATTGCGCAATACTTAATTAATATCAATCATCTTAATTAATTATCAATTGTGCTAATGAGAAAATATATTGGGTTCAAATTAAAAGCTCATATAAATATTGTTACATTTATTAGATTTTATATGTACGTGTTCAAGCGTGAGATTTTTGCACAAGTTTTTTCCTGCAAATTCAGCATATTTTTGGCTCAGGGATTTTATACAGATATTTTTTAGCAGAGTAGAGTATTTTTCAGAACCGGAATTGCGTGATTGATTTTTATAGTTCAATTTATGTTTGAACTTCATTAGTGAAAGGCGTTCAGAAGATTGTTGCTAGTGCACAAATAATTATAATTATAATAAATAATAATTTCGGTAAGTAAATCAATACACATTACATAACATAAAATTTTATTTTACTTTATTCTTGTCTTAATATTTACTAATGATATTGTATTTTTTAGAACAAAAAAAAAAAAAAATGAATAAGTCTCTGGGCAACAACCATCATCTAATTGATTTCGATGAGGAATTAATTAGTTTTAAAGACATGATGGGGGAAAATATTACTCCACCGCCTCAAGCAACACCCGCAAAACGAAAGCGGGCGGTTGCTGGCTCATCAAGAACGGGGGTAGGAAGCGGCAAACAAATTCGAATGGACGCACCACCACCACCGCCTCCACCAACAACAATTACAGCAATAATTGGGGGAGAAGAAGAAGAAGAAGATTCTGTCGATGAAAGTGCTAGTGTTAGTGAGGCATTCGAAAATTTATTTGCCGATGTGACATCAGCCGCAATTACTCCATCTACTTCCACGCTATCCAGAAAACTTGGTGATGGGGTGGTCACCGTGACAGCCCCCAAACCATCAAATTCTACCCATCTCATTAAAATCGAGATGTATGATGTGAAGGAAATCGCAGGGAAAGCAGCTACCGACATATGGCGCCACAGTTTGTTGCGCACAAGAGTGTATTTAAATAAAAGTGAAAATCAACAAGTATTTAATGCGATCACCATGATTACCCTGGATTTAGCGAAAAAATTAAAAACAACTAAAGGATCGGAATCAAAATTCAGCAAACAATTGAATGTATAATGGTAAACAATTATATTTCTTTTTTAATAATAATATACTGCATGTTAATGGTTTTTCTTAGTAATGTTAATAAATTTATATGGGAATGTTTAAAATTGTAATCATATTTTTTCTACTTTAAATAAAAAAAATGTATTTTTGCTTAATAAATAATAATAATAATAAAAAATGCTGAATATTTGTTTTTTATCACCACAAATTTATATGTGAATGTTTAAAATTGTAGTCATATTTTTTTTACTTTAAATAAATAAAAATAGTAGTTTATACAACAAGTAGCAAAATGTAGGTTTTTTTTTCATGAGAAGTAAGTTTGTCCAACGAGGCGCCAGCCGAGTTGGACAATACGACGAATGAAAAAAAAACTAATTTTGCACATGTTGTATACACTACTTTTTGCAATTTTCTTGCTATTAACTTTTTAAATGATAATTTGATTCATTCAGAAAATTTAAGGTTGCTTGATTTATGCTTAATTTGTTAGTAGTCAAAGTGAGCAATGGAAAAACAATTGCAATCACCCCTAGATACCTCGCTAGATACCTAAAAACGAACAGGGCGTTTGTTTGTTCACTTGATTTTTGTGAAATTCAATGAAAAAATATAAAAATCAGTGAAAAAATGTAGAAATTTGAGTGAAAAAAAGACTTTTTTTCATTGATTTTTAAGACCAGTAAAAAAAGTAGGCCGTTTCAACATTGGAAACAACAACTGAAAAGTTGTCATTTTGATGGAAAATTGCAAAAATGTATTTTTGCTTAATAAATAATAATAATAAAAAAATGCTGAATATTTGTTTTTTTATCATTACATCAAAAAAAAAAAGTTAAAACTGAGTTCAACACGAAAAAAATTATTCGCATTCTACTGCTCGTTGAGAAAAGATCTATTTTCTCTCCTTCAATTAATAATAATATTAATTAACAAGTGGGTGCATCTTTTTTGCTGATCTGGTAAGTTTTTTTACTATAAAGTATTAATTACATTTATAATCCTATATCAATGGTGTATTTATTTAGCAATAATGTGGGCTTGCTATTCCATGGACAATCTAAATAAAAGCTTTGGGGGGTTGGAAAATACTTTTAACAATCAAGTTAAATACCACATGGGGTTACTAAATATTCGAGCTACGGAATTTTGTCTAGAACAAAACAAATTGGACCCCATCATGGACGTTGAGGAATGCTCAAAGAAAGAATCCGAGTGTTACAGCGCTATCGAGGCTTGCGAGTATTATTTGGAAAACAAAATAGATAAGGCACGACTACTTCAACTATTATCTAAATATGGACAAACAATGACGGAGCAAAATATTAATGTTAATACTTAATTTGCTGTATATAAAATTGTATGCCAAATACTAAATATATATATGTATAAATTATACTCCATAATATTGTTTTTATTTCTTTATTTTAACTTATTACATTATAGATTTTTTTTTTTTATCCATGAATTATGCGAACTATCAAACCCCAACCATTTGACAAATAAGTTCTGACCACGTGTTTTTAATACTTTTTCCACGAGATATACGTCAGAATTTTTTACTTTCAATAGTTCTTGCTCGTAAAAACATCCCTCAATAGCATTGTTTTGATAATCCCTGATCTTGTATGTTTTCGGATTCGTCAGCAAGATTTTATATATCGAAAATATTTCTGTAGACCAATTCGGTGTGTATCCTTTTTCAAACACTTGTTTATATTTGCTAATACGTACTTGTTCCCCCAATTTAAATTTTGGTTTAGCAGCTTCAACTATTTTTATGCGGTTGTAGGACTTTTTGAGAACTTCCTTTTCATTATTAGCGTTTACATCAACAGGTTTCATCTTGATAGTGCGATGTATTGAATTATTGTATTCTTCTAATAATGATGGAAGTATGTTTAACCATTTATATGACCCCTGCAAGCTGAATCTTTTCCACATTTTATCTTTGAGTGTGCGATTAAATCGTTCGCATATACTAGCCTTCAAATTGCTGAAGGTTGAATAATGATTTACTTGATATGTGGCTAACAGATGTTTAAATTTAGAATTATAAAATTCTTTTCCATTATCTGTTTGCAAATTTTGTGGAATACGCCCGCCCGAGATTGTTTTAGTTATGGCGTGAACTACATCTTCGGCTGACTTCCTTTTTAGGGGTACAGCCCACGCATACTTCGAAAAGTTATCAATTACTGTTAGCATGTAATTGTAATCTTTGTTTACTTTCGCATAGGGAATCATTTCAACCAAATCAGCTTGCCATGATTCATCCAAACCTTTGATAATCACATGTCTCCTGCGATAATTTCTTCTTGCGGGGGCATGCAGCTCTTTTACTATTTGTTCTTTTGCTTCACTCATCTTGATGTAATATTGAATAATGCGATAATGTTAAAATATTTTTTCTATATAAAGATTATTTTAAATCTTTGGTTAATATGCTAAGATTTGTTTTCATTGATGTTATCTGATCGTCTAAATAAGCAATATGTTTACTGGACTGTTCGGCGAGATTTTCATATTCTTTAAAATTGTTTTCTAGCAATGCTGAAACGGCTTCATTTTTATTGCCGATAACCAATAGCATATTCCTTACATCCATAACTTCCGCATTAAGTTTAGTTATATCGTTATAGATTTTATTTAAATTTTTATTAATATCCCGAACAATATCATCAATATATGATTTATTGGTAGCATCTTTTTCAGCTTCTGGATTAGCTACATTTCTCAAGATTTTATTATTTATGTTAAAATGCTCATCGTGTGTTAAAAGAAAACCAACTCCGGGGGGTCCATGTGGGAGTTGTATACTCCTTTGCAAGCTCTCATCATTCGTCCAATAATTACCAAACTTGTCGACACTCATGTTGAATGTTAATCGCTCATGACAATAAATGCAACTAGATAGTTAACGCAAATAATTATTAATATATAATACCCGCTTCTCGTAACTCTTCTACTATTGATATTATTTCATTTTGATGATTATTGTTTCCAGATGCTTGTGATGCGATTAATAATCTTAGACGGTCGACTAATTCATTCGGATCATCCCAATATACATAATCCATACAAGGAGGCGAGCCTTCTATTTTCAAACTTTTTGGTATTCCAGTACCCTGCACATGCTCTACTTTAATCGATGATCTTTTTTTTGACCTTTCACTTCTATCACTTTCAAATAATTTTGATATATATTTGCGATATTTTTCTCCTTTTGATGCGGAAATTTTGCCAGTAGATTGATATTTTTGTTTATGACCGTTAGATGTTATCAATATTTCCTTATAATTAGCATAATCATTTTCGGTAATAAGAGGATCATTGGGAAATTTTTTATATAGTAACTCTAGTAAACCCTCTGAAATCGGACAACTAAAATCATTCACAATGATCTTACCATCATCGAAATATATTGGGCTGTCTCCAATCATTTGTACATTATTTACCGTTCTTACACCAAAAACATGATCAAGAGTTGGATTTTCTCTTTTAATTGTTGAGAGATTTTCATATTTGTTGATAATGTTTCTGCTATCATTATCCTCTTTAATTGGATTGGCATTCACTTCTAATTGTTTCATTAGATTGTTGCTTTTCGTCACTTCGACTAGTTCGTTTAATGGATTTGTAACTGATTTTAATTTATAATTTATCTCATCATCTGACACCATTTTACCCAATTTTAATAATCGGTGTTTTCTTCGAATATCATTACTTGTCGATACAATCTTACGCAAAATTGCTTGTTCATCTTTGCTATCCAATAACGACATGCTCTATTAAGTCAACTGTCAAGTTCAATAAATTATGTTAAGTTCGATGTTAAGATTGATGTTAAGTTTACGCGTTTGAGTCAAGTTTGAAGTCAAGTTAAATGATTTAAGTTAACTTAGACTAGGATGTCAAGTTAAGTTCAAAAGTTTCAGTCAAGTTCTGCAGGAACTCAAATTGCCTATCAATCAAGCTGTTCAAAAGTCAATAGTGGAATGATATATATAAATTTATATTCACATATTTAAAGAATTTGAACTAGAGTTATTTATTCATATCCACAAAACAGTCAAATCCTTGTCGATAGCGCCCCATATTAACATCTCTATCTTTGTCTATAACTAAGAAACCAAATTTGTCTTTCCAACAAAACCTACATAAGTTCTGAAAATCACTAATTTTCATGTCTGTATTAACATGATCATCATATACATGTCTTAGGTTTAAATCATCCTGTTTAAAAACGATTACTAAATTTGTATTATCTCTGATAAGATGTTTGGGGATGCGACTATAAGTTTGACATAAATAAAAACTATCAACATCTTTGTGTCGCCCCATACTAAAATACTCTCTTATATGGTTCTGCTTCTCACAAGCAACATCGTCAAAAATGAATATAGAATTTGCTTTAGCTTCGTTTGGAGGCATTATACAAGCATTTTCCGAAAATGTAAAATATCCAATATTTTCAATGAGTTCTAAAATTTTTCCTAATAATTCATACTTAGGCTGATATAAAGACTTTGAATAAACATAAACATTTTCAAACCGAAGACCATTTTTATGCATTAGCAATGATAATAATACATTCGTTTTTCCGCAGTTGGAGGGATCACAAATAATACATCTTATCGTGTTTGGTAATAACGTGCCATGTCTTTTTTTTGTTGGCATTTTATTGTCTGCTAATAAATCGTAGTTTGTAATTTTTAGCGTATCTTGTTGCTTATTGAATCGCATCTTGAATCTAACTGGATATATATGACACTACACAACGCAATTATAATCAATTGATTAGTGAATGTTAATGCATAAAGATGGAGCGTAAAAATAAAAAAAAAACATTAAAAAAAAAGACAATCCAAGGAAAAGGTGTAGTCAATTGGGCAATTAATAATCTTCCTTTTGAAATGCATGTGCCTGGATATCAATACTGTGGCCCCGGCACCAAATTAGCGAAGCGCTTACGCAACGGAGATCCTGGTATAAACCCTCTTGATGCCTCATGTAAAGAACACGATATTGCATATTCCCAAAACAAAGATAATCTTGTTAATCGACATAAAGCTGACAAAGTATTGGCTAAAAAGGCTTGGAAGCGAGTTTTTGCAAAAGATGCCAAGATTGGTGAGAAAGTGACTGCATGGTCTGTGGCGAACGCCATGAAAGTAAAATCTAAACTTGGTATGGGGCAAAATTTTCCTCAAAATACAAATAAAAAATTGAAAACAAAAAATAAAAAAAAACAAACTTTGTCTTTAAACAAACTAATAAGTATGACGAAAAAGGCTACTAAAGCTACCAAAACAAAAGATTCAAAAACAGCGATTAAATATGCATTGAATGCTGTAAGTAGTTTAGTAAAAAATGTTGGTGGTAAAAATAATATAAAAACGTCTAGAATTATATCAATTCCTAAGACTGGAGGATTTTTACCATTGCTTATCCCTATTTTTGCGGGGTTAAGTGCGGTTGGAGCACTAGCTGGTGGAGCAGCCGGTATTGCTAAAGCAGTTAACGATGCTAGTGCAGCAAAAAAGTTACTTGAAGAAAACCAACGTCATAACAGAGCTATGGAGGCAGTAAAAGTTGGTGGTCGTGGTTTATATATGCAACCTTATAAGAAGGGGTATGGTTTATTTATTTCATCACCAAAAAACTCAAAAAACTAATAAGTAAGCTGCCCGATAGAGCATTATATGATAATGAGCTTTATTGTTTTGCAAAACAGCTTGGGATAAAACATTTTCGTGGAGTGTTTATGAGAAACAATTTACCAAATAAAGTTAATAAAAATGAGTGTGGTATTGTAAATTTAGATGATAAGAATGGTCCTGGTACCCATTGGGTATGCTATAGAAAGCGAGGAAGTAATGTTATGTACTTTGATAGCTTTGGAAATCTTCGTCCACCAGCGGAAATAGTTAAATATCTAGGAGGCAGCGTTAATTATAACTATGAAACTTATCAAAATTATAACACATTTGTGTGTGGTCACTTATGTTTAAAATTTTTATGTAACCAATTATATGAATAATAAATATACTGAATAGTTAAAAAACCTATCATTTCATAGCCAACCTTTCAACAATGTCGTTTACTCTCTCAATGTCTGGTAGCGGATCGGTGTTAACTACAGATTATTTTCCTCCAATTCAACTATGCGAAAGTGAAAATTATGAGCTAGGTTTGGTTAATTTTCAAACATTTAATTCTATTCCAAACATAGATGTGGATCACAACAAAATGTACATAGATGATTTCATTGTTACCTTGCCTGTGGGTTCGTATGAGTTAACAGATATTGCTGACTATATAATGAATAAAGTAAAGAGCAAAGGAATCGTTTTTGAGATGAAAGCTAACAATAATACATTAAAATGTTTGATGAAATGCAATCGAACTATAAACTTTACTCCAGAAGACTCAATTTATAAATTATTGGGGTTTAGAAAGAAAGTTTTTCAACCAAATATTCAGCATGAATCTGATCTACCAGTTGATATTCTAAAAATTAATACAGTGCGTGTGGAATGCAATATTATGCGTGTGGAATGCTTTATGTCACATTTCTCTCGCTATAGTTGAACAGTTGAACAGTTAAACAGTATAGAATTTATATAAATTGTTCAAAATAATTGTCAAAATTTACATTAAAATGTAGGTAAAAACTTGCCTTTTTGAATGTATGTGAAGACAACTATATTTAATTTCGCGATAGTGAGTAATTAGAACAATTATATGCAATAGCAAAGTTTCAAAAAAAGTGCTAAGTTGTGAAGGTGAAACCGGCTCAGTAGAGGTGAAATCAGTATCGAGCTGAAGTAAATTCCGATGAGGTTAAACTGTGTTTAATAAATTTTTGTTTATAAACAAAGTTTTTCGTCAAAATGAATTGTCCAGTGTGCGAACAGAATTTTACTGTTTCTACAAAAGCTGTAATATGCTTCTCCTGCAAAACGAAGATACACTCACAGTGCGCTCAAATAAAAGACTCAGCCCTAAAGTCCTACAAAGATGAGAAAATATTATGGATTTGTGAATCCTGTACACCAACCATTAAAAAACTGATAGAAGGTGAGGATGACAACAACTTCAAAACACATAACAACTATCTGAAAGAAGAAAATAAACTCCAGAAAACACTAACCAATGAGGTGATGGATAAAAACGTAATACTTAAAGAACATGTAGAATTACTAAAAAAAGAAATCGTGAGGTTAGAAAAATCTCAAATATTAGCAACTAATATTCCTCTTCAGGATTATAAAAATGCAGTACAGCGTACGCTACCCATTTCCACGATGGCGTCTTCTTCTTACCAACCACGAGAAGAGACAACTAGTAAGAATAGATTGGATCTCAACAAAAATAAAAACAGCTATAAACAACTGAGAAGCAGTTCCTCCTCATCCAAAGCAAACAATCTCGAACGTCTAGAAACAGAGCAATTAAATGTTATGAACAACGTAATACATCTTACCAAAAATACTGAGGATAATTCTGGTAATAAAACAGGACGTAAACGTCGCAAATCAGTACACCTAGGGGATGCGCCTTTACCACCCAAAGAAGAGGCAAATGCCTTTACTGGTGTAGATAAGAAAATCTGGCTATTTTTGTCTCGAGTGCAAAAAGTTGTCACCAAAGAAAAAATTGTAGACTTTTTAAAGAGCAAACCTGGTATGGAAGATAGAATCTTTGTTGTGGATGAACTAGAAGTTCAGAGAACAGAAACAAAATGTTTTAGAATTGGGGCTGATTTTAATTTGAAAGAGCAGCTGTATCATCCTACATTTTGGCCAAAAGGTGTTAGTTTTTCAAGGTACTACTTTCCTCGAAAAAAAGAACAAAATTTTTCCGAAGCTTTGTGTACAGACAAAGCAGCAACCTGAAAAATCATAAACCACCAGAAAGCAAAGTTTTCAAAATACTGCATCAAAACGTACAATCTATCGGAAACTCCTTCCATTCATTGGAAAAACTTGTGAATGATGAAGACTGCTCATGTTTTGCGCTCAGTGAACACTGGAAGTGTGAAGAGGAACTAAAAGCTTATGTTTTTGATTCATTTAAGCTAGTGTCGTGTTACACCAGAAGCATAGGAGCTCACGGAGGTACTGCCCTGTACTGCAGTGTTTCTCTCGATTTCAAACCGCGTGAAGACTTTGCTAGATTATCAGTTGAATATATCTTCGAATGTTGTGCTGTGGAAATCAATGTCAATGAAACTAATTATGTTATTATCTGTATTTATAGGCCTCCTAGCAGTAATATGGACGTTTTTATCCAAAAATTAAGCGTTATCTTAGATAAGCTAATGTCAGAAAAGACGTATTTTATTATTGCTGGAGATTTTAATATTGACTTAGCTTCAGATAATTCAAAAAAAAGAATTTTTGAAGAATTGTTAGCGGGTTACAATGTGAGAATCACCATTCGGGATTATACAAGAATTACACAAAATTCTAAAACGTGTATAGATGACTTTTTGACAAATATTGAAAGCACTAAAACAAATATATTAAATTCACACATATCTGATCATACTGCGCAGACGCTAAGTTTTGCAGCAAAAACGGCCAAAGATAAAAAGTCATGTAACTCAAAAAATTTTCGAATTTTTAGTGATACAAATGTAACTAAATTTTTATATGTTTTAGCAGAAGAATCTTGGGAAGGTATCGAAACTTTTTCACAGAATGAAGTGGATGAACAGTGGAATCTTTTTGCTACTAAATATAAGCAACATTTTGATAAAGCTTTTTAATAGTTTGTACATTTTTTTTTGACGTATTTCGTACTTAGTGCAGTTGCTCTTATTATTTTGTAAATTTATTTTATTCAATACTTATTGCTATGTACTACTTTATGCAAATAAATACACTATCTATCTATCTATCTATCTATCAGCGGTGCATATTTAAATGGTCGCCAAGCACACACATTATATGAGTTTTTTCCAATTGTACCCCCCGGCTATAAAATAGTTCAAGAGCCCGCAAATGTTATCTATTTACCAATAAACACACACTCGATAGATAATATAACCCTTCAAATACTCGATCAAGATAATAAATTGGTCAATTTTAGAGGTGAAGTCATTACGATAAGGCTGCATATAAGAGCTTATTGAGAAAGAATGGGTATTGTTTACAATAGAGGTGATGATGTTAGTTCCTTAAAAACAATCGTCAAAACATATTTTAAAGAGAAGCAATGCAAAAAGATGATCACTCGTGCTCGACAAATCAAAGCACTCACACCTGCAAACAAAGCAACATTGGAGAGCCTAAATCTTATAGTTGCCCCAATAAAATCGAAGACATCACCAGCTGCAAAGTAAAATTCCATTGTTCGAAAGGGATCATCAAATATTTACGTTTGTTTTTTATAAAATCAGTTCAAGTTACTCTAGCGATCCGTATTAAAAAAAAAAAAAAAATAATTAACAATGGCTAATATGTTAAATATTCGTGCTAACATTGAATATGACAATTCTATATCGAATAATGAAATTCATGCAATTCGGCCGCAATTACCATCTACATTTAACAACAATGATGAAATTCGTTTAACAATTCAGAATCAAGATTTATATGTTACACCTAACAAAAGCTGCCTGCATATTTTCGGACAATTGTTGAAACAAGATGGTACTGCAGTACAACACACAAAAATTATTAACAATGGGTTGTGTCATTTGTTTGATGAAATTCGGTATGAATTGAATGGTGTAGAAATAGACAGATGTAAAAATGTTGGAATTACATCTACTATAAAAGGATACTTTTCTGTAAATATGAACAAAAGTCAAATGCTGGAAAATGCTGGATGGAAAGCTAGGTCTGATACTACTATAACTGATGCGGAAGGGTATTTTGATGTGGTTATACCGCTTAATATGCTGATTGGTTTTGCTGAGGATTATCTCAAAGTTATTGTTAATGTCAAACATGAACTTATACTTGTTCGTTCTAGAACTGATTTAAACGCTATTGTTCAAACAGAAGCTGAACCATTTAAGTTTATTTTAAATCAAATTGAGTGGAGAGTTCCATATATTACACTTGCCGATAAACAAAAGATGGATATGCTACATTTTATTGAAAAAGATCCTTCAATTTCCATGAGTTTTCGAACATGGGAATTATATGAAAATCCTATGCTTCAAACAACAGAAAAACAAATTTGGAAAATAAAAACTGCTACACAGTTGGAAAAACCTCGGTTTGTTATTCTAGGTTTTCAAACTGGTCGTAAAAATAATGCTGCGATGGATACCAGTAAGTTTGATCATTGTCGACTTAATGATGTTAAGTTGCATTTAAATTCGCAATCATATCCATATGGAAATTTGAATTTGAATTTAGAGCATAATCAATACGCTTTACTCTATGAGATGTATGCAGGATTTCAAAGTTCTTACTATTCACATGAAAGTGAACCGCTGTTAAGTAAATCTGATTTTATAAATGTGGCTCCGCTTATTTTAATAGATTGCTCCCAACAAAATGAATCTCTTAAGTCGGCTCCTGTTGACATTTGTTTAGAATTTGAATCTAAATATCAATTTCCTGCAAACACAACTGCTTATTGCTTAATTTTACATGATCGAATCGTTGAGTATAAACCAATAAGTGGTAGAGTGCAGAAGTTAGTCTAATACTCTCACTCGGATGATGGAGTTCATTGCAGATTTTCAAGGTTTTATGAAAAAAACAGAGTTTATTTTTAAAGAAGTAGCGTTAGTGCCGATTGATGATCCTGAAAATATGAAAGTATTTGTATTTAGCGCTCCAAATGACTGGGAATATCTAAATTCTGAAATAGCATCAAAGAACTGGATTCTAAACCATCATCATGGCATACATTGGCTAACTGTTGGTATTCCATACAAAAATTTAAATATGATGCTTCATGAAGCGCTGCATGAAGCTATAACTATTTATGTAAAAGGGTCGGACAAACAAAAATGGCTCGAAAAGTGTGGATTTAATAATGTTAAAAGCTTAGAAGATATGGGGTGCCCAACATTGCAATTATTACAAAAAGAAAAGATTGAATTTCAAAAATGCTCTTCTGCGCATATAAATAAAAATACCAATTACTGCGCCTTTAAAAATGTTCAACTTTTACGAAAATGGTTTATTTTAAACACAAAAACCACAGTAGGTCAGGCGATATTATCGTTTTACCAAAAGAAACAACTCGCGATAATGCCGCTTCGAGAGATTGAGTGTTTGCCAATTGAATTTTTGAGTACATTTGCCGCCGATTCCATAGAATGTGTTTGGGAAAAATTGTCAAATAATTTGAAGCTTAACCCCAATATTTATGGGTGTAGACGCTGCTTTCAACATTATAATACATCCATTCGAGATCAGATTGATGGCCCACCCCCGATGATACGTAATTGTTCTGAATGTGCATTGAAGCAATATGGTTGTTATTCTTAAATATTATTAAGAGTGACAATAGTTAGGAAAAATGAGTAAAATTAATTTAGACATTGTGAATAAAGGATGCGTTCGCTTCAACGAAAATCAGAATAAAATACACCTGATGGTGCGATGGTCGTTTGCTTACCGAGCCGCGCGAAAAGGATCCTGGGAAGAATGTGCAAGAGACGGTGCAAGATTTAAAAATCGAATTATGGATGTTGAGAAAAAAATTAAATCAATATTTAATGTGGATCATCGTCAGAGCATATTTAGGCAACGCTTTCTTTTAGATGTAATAAATTAAATGTATTGACACCCCAATAAATCTTAAAGAGTACTGCATTTGAGGGAGAGTTAAATGTTTTTTTTTTTTTTTAATTACTATTATGTATTTGGAATAAAAAAATTGTCAAATTTAATTTTATTTTCTAAAATATTTTTTATTTTTAAAAAAAATGTTATACACTAAATATTAATCTATACAAAATAAAAACTAATACAAACATGCAATATAAATCATTTATTACCTATTACTAATCACATTTATTAAAGAAATTATTACATTTTATATTGAAACTAAAATTAATATAAAGAATAATGCCCCCAAGGCATCGTGTCATAGCTATCCCCCACAATATATCTTTTATCATCGCTTGAACACAGCGCGATTTTATTTTGCTTAATAGTGTAAACATTATGTTGTTTTGAAATAATCCTATTCTGCATTTTATATATTCTTATGTTTTCAAAAAGACAATTTTTGTATTCGCTAAAACTTAAGTTTTTTACCACCGATTTACCTATCCCTTTAGCCCTATTTACATTGATGTTACTTTGTAATAAATATGAATACATTTTTGCTCGTAAACCAACAAATTCATACATAATTTCGCCGTTTAATTCATCCTTAAATAAACCCAAAACTTTTTTGTTTACTCTGGGAAAATTATAGGGATTATTTTCGGAATAATCGGACGTATCAAACCATTGCATTAAGTCAGTAGAGATATCGCTATAAAAATTATTTGATATTACGGAATATATCAATGAATCCGTATCCATGTATAAAAGTTTTAAATTAGCATCCTCATATTTTTTCTTCATGTAATCGTAATGAAATTGATACATCAGACTTTTACTTATATCCAGGATGGCCATTCCTACATATAGAGGTTTATTAAATGTTATTTTTAGGCGATTCAATTCGATGGCGATAAAATCATCATCAAAAATAACTCTATCTTTAAAATTCGGTTTGCCGATTTGTTTACCGGCACCATAACTACCACCCCATTTTGTGGCTAATTTTATGTCCCGCATTTTTCTAACGTTCTGCATACTTTTGCCGAATACACTATTATTTTGCAGTTTATAATAGCTTTTCTGAAATTCATTCGTCGACTCCATTCGAAGTTTGGTATTTTTTGTGATGTATGGTTCCATCCAGGCCGATTGATCAAATTCCAGTATGCGGTAAATTTTTGTAAGAATCAACCCATGATTAATACATTGCTTCAAATTTCGGTAATGAATAATATAGCGATGTTTCGGTTCTAATGTGGTTAGCAGTTTTTTATGTTTTCCAGTTGGAGGAATTTTATTTTCAGGGCAAAAAGGGAAATCTCTATGAGAGTCATGTACATTTTCTGGGTACGTCAAATCAACCTCTAAAATATAGCCTTTTTTAAAATCATCCGGCAGCCGCAATATGGAGTTTGCAAATTTATGGAATTTTTTCTCATCACACCATCTAAAATTGCCAGTAGGCAAGCATTGACACATCGCCCACCCGTACAAATTTACTGCATCAAGATAGATAAGATAGGACTCAGGTTGAGAAGAATCAAAATTGTCCATATACCGATTATTAGCCGCAGCATATCGATTACAGCATTGACTAATTCCACCTCGAATACCTCTCTCGATAAACAATAGCATGTCAATATCCGTCATCAATTCCAATCGAATTTTTGTGAGCTTTAATAAACTATCCCAAGATAGTCCTGGTGCCGTTATATAATTTGCAGGATCCAAATCGTAAGTTTTTTTACATAAAAAACGAAATTCTTCAAATACATCCGCTAGTAAAAGTACATCTGTTTTTAAATATAAATCCGCATAGTCTCCTAAATTTCGGCAACCAAATTCATTAAAAACTGTTTGCGCATGAATATATTCGCTCTCGCTGATGTCGCTCTGTGTTAAGTTGTTAAAAAAATATTTTCGTTCCGGTAGTGATGTTTCCGAAAAACGCTCAAAACTATTTAAATAACTATATGGTAAAACGCCTTTTCTGTATAAAAGTTTCAATTTTAACTCGGGCACATTTTCAAAATACTTCTTTGTTATTTGATGATCTTCTAAATACGATGATAGTTTATCCAAAGAGGATGCCATAAAATTAAACGAATCAATAAATTTTAGTTTAATTTTATTTCCAGAAATGAATTTCGTAAACGATTTATATTTTTCCTTATTTATGGCTATCACGGATATTTTTCCGGGATTTTTTAAATAAACTTCCCCATTCTCGTTTATGACTGATTTTTCGCGTAATTCACGAATTAAAAAATGAGCATCATAGCCCTGAAGATTGTGGAAAATAACAATTATATCAGAGGGAATTGAATAATTGAGATTGCAATTGACGTGAGCCGCACCTCTGAACTTCCCAGTTAGATGACAATGATCTTTAACTTTTGTTAACCGATCTTCCTCTTCCCCCTCGAGCGCCAAATCTGATGGTGGCGAAAATTCTTTTTCACAAATGTGACATATGTTCGCTTGATCGAACTCCGCCAATTCAACGGTCGATAAAGGTAGCATTTCTTTTTTATTACTGTAAATATTTGCAACTTTTTCCGCTAGTGAAGTTAGTTGATTCACAAACCACTCAATACAATCCTGTCCTCTATACAAATCCATTTCGGAATAGGCGTCATCAAAATTACATTTTAAATAATACGAAATGCTACATGGTGTATGATTTTGGTACGCATTCATAAAACTCCGTGCGCTATCAGGTTCACAGGTTTCGATCGGTAGAAGCAGACATTCAAGATCAGCATATATAACGAATGGATGCATTTCTTTATATTTATAATTTTGGAACTGAATCCAATTATTCGACCGGTTAGGCATAACACATTTTACTGGTTCGGAATTTGAACAATCAACTTTATGCTGCGTAAACTTTTTCTCAGCGTAAAAATAACATAGGCACCTGTCGCATAACCAGCGAGAGCCGCGATGTTTAGCGGTCATTTGATTGCTCACCAATCTCGATAAATTCTTAATCCAACAAAAATGATAGTTAGGTACGCATTCTTCTTCTTCTTCTTCTTTATCATCATTTTTCGGAATTTCAGCCATTAATAAATTTATATGAACATCTTTATGACTTTTAGATACATACACCGGTAATATCTCGTACTTAACATTTTCGGACTTTGAGTCATTCGTCGAATTTGTATCAGTGGTGCATTTATTTAAAATAAGCCATTCTCTCTTCGTTTTTAGTGCATATACATTAATCGACAGATTATTTTGCACTTCAAATTTAGGAATTTTAACCAGTTCCATAGGAAACGTAACCCCATCTAAATTTAAAATGTCTTTATAGTCGGGGTATGATGAAACTCTATTTGCATTCCGGTTGGCAGGTCGAAGTGCAGATATTATGGCCCAAGCAAAACAACAATCATCCGAGCATTGTACATTTATAACCGCCTTTCGAGCTTGAACATACTTAGGTAAAACAAAATATTTTGCGCCTACAGTAAAAGGGGCATATTTGTTGATGTTTAAATTAACTTGTAGTATTGTGCGTAGAGCCCATCCGCTATCCCGCTCTTGATATTCCTGTAGTCTCGTTAAAATTTTTTCGGATGCTTCATTATACCACTCGATTATATTTGAAGTTTGGTAAATAATTTTATATACAGAATTCAGATAAATGTTTACGATTTCTTCGGTTTTAGGGAGAATCATCTCACAAATTAAAGTTATTTGTGATTTAATAGGAGCAATTAATCTCATATCATTAACCTTTGAGCTGATTAAATTTAGTGTTAATTGAAGAAAAAGTTTTGGGTCTAAAATTTTATTACAATTTATTATTGCGTTTGTTAGAATACGGTTTTTAAACGCTGACTCAACCGCAACTAAAACTAATTCTTGTTCATGCATGTTTACATTATCCAATATTTCTTCTACAATTGGCGTCTTATGAATGTCAGTTAGAACAGCATTTATATAATCCGCACTTAAATATTTATTATTTGCATTATTTACTTTTTGACGTTTGGGGTGCGGTTCGCTTGCTTCTAATTGTAGGCGATCACTCGTGGTGTTGGGGGTGGCTGCGACATTGGGTTGATTTCGCCTCAAACCATGTTTTTCCACCATGGATTGCAGAAATGCGTGATAAAATTTATCCATGTTTCCTAAAATAATAATAGACGTTAAAATTGGGTGAAATATAATACGGCGATATAATTTACTTTTTGATACTGCTTTCTTTTTTTCTATGCTGTTGGTTTTGAATAGGTATAATTCGCATAAAGTTCAAATACTCTGTAAAAAAAACAATAGTAATGTGTCAGCTTAAAACAATCGTCAAAATAGATAAATTAAAATATGTACATACCTTCCAATAATTATTTAGATAAGAGCGAAAATAGATTGTGCCCCAATTGTTCAATACACAAACAAAATAAAACTTATTTAACAAAACTACTGTAATATAGCAAGCAATTCGCGTGAATAAAACCTTCGATGCGATTTAGAAACGTATATGCGTATGCAAAACTTATGTGCAAAAATATCATGCAAATATCTCTCTATAAGCTGGCTCGCACGCTAATAGTGCAGAATCAGCTTAGAATTATAGTATGTAAACAAATGCGTCTTATCGCATGCGAGTCTTATCTTGAAAAAAACCTAACAAATGCTAATGTAATTATTCAATGAGACCTGAAATTAATTACGTACTAAAATCATACAAAATCTAAATTTTCGGCTGTGTATTGAAACATAAAAAAAAATACCCAAATCTGTCGTTAGTTCTTTGGAATATGAAAAAAAATATAGCTGAAAAGGCTGGGGGGCATTATTTTATCATCAATACTCGCCGCATATTTATTTTTTTTAGCGCTCATGATCTGCCTAATAAGCATCGGTTCCCCATAAATAATAAATATGAAGTGGTTTTTTTTTCACACCCCGCAAATTTTTCATTTATTCTTCGATAGTTCTCAGTGTAGTTTACGTGTTCATTGAATTAAGTTAAATTGAGTATTGAGCCAGGAATACAAAAAAATAAATTCAATACAAATTCAATCTAAATGGGTAAGTTTTTTTTAAAATTAATAACTATAAATTAATAACTTTAATTTGCTTGCTGCCTCATTCTTTCTATCTTTTTCTATATATTTTTTTTTTTTTTTTTTTTAAATTTCTTTTGATGGTAATTTTCAGATCATCAAACCAATCGATTGGCACGGTTTGCGGCGACGCGAATCCCACCATCGTTACGCGTAAGTACTCTACATGTTAACAATAAATAAAATCAAAAAAAAAAAAAAAAAAATAACCAAATAATTTTTTTATTTTTTTCAGCAAATGCCGTCAGCCCTATTTGTGGGGGTCGGTGGGGGGGACCTACCCATCAATCACGTGCTGCTGGGGAGTTTCCTGGGGCATCGAATGTCGTATGGGGTGGTGGCCGGACCAATGTTGGTTGTCTGGGCCATTAAATTGTGGTAAGTTTATTTTTATTATTATTATTATTATTATTATTATTATTATTAATTTTTTTTTTATTTTAGAAATCTTCTGAAATCAATTTGCGCTCCTCGGCAACAATAAATTTTTTTATTTTTATTTTGTTAAGATTTTGAGTATTTTTTGCTTCTAATAAATTCTTTAAATTTTTTTTGTTTGAGTTTATTCATTCATTTACCCTCCCCCATTTCCTTGCGCTGTATTATTTTTTTTTTTATTATTTAAGATAGAGGTATTGGATTTAATAAATGTAACAATATTTATATGAGCTTTTAATTTGAACCCAATATATTTTCTCATTAGCACAATTGATAATTAATTAAGATGATTGATATTAATTAAGTATTGCGCAATAGTTGGTTGTTCGAATACAACATACACTTTCTGGGGGGGTCACTCCAAAATGATCTAGACACCATACGGAATTTAACTTGATCCAAATACAACATGCACTTCTGGATCAGCATGATTTGAGCCAGACACCATAGGGAATTTAGACTAATTAACTTGAGCCAAATATAACAGTGACTTCTGGATCAGCATGATTTGAGCCAGACACCATAGGGAATTTAGCATGGTGTGAGCCAAATATCACATGTAGTTTCTGGATCAATCTAACTTGAGCCAGACACCATAGGGAATTTAGCATGGGGTGACGTCATTGTGAGCCAGAACTCACAAATGACACTACTCACAATCTTCTTTTGCCAATCATATTTTAGAACAAAAACATTCTTTTGATCCAAAAACTAATTTTTCTATACTACATATTTGTAATAAAAGTATCAAATTAAACTTTTTAGAAATATATGAAATTTATAAAAATAAAAACTCTTCTCTTTGTCTAATGAACAACTTAATTTTTTATCAACTCTTATTTATGATAGTATTTTATAATAGTGTTTTGTTTTATATATCGTCATTTAATATTTGTCAAATTTCTTTAATTTTCTTTCTCCACAAAATATTTCATATTACTCAATGGTAATTAATAATATTATAACCAATCATGTTATCTAATAATATCTCTTGATGGTTTTTAACCGAAACATGTAACGCTAATTAATAAATGCTATATTGGAGAAGACTTTGCGTTTTTACTCAGAATTTTATAATTTAAATTAAATGTTGAATTAATTTCCAAATTAAATTTTAATTTAGAGTTTTGAATGCAAACGGAGCGCGCCATATCAATTGTTCGTTTTTATTGGACAGCGTAAGCTGGAACGGTGGGGATACCGCTTAGTGCGGCCGGCTTGTAGTGTTGCCGCCGATTCGTAAAAAAGTGCAAACATTTACATTTAAATTCATAACTAAATTAATTCTCAATCAAAAATTAAAAATCAAAGTGTATTAGAATCAACATTTATCAGTGCATGCTACAAAAATAATGTGTTTTTGAAATCTGTTATAGTTTAGAAGATATTAGTGTGGGAACATAAAAGTATGTGAAAAATGATGAATTTTTTGCCTATAGGAAACCGAGATATTCGCTCTTAAAGAGTTGGATGGTCCATTTAACTGCATGTAAATATTTATATGTTATATTTTTTTTTAAGTAGATTGGCTACAGACATTTTTTTGAAATTTTGGTCACTGATACATATGTATTTGTAGAATATTATAATGTGCTCAACTCGTTTTTTTTAAATAACGCTCTTTTGCACTGGACGACTTTTGGACTACCAGTGCCATTTAAATAAGAAAAATTTAAGGATTAATTATAGATAGATCATAACTTTTCACCTCAAAAAGCCTACGGAGTGAACGATAGCTCCAAGCGAGCACTCTACTAATACTACTACTGCATCCAGTTTTGGAGTTTTTAATGCATATATCTGTCGCAAATTCACAACTTTTATCGTTTACTCTAAAAGTACTGTCTGCAGTTGTTCTAAAAAACGTTTTTGATATACATTTTAGTGTGTTTTATTGTGTGATTGATAATTGTTTTGCACCTGATTTCGGATTTTACTATTTTTATCCTTTTGTGTTATTTGTTGATAATGCAAGTTCAAGAATTTTTCGCTCAGGACAACGTGAGGTTCTATGATCTCGTTCGCTTCGTTCACGGAAACGAAAAGGGTTTGGAAGTTTTTCAACATTTTGGAGTTCTTCCTCAACGCCAGTTCCAAGTAGGAATAATCTGCTCTCGCTGCAACTCAGCGTTATCCTGCAGCTCAGATCGGACTCGCAGTTTGGGGTGGCGTTATGTGTGTTTAAACAAACACAAAGTTGAGCCAACAATGAACACCTTTTTGGAAAATGCTCGACTTCGTCAAATTGGATCCGACCAGATATTAATGATTATTATGGAATTTTTGATAAATCTGTCTGTCAGTCAAATTGAAGAGCGAATAGGTTTGGCTCATGACACTGTTTTGGCATGGATACAATACTGCCGAGATGTTATGAATAAAATTGCATGCACGCAAATTGCATGGCATTGCATGGCATGGCATAAAATTGCATGGTCAAAAGAAAGCACCAAGTAGGCCGTATTCTTGCTCACCAACATACATGGGTTTTTGGAGGTATCAGCAGGAAGACTAGAAAAGTTTTTGGAGTGGTTGTACCAAATCGAGGGCGAGACCAATTGTTGGAAAAAATGCAACAATGCATCGATATAGATAGCTTCATTTGCGCAGACATGTGGCGAGCTTATAGAGTTTGCAATACTATTTTTGCCGGTTTAGGTCAAGTTAACCACTCAGAGGCTTTTGTGGAACCCCCTCGAGATCAACCTCCAATTTGGTTTCCTGCTGGACGTTTCCATGAAAATTGTCTGGATAAGCAGTTTGTGGGTGTTCTTCCAGCACAGATGGAACCAGTTCGATACCACACCCAGAATATCGAACGAAGCTGGCGCTCTTTGAAATTAGTTTTGAAACATTCTTCAAACGTTGAACACACTCACCAATTTATTGGTGAGTGGATGTATCGGAACAACATTTTAAAAGATTTCACCACTCCCATAGAGAAGCTTACACGGTTCCTGAGAGACATTGCCAGAGCGTATCCTGGTGTTGGCAAAACTGCAATGTCCGACAACGTGATCGACTGTCTATGTGCGGAATGTGTATGAAACATGCTTTCACTTGTCAAGAATTGGTTTGTTTGGATAGGGGTGGTGGATAGGAGTGGCTATAAGGGGAGGTGGAGGCCACATATGTAACAAAAAAATTACAATTTGTTATTCGAATAGTTACAAATATTTGAATAAAAGTATATACGAATATATTGTAACTTTCAAACGCAGTTCCATTGGTGCGACGTCACCCGGCGGTCTCGATTGTTGATATAGGTTATGTATGGACCGAGTATTTAACTTGTGTGGTACGTTTTGAGTGGTTTTAGATCGTATTATGTTATGTTAGCTCCCTACATAAATGCAAAACCAAACTTTTTTGGAGCCGAACTACCAGGAGCGAAAACAGAAACGTAAAGAATGTTTTTTACTCGGTTTTTGATTTTGAGTTATATTAAATGAATTTTTAATTCGGTGTTTTTAGCTAATGTAAATAATTAGCTAATTAGTTCTTAGATCTTACTAATAGTTTTGTTTCATTCATATTCAAAAAGCGTAAAAAAAAGCAAACCACGAAGCAGAAGTTGCAATATCCAATACACCGGCACACAAGTAAATATTAGCGAGCTGACGAGAGCGCCTGGTGACGTCACAACAGAGCGAGTCCCGTTCTCGCCGTTTACGCGGCGATTCAAATTCATCATTTTTAATTAATTTAGTTTAAACGCATTTCTGAACCGATTTATATGATTTTGGTATGAATAGAATTTTGATTTTTTGGACTATTTATGTAGGCTATTTTCTAAAAACGTGCATCTTCCTCATTGCATGTTATGGGTGTAACAAACCAGGCTATTTTCGTAGCAACTGTTTTGCAAGTCAAAAAGAACGGAACCAATCGCCGGGATAAATTTTTATTCAATCACTGCAGTTTGCGACAACAATACCCAAGTGCCAACAATTCCGGTACAAATTTGTGGGATAAACGGTCATGCACACATTGACACGGCTGCTAGAACCAGCGTTGCCGGAACCAAACTATATGAACTCCTTAAACGCAAGCAATGCCAATTCAATACGACTAATGCAAATATAGTACTAGCGGATGGCTCGTGCCAAGAAATGGTCATTGTACGAACAAAAACGGAGATAGTCATGGGAGAGCGTACCTTGCCCATAGATTTCATAATCCTACCGAATGCTGAAGACAACCGAACCCTTTTAGGCATCGACTTTCTAGAATCAGCAAACATTATTTTAAATCTGGCCCAACAGAATTGGTGTTTTGCCGACACTCCTGGTAGATGTAACAGCTTTGCACAACCCGTCCAACTCAACACGCGAGTAGGAAATGCACATGCTACCAAAAGATCGCCAGCGGAGAGAACACCGCGACAAGACGCGCCCAAGAAAACAAAGACATCCTGTGAAATAGAAGAAATTTCCAGTCCATTTCTAGAACACTATGCCAAACAAGAATTAACATTCTTAGAATTTGGATCTCCAGAATCGCTGGAAGAAGAAGATAAAGAGAACCAGGATCCATGGAAGCTAATGCCATTAGAACAATCAGCCGCCTATCGTTACTCAAGTCGACCTCCGGTAGCCACAAACACCGAACTGTTGCAAATTTTCCACGACTGCTTACCGGATGAGTTCGAACTACCCAACCGAGACCCTAGACAAATGGTCACATTTGACTATTACGATATCATGTCCATTGATATACATTTACGAAACGATGAGGCAACCGAGTTAACCTCGAACGAACAACAACAAGTTAATGACTTGTTAGCCAAGTTTAGTGACATCTTCCAGAAAGAAGGTCGTCCAACCACGTATGCCGAACACCATATAAACACAGGGGAACACACCCCCGTAGCTGTAGGTGCTTATCGACTCTCACCGGCTCGTCAACAACAACTGAGAGAAAAGTTAGACCACATGCTTATGCATGATATTATTGAGGAGTGTGACTCTCCCTGGACGGCACCAGTAGTGATGGTCCCGAAAAAGGACAACGACGTCAGAGTATGTGTTGACTACAGGCGACTAAATTCAATAACAGTCCCTGATCGATATCCGTTACCTCGGATCGATGATCTGCTGCACGCTGCAAAGGGCACTCCAATCATGACAACCTTAGATTTGGCATCAGGTTACTGGCAAATACCACTTCGAACAGAGGATCAGGATAAAACCGCGTTTATCACTCCTTTTGGAATATTTCGATTTAAACGAATGCCGTTTGGGCTGCGCAACGCGCCTGCAACCTTCCAAAGACTAATGGATCGTTTTCGAATCGGATTAAGTAAAGTTGCATTGTTAGTTTACTTGGACGATCTAATCGTTCGTTCCAGCTCATTCACTGAGCACCTACACGACCTAGCTTTGGTATTTGAACGCCTACACACCTACCATCTTCGGCTGAATAGGGAAAAATGCCATTTCGGATGCCCAAAGATAAAATATCTGGGGCACATCATTACTAAAGACGGGATTCATGTTGACCCTGGCAAATTGAAGCAATATCAAATCTGCCATCACCAAGAAATGTCAAGCAGCTTCTAACGTTTTTGCAAACCTGCTCATGGTATCGTCGGTTTGTTAACCAATTCGCTGGAATCGCTAAACCACTAACCAATCTCACGAAAAAGAACGTTGAATGGAAGTGGGAAGGAGCACAACAATCCGCCTTTGACAATCTCAAGTCACTACTTACCACCTCGCCAATTTTACAACAGGCTAATGCAGAACAACCTTTTATTTTGAAGACAGATGCAAGCGGTTATGCATTAGGGGCAGTTCTTGTGCAGGGGAAGGGCTCCAATGAGCACCCAATCGAGTACGCTAGCCGATTGCTAACGGCAGCCGAGCAAAACTATTCTACGACAGAAAGAGAAGCGCTGGCCGTTGTATGGGCCATATCAAAATTCCGTGGCTATATTGAAGGAGCTGAGGCTATCGTTATAACCGATCACCAACCACTGCGGTGGTTGATGTCCTTAAAAACGCCAACAGGACGTCTGGCTCGATGGGCTCTACAGCTCCAGTCCTACAACTTGGTAATCCAGTACACACCCGGAAAAACCAATGTAGTCGCCGATACTTTATCCAGGCCACCTTGTGATAAAGGAAAGGACCACACATACTGTGTGTGTACCATACAGATAGATTTACCTGGAAAGGGTGAAGCGGAACTCCGAACCGAGCAACTCAAGGACCCTACGTTAAAACCGATTATAGAGAGTTTGGAAACGGCCTCCGGAGATGAACGTTACGCTCGATGGATAAAAATGGGCTACCTATTAAACAAAGGAGTACTTTTTCGTTATTCGCCGGAACAGACGATTGACTCCGCATCTTTAGTCGTTCCGCAGCAAGACCAAATAAAGGTCCTGAAGGAATATCACGATAGTCCCACTGCAGGACACTATGGAGTTGACAAAACAACTGATCGAATTGCTTCACAGTATTATTGGGACGGGATGAGGCAACAAATTGCCAAATATGTTGGAAAATGCATTGAATGCCAACGGTACAAAGCCACCAATCTTAAACCAGCAGGATTACTCCAATCAACGGCATGCTCACAACGCTTTGAAACTTTAGCTATTGACCTATTTGGACCTCTACCCGCTACTAGTAAAGACGAGAAGTGGATTTTGATTGTGGAAGACACAGCAAGCCGATGGGTTGAGTTGTTCGCCTTACAGGAAGCAACTTCTGAACACTGTGCCAAGATTCTTTTGGACGAGATATTTATGCGCTACGGTCTTCCTCGAAGAATAATTAGCAATAATGGAACACAGTTTGTATCAGCGGTCGTGCAACAACTTACCTATTGTTTAGGAATTAAACAAATTCTCACGCCTGTATACCATCCGAATGCGAATCCAGTGGAAAGAAAGAATAGAGACATGAAAGCCCAATTGGCCATTTACGTGGGTGCTGATCATAGAACCTGGTCAGACAAGCTGCCAGCTATTCGCTTTGCTATGAACACGGTAAAAAGTTCAAGTACGGGATTTACGTCTGCTTATATCACTTTCGCCCGAGAACTACGGACTCCACAAGACGTTACCGATGACCTACGAACCCTTGTACAGTCGGAAAACTTTGTCGCCGAAATCACTCCTAGACTGGAACAATTAGCCGAGACACTAGCGCTCGCTAGAGCAAATACCGAGTCATTGCAAGCTCGTAATCAGGAAAGGACTGATAAGATCCGTCGAGAAGATCCCTCGTATCAAGTGGGAGACCTGGTTTGGGTTGATACCCACTCCTTGAGTAACGCCGCCAAAGGATTTACTTCGAAGTTTGCACCTAAACGCGATGGCCCATATATCGTTTTACAGAAGCGGGGCGCATGTAGTTATGAAGTGGCTTCCCAAGGATCACCAACGACGTCTGTCGGAACCTACCATACCTCAGCTCTTGCTCCCTGTTCCATTACAACTACCGAGCTACCACAGCCCTTACTTCCCATCCGGAAACGGGGCCGACCCAGGAAAATATCAACCATTACTGGTGCTACGTCAAGACGACTTCAGCACCAGAGGGGGAGACTGTAACACCCTGTGTTAAATTACTTGTGTGCGGCTATGGTACGGTCCCCACTACGCGACCCCACTACCGCGCCCCACTCTTGCTACACAGAGTCAAGAGGATCTATCGAGTCTCGCATCACGACACTTTACGTCAGGGCCCGTAATCTTACTGTGTAACCCCACGTTTTTTGAGTTTAGTTCCTCAAAAAGTCGCAAGAAGCGCTAAAGTAGCGCCAAAGTGCGTCACCTATAGACCTGTCCATACTAGTATAAATACGTATGCGGTATAAATAAGCTTGTCGTTTATAAAATTAGTTCATTATTCGTTTTGTGTTGCCAAGTCTTCCATTCGTGTATTATTGTGCTTTCGTGAGTTTTATTGTGTTAAAATCTGTGTGATTTGCGTTTTTTTAAATTATAAACATTGCCTCGAACATTGCATTTTGTGATTTTTATAAACATTATAATGGGTTGGAACTGCTGTGTTCGTATTTGTCAAAATACGTCTGCATCTAAAGTAATTGCCCATTCAATGCCGTCTAATGATGAGGTAAGCGAATCTATAAGTATTTTAATTATTTTACATTTCATTGAATGATGAACAAACTTTACTGTTTATATTTATTTGCATGTGCTTTTTTTTTGATCGATTAGTATCTCGATACCCAATATGCAGCACAAAATATTCGAGATTTTTAAATTTTGCTTATACATTTCGAATATTTAATAATATATTAAAATTTAATATAAATTTCTTTTTTAGAGATTTAAACTATGGTGCCGTCAAGTTGAGCGAGAAGATCTTTTGACGAGGACACCAAAGCAGCGCCTCCATATAATAGTATGTGATGCTCATTTTGCTGCTGAAGATAAATTTGTGAGTAATAAAAATCGAACAAATTTAAAAGCCGGAAGTTTTCCGAAATGCAATTTGCCAATGCGCAGTGATGGTATGTATAAAATGCAATGCATTTGTAACTAGTTAAACTAATAATTGTTCAATATATTTCATAGAAGAAAACGATGAAAATATATCTGGCAATATAATGGAAGCAGTTCCAGAGGCTCAGGCTTTGAATAGCCCTGTTTCGAGGTACGAGGTACAACCAAGCGACCGAGTACACCTGCAAATCTAGTGGATTCCACGAGGGATTCCAATACAATAACGTCAAAAAGAGCTAAAACTATGAATTCTCCTAGAACCCCGCGATTTCGCATAGGTATATTATTATTTTATAAAATTAAATCTGGATAATTTAATTGTACCACTGGCGTTATCCAAATAAGGCCAGTGGTGCATACATTACTTTATTTTTCACATACTTATTATTGGTTCACAATCGGGTCGCAATCGGGCCTATAATATACCGTTTATGCTCGCGTTTAATTAAATAAAAAATTAATCTTATTATCGCGTTTATGTAATAGGTGATAATAATAGCTACGTGAAAAATAATATTATAATTAAATACAGAGTTAAAGTCGAATCCACTGGATTAGACTCAATTCTGCATTTAAAACATTTCACTCCACTTTAAGATAATGGACCAATTACACTACTTAATATAATTCTAAATTTAATAAAATTTAATTTGATTCTAATCGGTACCATTAAATGGTAACTGATTTTTGATTAAAGGGAAATAAATTGTTAATTATATATTTTTATTATATTATCAATTATTAAGATTTAATGAGAATTTAACTATGGCATAATCTTCACTAATTTTATTTTAATCTTTTTTGAGTTAATACTTTAAAATATTTTAAAATGGACGTTTAACTAAATTAGCAGAACTTTAAATGAACCATTAATATGAAAAATAGAGCTAGTAATTTCATTACAACCAATTATTTATAGTTTATTAATTATTATGTAATTATTCTCTTATTATCGTATTTTATTAATTTTTATAGAAATAAAACTTTAACAAATATTTTCTTTTTTAGACATTCGTAGAAAAATTAATTTTCTAAACACCGTGGGTATCTCTCGACGACAGCAATTGTCTCCCAAAGCTTCAAAATTATTGCGAATTGCCAAAACTTTCAAGGGTATTGCTAGACGCCTAGATGTTGAAAAATCGTCAGTGCAACATCGACTAGCAGAAGCCCTTAAATTTAGCGAGTCTGATTTTTTTAAAAAGGCGAAGCTAAATAAGGCGACAATGGATTTTATTTCTTCTCAGCTGGCTAACCAAAAGAGGCTTCCAAAGGGCAGGCGGTTCTCAATGGATCAGAAAATACTGGGCCTTTCGTTATTGAAGCAAGGCCCAAAAGCATATAAAGTGTTAAGGAAACTGTTTGCCATGCCTTCACGACAAACTTTAATGTCGATATTGCAAAAACTTCCATTAAAAACCGGTATCAATAAGGAAATTTTTGACTCTCTAACGATATCAGCCAAAAACCTGACAGATCAAGACAAGTTATGCGTGTTAATGTTTGACGAAATGTCGCTACAACCGAATTTAACTTACAAACAAAAAACGGATTACATCATTGGATTCGAGGAGACGCCAACAGAGGTCCGGGAAAAGTTTGCGGATCACGCAATGGTTTTTATGTTGAGAGGTTTGGGAAAAAAGTGGAAACAGCCGATCGCATATTATTTCTCCGAACATGGAATGAAATGCGAGCAATTGGCGGTGAATATAGAAACTATTATTAAAGAGGTTAACAAAACTGGACTTCGGATTGTTGCCACTGTTTGTGATCAACATTCGAGTAACCGCAAAGCAGTCAAGCTATTGTATAACAAGACTTTAGACGCATACAAAAACCGCGGCGAAGAAAAAAGATCCTTTGGGTTTGAAGTGGAAAGCCAGGAAATAGTACCTTTGTACGATGTACCACATTTATTAAAGGGAATAAGAAATAATTTTCTGACAAAAGACGCCACATATTCGTGGTTGAAGAAAAATCAAAAAGCGACGTGGAAACACATCATCGAATTGTACGAGATGGATGATAAAGACTTCGAGTTCAAAATGCTTCCCCGGTTAACGGACTCTCATGTATACGCGCGAAAAATTAAAACTATGAAAGTGAAGTTGGCAGCTCAAGTGTTTTCCAATCGAGTAGCTAATTCGATGAGATTTTTACAAAAAAGTAAATATAAAGTAAACTTTTCTCCAACTGTTTGATATTAATTTTCAATTATTTTCTAGTTAGTCCACGTACTGTGAATAATGAGGGTACTTCCAACTTTCTTTTATTTTTTGACAAACTTTTCGATAGTTGCAATGGATCATGTGAATATCCAACGGATGGGAAAATTCTTCGATCGGCGATATCAAATACGTCCGGACACGAAAAATTCTGGCAGGAAGCTATAAAGGTGCTTGATAGTATCAAATTCTTTGACACCGATGGTAAGATACATGTTATTCCATCGGTGGACAACTGGATACATACACTCCGTGGTTTCAAACGAGTATGGGAAATCGCAAGGGACGCTGGATTTAGGTATCTTTGTCTGAGAAATTTAAATCAGGACCCCTTGGAAAATTTTTTTTCCACTATCAGAAGCCACGGGGCAAGAAATGTAAACCCAAATTGTTCAGCATTTGAGTCGTCTTTCAAAACTTGTCTTATCAATAACATTACATCGTGCCATAATCCGGGGGCTAATTGTATGGAAGATGATAGTGATGAAATGCTGAACAATTTGAGGGCACTTTTAGATAGTAATTTTAAGAAAAGCAATAATAAAGAAGAAGAAAATCCAGCAGCTGAACCAATTGCGGCAGTTCCAGCAATTGAACCATTTGCGGAATTTCCTATTCAATTCACTTTCTACAACAATGTTGCGCTGAATGTTCATGCATATATTTGTGGTTACATGATCAAAAAACTAAGGAGAATTGTGGGATCATGCAATGTATGCATGGACAATTTAGCGCAAGAAGAAACACCGTTCATGCTTATTAAACTTAGGCAATATCCAAATGCAAATTTGAAGAAGCCTAAGACAAATTTTGTGCAATTATTTGGCAAATGTAATGATATTATGCATGCACTTTTACCAAATATTTGCACACAAACGAATGTTAGAAGTAGATTAATTGGTGTCATCAAAATGTATGCTGAAAATATGTTTACATGTGATAAACATGATTTGTATAACATTATTTTGGATAGTTTTGTACAATTTTATATTTTTACATGGTGTAAAAATATAAACAAAGTTTTAAGAGGTGTTCAATGCACAAATTTCAACGATAAAATTAAGAAGTTGGCAAAAATAAAACATAAGACTTCATCCAACCAAAAGAAGGGTGTAGATAAAAAAAAGAAACCCGTTTCTTAATTTTATTAAAATTTTTATAATAAATTTGACATTTTGTTATTCATCATTCGCTGCAGTCAGCACCAATTCTTCTAAGAACTTTATTTGTAGTATTTAACTTTAGTAAAAATCAGATTTAGATTATTTTAATGTGTATACCATAACATACTTTATAAAATGTGAATATTGACAAATTGTGTAAGATGTTAAATAATAATTTATTTAATAAATATCGGTAGTTGTTAAAGAATGTTAATATTTCTGTTAAAAAGCGATTTTTCTCTTTGTAGAGCTACTCCACTCACAAAATAAAATCTTTCTTTTAATACTAATAAATCGCTAATATGTATTAAATGTATGTATTGTATGTATATATAGAAAATCTTTATTGCTAGTATATGTAATATTATGTTAATATCGGTTAATATATGTTTATTTTTTATATTTGCATTTCATTTGTATGAAAATGCATATATTTTTGTAAAGTTTTAATACTAATTTAATTTATTAGCGATTTATATTGTTAAATTAGATTTTTAACGTATATCACTAGTAATCTAAAGGTTCTGTATTAAAATTTTACGAAAATATATGAAATTTCATTAAATATTTCCTAATTTATTCCAACGGCGCCAAAATTTGAATTTGAACTGCGCGCCGTACGTGCACACTAGCGATTCAGCGACTTTTTGAGGAACTAAGATGCTAAGTGGGGGTAAAAGACAGAGACAAGCTTCTATATATATTCTTATTCTATGCTTTACGTTCAGCCTCGACACGAGCAACACGTATGAAATATCGCACCTCAACTTGTACATACATTCTTTTAATAAATACTATTCGACTGTTTTCATCAAGTTAGTTGTTTTCACATAATACCTCTCCTTCTCTCAAGTATTAAGCATAAAGGAAGCTTACAATCTTCAATATATTTAGCCTGATGATGAGTTTATAAAAACTCGAAACACTGTTGCAAAAAACTTTTTATTTATTGATTTAATTAATTTAAATTGTGGGGAGACATCAATTTTTTAATAAAATAATTTATAATTTCTTTTTCTTTGGTCTTTTAAAAAGTTGCACGAATTTATTATATTAAATATGATAATGTAATTAATGAATTATTATCAATGCATTAAATATAATAATTACAAATATATAAAAACTCGCAAGTTCATTTCTTTTGAGAACTAACATACTAAACACAAATGCAATTTTATTGTAATCTAAAATAGCATTTACGTTTAATTCAAAATTGATATTTGTTAAATGAATGGATCGAAAGCATTATCAAAATGGTACAATTATGTCAATAAATTAATTAACGTTTTTATGAAAATTAGCAAATATCACATTGCACAAAACCATAATATGCATTTAAAAGAACAAAACACCAAAATAATTAAACTTTGGTCATAAATTCAGGCATAATCAATTAAAAAGAACCGTTCTCAAAGATCTGAAAATAGCACAATTTATTTTATTTAGTGTATGATATTAATTTCATATTATTATTTATAGTATAAAAATATGTTTAACAATTTATATCGATTGCATATTTATAAATCTTGATGACTAGCTGAAGCGGTAATTTCTTTTCCTATATGCTATGTTTTAGCACGAATTAAAAAAAGAGAGTCAATTTACAGAGCGACAATAAAAACAGAGGTAAAAACCAGGGAACCGTTCGCGTCTCGCAGTGCCAATACTCAGCAATGAGTCATCCAATCCAATGTATCTATGGTTGCATATCAAATACATTGTTTTTGATATAGCCCTACCTATCAGTGACTGACCTTACTAGCGGACTAGCTAGTAAGGCTAGCTAGTAACTTAGGTTTCTGCCGTATACCCGAAAATCGCAAGGACACATTCGTTTCCGCCGGTTTTTCCCTGTAGATTCGCTAGCTACCAGAGCGGCTATATATGTACCGGTTTCGCCACCTAAGCGTTTTGCACTCAGATATCGTACAATAAACGAACTTAAAGAAATATTTAAACTATTGTCAGCCGATCATAATCAAGGTGAATTATTAAAAACTGATTTTTCAAGTATGTATTCAATTATAAAGACGCGTTCATATTTACATAATAACAAAATAATATTTGTACTTAGTATTCCAATTGTTCTTCCAAAATTATTTGACTATTATAAACTAATCCCAATCCCTACATATCAAAATAAAACACTTGTCCCACCTTACCCATATCTTGTACTCAACGAAGAGGAACACCAATACCAAGAAGTGGAGTGCCAGAAAATGACACACAATTTCATCTGCATGTAAGAAGAACATCTCATCAAGGACAAATGCATTATATCAATAATACGGAATCAAAAAATATCAGATTGTAATTTCACCCCAATCGAAATCATTAAACCAATTTTGGAAAAAATAACATCCGACCTCTTGATAATATTAACAAAAGAGAACATTGAAATAAAGAAAATCTGCAAGGAAACCCAATTTACACAAATCATTGGTAATCAATTGGTACGACTACCCACCAATTGTAAAATAGAATACAAAAATGAAGAAATTTCGAACCTTGAAACTAAAACATATGGCCAACCAATATTCCTCCCCAAAGTTCATCTACAACCGTCGCTTAAATATAGAAAATTAAAAATCGAAGAAGTTCCACTTTCAGAGTTACACGAAATTCAAAAACAAATCGAAGCCATACATCCATTAGAAATAGAAAACAGCTACAAAGAGGCAAATACGTGGAAATCATGGATCCTTTACATAATAATCAGTATCATTATAATTCTTGGACTCTCAAAAGTATACAGATTCTATGGAATAGCGAAGAACCGAATAAGAAACCGAATTGTCATCTCCGCTTCCGACGTTGATGCCAATCTTGAGGATGGAGGAGTTATATGAGAATCACAGTGTCCAATACACCAAAGTGCAATATGACCAATATGCTTAATCTGCAACTATCATGAGAACTATTTCAATGTGCATTTCTCAGTTTATTAATTCTTTGTAAAATCTTAAAATGATTATCTTGCAGTTCTTAACTTGTAGAACATCATGTAAATTTATAGTTAGTCTAGATTAGATTGTCCTCTTGTAAACATCTAATAATTTAGAA
Source organism: Cryptophagus acutangulus (assembly GCA_963556235.1). NCBI lineage: Eukaryota > Metazoa > Arthropoda > Insecta > Coleoptera > Cryptophagidae > Cryptophagus > Cryptophagus acutangulus. Next base: position 4,797,777 of record OY744570.1, read on the forward strand.
TAAAGTTTTTAAAAAGACTTGTTCGAATTTAAAACATAAAATTGGCGGGCTTTTTTCGCCTGCGGTAGGCTTTCTCGTCTGCGGCGGGCTATTTTCGCTTGCGGCGGGCTTTTCCTCACCTCCCCCCGGGGGTTTATAACCTTCAAAGAGTTTTTTTGGACCATTACATAACACCTAATAGATACATTATAAACGCTTGCCCCCACATCATTTACACTAAGTCGGCGCCACTGGGAGTTACATAGAACGTTAAATGATGCTAAAGCTGTATTTGAAGGCAACAACTTAAAAAAACAGATGCAAAAATTTTATTTTATTTTTTGGCTTAAAATTCTAGGCCCTGTATTAAATTCTGTAAGTAAAGTATTTCAACATAAGTCATTAAATTTGGAATCTGCTGTAAAATCTATAACCAAAGAGCACAATCAAAAAGAGCACAATCAAAAATTTATGTTCTGAAGAATCATTTGAAATAATTTATAACCAGGCTGTTTTATTTTGTGAAGCCAATAATATAGATATTAAAGAAAATCAGATTCCAAGAGCAAGAAAAATCAGCAAAAGAATTGATGAAAGACCAGGTACTGCATATGTAGATACCACAATTAAAGGCAATAAAAAGCGGATCGTTTTTGAAGTGCTAGATTTCATTTATGCAGGAATAGAAGCCAGATTTTCTCAAAGAGTTACAGATTTAATACTTGCTTATAATTCAATTTTTATAAAAAAGGAAAACGATATACAAAAATTTAAGATAATTACCAAGTTTGCTAATTTAGAAACTAAAACATTTACCTCCGAAGTTGCTCTATTTAAAAATGATGTCGATTTTATAACATTGAACAGTGTTGATCAAATATTTAACGGATTTAAACTTAATGAGAATTTGAGAGTAATGTATCCAAATATAGTAAAAGCTTTGAGCTGTTTTATGACCATTCCCCTTTCAACAGCCGGAGTAGAAAGAGCTTTCTCAAAATTATCGTTACTGAAAATAAAAACACGATCGACTATGAAACAAGATAGATTGGAAACGCTTTTATTGATGAATATAGAACCAAAAATGTGTTCTAATGTAATTACAGAAGAAGTGATTCAAATATTTTCTAGAATAGCAAATAGAAAATTGTTACTTTAGTTGAAAAATTATAATTTACTTAAACGTTTTGTTTGACGAATTTTGTTGTTATTTGTTTAACTGTTACCGCTGTATTAAAATTTTATTTAAACTTACTTAATACTATTTGTTTTATATTTCGGCTTTAGAAATATAACTAATAATATTAAAACAAAAATAGATTTTTTTTTAAATAATACATTATCACCATTTTAAAGTCCTAAAATTATGCGTGACCTTCAAAATTCAAAATTTTCACATCGGGCGCTATAGGCTCCGCGGTCACTGAAACCGATTCTATTTTAGTGGTATTTCTGTAGAAATATTTGTATCTTGGTTTAATTTTAACATTATATCAGCCTTTTGGCATTCAGAAGGAATTTATCCCAACAAAATTTCATTGTCCTCAACTTTTTCTCTTAATGATGATATCGAATATCGGTATGCTTGGTGCGTTTATGATATTCTGGGTTTTTAACCAATTTTATTGCACTCTGATTATCTACAAAAATCTTAGTCGGTTAAATCTTTTCGAGAAGTTCCGTAAACCACCGAAGAGAAAGGGTAGCAAGCAGCCAGCTCCAACTTCAAAGAACCCCCGGAAGAAGCCGAACATCTCATCTCGTGCTAGAAAACAAAGAAAACAAGAAGAAACAAATAGGTATTTCTGTAGAAATGTTTGTATCTTGGTTTGATTTGTACATTATATAAGTTGTAAGTATATCAAATAAATGTCTGCAAACATGTAAAAACAAATCAGAGAAGAAACACGATTATCGGAGGACAGTGAACAATCTGGTGCGTTTTCGGCTTTCAAAAGTAATAGTGCAGTGAGATAGCGAAAACCTACGGATCGCAGAAATGGAACAAGGTATCGCTGCACCCATCCCCACAATAAAGAAAAATGCGTTTAGTTTAGCCCATCAAATACCCGCTAGCCGCTCGGTCCTTCGGCCCTTGCGCCCAAAAACCCACTTAACATATGTGGAATAACATTATTTGCTCTCATAAACACCGGCAGCAAAATTACCTGCATATCCACCGAATTTTGAGACACCCTGCGACAGCAAAACCAATACGTTCCCTCTCTTCCCCTAAAAACTATTCAGGTTCGGGGCGCGTTTCAAGCCAAAAGCCATCGGATAACAACACAGGCTATGTTGGAAGCAACGATACAGGGAGAGATATTCCCGTTGTTCTGTTTGATTATCAACAAATTGACCCGAGCTTGCATTCTTGGGGTGGATTGGCTTACTGAATTCCAAGGACTAATATCTCTCCGGTCCACGATACTGACCTTGAAAATTAGCGAAAAAGCCACTTTACTACCGTTAATGGGCTTTTAAGGAATTTTCTTTTTTAGGAATTACCAAACCAAATTACAATACTGGCGCAAGATTCCGACTTCTTATAGACTTCTACAAAACATTTTAAATACTATGAAATAAAGTTTCAGAAATCATAAGTTGTAGGCGTACTCTTAGTTTTAGTTTTACCTACTAGAAAATGTATATAAATATCTGATCATATCCAAAATTTGTCATTGTTTACGCTGTGTCGGAAAGATGTGAGCATCCGATTTAACTCTAAGAAAAAAAAAACTTGTGTGAATGGCTAAATATTAAGAAAATGACGGCGCGAAAGCTTGGTTTAGAGAAAACAACTGTAAAAGACCGTTTGGAGAAAGCTTATAACTTTGGCAAATCAGAATTATTTGCAAGCCTGAATAACACGACCATAAATTTTATTAAATCCCAAATTGTTTGACCTGGGCACAGATAAGATTATATATAGATGTGTCATGGTATAGGGCAATGTGTTTCGCATTTTTGATATTGACAACGCTCGACAAGAGATGGCTTTTTTTAGTACAACGCCCACCACGGGGAGGCGCTGTTCCTGTAGAATGAAATGTCTATGGTAGATGGCGTTGCAAAATAATATAATACTCTAATAACTTATAATACTCTAATAATACTCTAATATGAAATCATCGTCATATGGCCCAAACCACACTCAATCAACCAATTAATACACACAACTTCTCCACAACTCAAATACACAACTCTAATACAACAAAAAACATACCATCACACCACGGACAATTTGTGGCTACTGGTTAGACGCTACAAAAAAAATAATAACATGTGCATTGCATTCTACCATTATATTTTAGGCCAATCCTATGGGCGGTTCCAATTTCAAATTAAAAAACAGTTGCCACCCCACGTCCAGACACAATTTCTAAAACCATCCGTCAAATTATAGTGTGATTACAGTTTTTTTTCACAACAAAATTAAATAAATGTTTTACCACGTTTTACAACAGATTTCTATGGTTTTACTCCTATATGTAGGCAATTTAAAATACACGCGGGTTGAGGGGAACTGAATAGGTAGCAAAACAAATAAAAATGAAGCAAAGCCTATCTGTATACTTATTTGTGACCTGGGCCCTATTCCACCATTGACTTTGCAATTTGCATTTTGCGTTTTGCAAATTTTGAAAAGTAATATATTTTTGTGTTGCACCAAGCTACTGCAAAACACTTGCTTTGTCGGTTTTGCAATTTGCACTTTGCATTAATTTTTTGACAAATACTATCAAAATAATATATGTCGGCGCGCCTAATATTTGGATAAATATTTTTAAAATACAAACTATTTTAGTTAATAAGATTTATTATGTCTAGCCTTATATTAACTTTGTTTATTTTGGTTTATTATATGTGACTGTGTTTGTAAAAGAGAAGAACGCACTTGAGATTCCTGTGGGACTCAAGGGGAGCGGAACGGGGCCAGTGGTACGACTTAGAGGGTTATCGAAAGAGGATTGATTTGATAGACACGCAAGTGATTAGACGTAATTGGCTCCGGATCGCTTTGTTCTATCTTAATTAATATTTTCTATTATTAAATCGGTTGTTAATCATAATTAGTGTTTAATTATTTTTTTAATAATTAATAAATTGTTTGAATCATTAAAATGTCTTCAAATAGCCCCCAAAACTTGCTTGATCCGACATTAGAAGTGGGATTACCAGAATTAACCTCGGAATTACAAAATACGGAGCAAAACAATAGTGCTAGTGGTAGTGCCATAAATGGAAATGCGACGGGAAGTGTTCCAATGAGTGACGTGGAGTTGTTGTTGCAAAGAATGCTCGAGTTGCAACGCCCGGTTCGAATATTGCAAGAACCAGCAACATCTGCGTCTTTAGTCCAGCTTCCGCATTATCAACCCAACTCGAAGATAGCAGACCCAGAAGGCTGGTGTTGCTTGATTGATGAATTTGTAAAAATTCATAAATTATCTGGTATGGCTTTGGTGGCGAGTTTGTCGAACTCTTTAAAGGGAGAAGCAGCTGACTGGCTTATTCGTTGCCGACCATTAGGAAAATCATGGGACGATATCCGCACAGAATTTCTTTCTGCATTTTCCAAGCCAACTGATGTCATGGATTTATTTAACGAGGCAGTTAATGGTCGACAAAATCCTCCCTTCGAAACAACATTACTTGACGAAGGTTTGCATGTATTGCGTTTAGCAATGCATCTAATAAAAACGCATGAAAACGATGAGGCATTAGCTACTTTATTTGCATGTCATGTTGTTTCAAATCGTTCGGAAACGGCGCGAAAACAGCTTCAGATAGATACACCAAAAAACTTGAAAAAATTTTGTGTTGCACTGCGTCGAAATTCGGGTAAACGGCCAGCGCTATCTCGGGCAGATCATCACATCAACCCGAAGCGACGAGCCTTTATTCAAACAGACCAGGTCAGCGACCATTTTTGGGAAAATGTCGTACATGTGGAAAAACTGGGCATAAATCTTACGATTGCCAAGTGAAGACAGCCACCACTTATCAAATACCCGACTTCAACAAAGTGTCAAGTCCATTACTTGTTTTTCGTGTGGTAAACAAGGCCATGTTTCAACCCACTGTCCAGGTAAAGAGAGGGCTTTAACTTCCGCAATTGGTCATCAGGAAAAGCGTGTCCATATGGCTGAGATGCAAATGCTTCCAAGGGGACAATTGACGTTAGACAATGGTAAAGTTGTTCCTTTTCTTTTTGACTCTGGTGCAGATTGCTCGTTAGTTAGAAATAATGTTTCACTTTCTTTAAGCGGCAAATGGCAAAATTATATGGTATCTTTAAGGGGCATTGGAGAAAACACTTTGCTCTGCACTTTGCAAATGTTGATACAGGCTGAAATTCAAAACATTAATATCGAACTTTTATTGCATGTTGTACCAGATGATAGTATTTCATTTGATATTATAATGGGTCGTGATTTAATTGCTCAAAATATTAGTGTTTGTTATAGTAGTAAAGAATTATTTTTCACTGTTAGTAATTTTGAAATAATTGATACCGATTTAGATGAAGAACATAAAAAAATATTGGTTCATATGCTCAGAAATTATCAGAATAGTTTTGTTAAGGGAGTACCTACGGGTAGAGTAACAACAGGTAATTTAGAAATTCGCTTGAAAGATAATACAAAATGTGTGCAGCGAAGACGTTATCGTTTGGCTACAACTAAGAGAAATTGTTCGATCAAAAGTTTCTGAATTATTGGAAGCAGGTTCAACTAAGTTGTTCTCTATTTGCAAGTCCGATTATATTAGTGAAAAAGAAAAATGGCAGAGATCGAATGTGTGTTGATTATCGTGAATTAAATAAAAACACTATTTCAAATAGGTATCTTTTACCTTTAATTAGTGATCAGATTAATCGACTTCATGGTGCTTATTATTTTACTTCTTTAGACATGGCTGCAGGATTTCATCAAATTACTGTAAATTCAAATAGTATTGAAAAGACTGCATTTGTAACACCTGATGGTCAGTACGAATATCTAACTATGCCATTTGGTCTAATGAATGCACCATCTGTTTATCAAAGAGCAATTGATAAAGCTTTGGGTAGTCTTCGTAATACAATAGCTTTGGTTATATCGACGTGTTAATTCCGTCTACCACAATTTCAGAAGGAATTAAACGCTTAGGAATTGTTGTCAAAGCGCTGGTTAATGCAGGTTTTTCTTTTAACATAGACAAATGTAAATTTCTTACAACTAAGGTTGAATATTTAGGCTATTTAGTGAGGGCTGGTGAACTTAGACCGAACCCAAGTAAAATCTCAGCTTTAAAAAACTTGCCAGTTCCAAAAACTGTAACGCAAGTTCGTCAATTTATGGGTTTAGCGTCTTACTTTAGACAGTTTATTTTAAATTTCTCTAGAATAGCAGCACCTTTGTATCAACTTACTAAAAGCGATGTAAAATCAATTAAATGGCTACCAAAACATGATAACGCTCGTGAAATTTTGATAAAATCTTCAACGTCTGAACCTGTACTTTCTCTTGAAGACCCTGATTTACCTATTGAATTACATACGGATGCTAGTTCTGAAGGCTACGGTGCTGTTTTATTGCAAAAGAAAGAATAAAAATTGCATGCTGTAGCTTATTTTAGTAAACGCACAACTGAAGTAGAATCCCGATATCATTCGTATGAACTTGAGACATTGACAGTTGTCAATGGAATCAAAAATTTTAGACATTTTCTGCATGGAAAACATTTCAACGTAGTAACAGACTGTAATTCATTAAAGTCGTCTAAAAATAAAATTGATTTAACACCCCGGGTTCATAGATGGTGGGCTTATTTACAGGCTTTCGATTTTGTTATTCAGTATCGCGAAGGTATTCGTATGAAACATGCTGATTTCTTTTCGCGTAATCCAATTTATAATTCTGATAATTCATTAAAAATTAATTCTAAAACTAAAATAATTCAAATATTAGATATTGAAAAAGATTGGCTTGAACAGCAACGCGATGATGAAATTATGCAATTAACAGCAAAATGGAAGTCCCGTGAGCTTCCATCTGATTTATTAAAGAGTTATGATGTCCAAAATAAAGTTTTACTTCGCAAAATAGAACGAAACAATAGATCAAAATGGTTACCTATTGTTCCTCGCTCTATGGCATGGTCAGTTATTAATCATGTTCATGTTGACTTAAAGCATTTAGGCTGGGAAAAGACGTTGGACAAATTGTCCGAATTTTATTGGTTTCCAAATATGTCCAAGAATGTAAGAAAGTTTGTTGATAACTGTTTAGTCTGCAAAACATCTAAAGGTAAAAGTGGTTCTGCACAAATTCAATTGCATTCTATACCAAAAATTGAAAAGCCTTGGCATACGATTCATATTGATGTTTCTGGAAAATTAAGTGGCAAAAGTGACAGGAAAGAGTACGTTTTTGTTATTATAGATGCATTTACTAAGTTTGTTATTTTAAATCAAATTTCATCATTAACTGGAAAACAAGCAGTGGACTTTTCGAAATTTTACGCATTTGTTTGGGGCACCAACGCGAGTAATTTCTGATCAGGGAAAGTGTTTCACAAGTTCAGAGTTTAAAAAGTTTTGTTTTGAAAATAACATTGAATTACATTTTATTGCACATAGTGCAAGTAGAGCAAATGGTCAAGTTGAACGCGTTATGCAAATATTGAAAAACGTTCTTACAATATCTGAAACAGAAGGTACTTTGGCAAGATAGTTTAGGTGGGGTTCAGTTAGCAGTAAATAGCAGTAAACATAAAACTACTGGATTCAGTCCTGCAGAGTTATTGGGTGATATTAATAAAAATAAGGAATTGCTTTTGCTGCCAATTTGGTAAGCAAAAGATTAAATATATATTAATAAAGTTCTACAAAAATGCACAAGGAAAAGGTTTTGCTGATTTAGGTTTTGCTGATTTAAATTCCTTAATATTAATAAAAATAATCTTTTGCTTTCTGAAATCAAGATATCCTTACAAAATCATAAGCATGCCATTTCAGTTGCTTATTTGAAGTAGTACGATAAACAAGTATGTTTAATATTCCGCGTGCTCCAAAAGTTTATAAAGAAAGACGGTCTAATGAACTTAATTCTTTTACCAACCTATACAGGTTTATTCCAGAAAATGTAGAATGGCTAGCTCACCATTTTCTGCAAGAAACAGAGGAGACTCGTGGAGGTGCGTTAGACGCAATTACAAAAATGAAAATTTTTTTGAGATACATGTCTGATCCAGGTAAGATACTAGTGAGATTAACCTTTTAGTTGTTCGCTGTCTCTGAACTTCAGATTTATCTGCTAACCTTTTTCGATCTTCAACGATAATTGTCAACTATAACATTTTTAGGATTCCAAATTGGGGTTGCTGAAGACATAGGTGTTAGCCAACCAACAGTTTCAAACACATTAAAATATGTTGGTCGTAAAATAGTTGAAAAAGCTGATATTTGGATTAAATTTCCATCAATAATTGAAGCAATAGCTGCTGCCAAGGATGTATGGTTACAAAAGTACAATTTTCCTACAGCTATTGGAGCCTTAGACTGCACTCATATTCGCATTAAGAAAATTCATACACAATTGCACGGTGATGAATACATATGTCGCAAAAATTTTCCAAGTATTAATGTTCAAGCAACTTGCAATGCAGATGAACTGTTTACTAGTGTGTCTGCTGAGTGGCCAGGTTCAGTACATGATAGCAGAATTTGGAAACGGAGCAACATATGTCAAACACTCAGATCATTCAATAATGTTGTCCTTTTGGCAGATCAGGGTTATGGAATTGAAAAATGTTTAATGACCCCTTATCAAAACCCTATTACACCACAAGAAATAGCTTTCAATAACCTACTTAAGCGGGAAAGGATAGTGATTGAAAGGTGCTTTGGTCAACTGAAACAACGATTTCCAATACTTCAGGGTACTGTAAGAGTATCTCTTGATTTTGTTCCTACAATAATTGTTTCGTGTTTCATATTGCATAATATTGCTAAGTATTTGAAAGATGATTCAGTACTTTTAGATGAGGAATTTCAGGAAGAAGGTATCGATAACTTAGAAAATAATTTTAATTGTGAAAATGAAATTCGCATTGAAGGACAGAATAAACGACAACAACTAGCAGAAGTAATACATTATCAATTATAACAAAAATAATACGTTTTGCATATATGATTAAAAATTGACTTGCACATTCTCATTATTTTTTAGAATTTTGAATTATATAATATATGTTAATTTAATGAAATTAAAATTGTAATATGATAATTCAATTTAATTTAAAGGACAAAATAAAAGACGACAATTGTCAGACATACTGTATTATATTATTGTAATAAATGGACTGACAAGCATAGACTAATTACAGTTTAAATCATAATAATCTTTATCATCTATACGGACTATATTTTCGCTGCGAGAACCACTACTTGAATTTAGCTTTTCCAACTCTTTCTCAAGTTTTTGCTTCTTCAATTTTAGAACGTGATGTTGTTGAAGAAGAACAAGTCTCTGTAATTCTGAATTTGACAAGCTTCTCGTCTCATCTGTTTCATACTCACTCAACGCACGGTTTTTATTTTTTTTAATGGCTGGAATTTGAGGAGGATATGGTTCTAATTCATGATGATCTCTTGAAATTCTCTCTCTTCTTTGAGAAAGTGTTGATGCACTGGATGAATGTGCTACTCCGACATCTAAGTGTCCAGGTACTTTCTCAAAAACTGGATTGTCACCATTGATTCCTTTCATTGCTTCGTAGATGTTTTTTTCAGCTGCACTTAATTTAATTTTTCTGTTACCAGTTGCTTCACTGTCAGTTTTCTTCTTCACACATGTTTTCAAGTTGTTCACTTTTTTCATGATACTTTTAGTATCCATTAGTTTTCCAAATTTCTTTTGGAGCTCAATTTTTAGTTTTTCGATTGCGTTCTTTTTATTCATTTTTACTGACGGCACTTGGCTTTTGTTTAAAATAATTGGATTAACTTTAACAAAACTTGAAATAAACACCAAGTCACTTTCTGTGTTTACCTCATTGCCACTTGCAGAACTTTCATCAGAGCTAGACATTTTTAGGTGTTACCGAAATCAATCACACGATCTAAATAAACATATTTTTAATATTTTATTGTAGAAATATCAAACAATTTACAAAAAGAATTAAAAACGCAGGTTTTATGGTGTTATCCTACAATCGCGCATTTTTTTTGACATATTTTCTATTTATATCAAATATCATAAGCAAAAACTTACAAGCAAAAGCAAATCATTATTAATTTGAAAATAAGGTTTTACTTGTGGCAATACCTTTTACTTATAAGGATTTGCTTATAAGCAATTCCTTAATTTTATTAATATCACCCATTGTTTGGAATTAAAATAAATTCAATTCAAATGAACAAAATAGTGCACAAACTTATAAAAAAATGAGGATAACATTACTTTATCTGATATTAGAGAAAAAGCTAGTGTAAACATTCGGAAAGTATCAGAGGCAGATACTAAACGTTTTAATTCCGGCAGAGCAAAAATCCATTTGAATTGGTGATTTTGTCTTTGCTAAATGCAATGAAAGAATGTTATCGAAATTAGATCGAAAGTATAGAGGGCCATATAAAATCATTAAAGTGTTGCAAAATGATCGATATGAGGTGGAAAAAGTAAGTGGAAAAAGAAGAGTTAGTAAGTTTGCACATGATCAGTTAAGGGTAGTACCTACCAACTAAACAGGGGCACAACAAATGTTTGACTTTCAAGAAATTGATGAAAGAATTTTGGATGAGCCAGTGTCGGCGCATGAAACCGACAATAAGTTATAGTAAGATGAAAATTTTTGTTGTTGTATTGACAGATTTCTGCGGTTATCTGGTCGTTTGTATTGAGTTGAAAAAGATTGCTGCGGTAATCTGTTTTCAGAAAGTGTATCATATTGTGATATGATAATGTTGTTGTTGATATTGACAGATTTCTGCGGTTATCTGGTCATTTATAAATCGTTGCGATGATTTATTGAATACTTTTGTATTGAATTGGAAAATATTGCTGCGGTAATCTGTTTCCGGAAATGATATCATATTGTGATATGATATGTGAATTTGTGTGAACTAGAAGATATTGTTGAAATAATCTTTAGTTCAGCTGCTGCGGTAGCTTTATAGTTGAAGTGGTTGCAACTGCGAACACGATTGGAGTTCATTGTCAGGCGGTTCATAACGAGCGGGTACTAATTTTGAGATTAGGTACTAATGCTAATTTCGTTTTAGATGAGACTGCAAAATAACGCACGTGAACGTGCTACATGTCAGAATGGCCGTGTCGGCGCGCCTAATATTTAGATCAATATTTTTAAAATACAAACTATTTTAATTAATAAGATTTATTATGTCTAGCCTTATATTAACTTTGTTTATTTTGGTTTATATTATGTGACTGTGTTTGTAAAAGAGAAGAACGCACTAGAGATTCCTGTGGGACTCAAGGGGAGCGGAACGGGGCCAGTCGAAAGAGGATTGATTTGATAGAGACGCAAGTGATTAGACGTATCTGGCTCCGGATCGCTTTGATCTATCTTAATTAATATTTTGTATTATTAAATCGGTTGTTAATCATAATTAGTGTTTAAATAACGCCCAAAACTTGCTGATCCGACATATATTAATCTAGATTAATAGATGTTAATATTGTAACGAATTATGCCCCAAATGATACGCCCATGGCCATCCAGAACGTTCTAGATAGCCAACAGCGCATATCTCGAACGCGCCGGGAATAATCTGGAATATTCGATTCTAGTAACTTCCAGAATATTCCCTGTTAGACTATATAAGCGACGATGGCACCGCGTAAGTACAGTACAGTTCAGAACAGTAATACGAATAGAAGAATAAGTGACCGCAAATACTAAGTAATCTAATTCGAAGTGTAATTAATTAATTGTGTTGTATTTATTGTGAGTTAATAAATAGTTGTTGTTTTTAAGTTCACTAGTTTTATTTTCGCGGACCGGTAACACGCGACAATTGGTGTCAGAAGTGGGATAGTGAGCTTGTGTCAACTATCAAGTTGGTGTTAATTAATTACTAGGTTGTGAATTAATTAGTGCGGACAATTCCGGAACATTCTGGAATATTCTATTCGAGTTCTAAAGGAGATAGCGACTTTTATCGTAACGGAAAGTGTTTTGACATTAATTAGTGAGTTAATTAACGTAATTAAAAGAAATTTCGAGGTAATTCTAGAACATTCTATTTGCGATTTGAGTGATTTGGTGAAGTTTTGACTTTACCAAACGGTTGGACACTTAAAAATAAGTAAGTGATTAATTTTTCGGGAAAATTCTAGAAAGTTCTATTTGGAAATTAAAAGAGATAGAGAAATTTGGACTTCGTTGCTCAAATATACATCTAAATAGAAGTGTACCCGCAATTTTTCGAGTAAGTTTTAGACAAATTATATGCCATTAACACGAACTCAAACTAAAGCAATGGAAGAACAACTTAAACAAATGATGCAGATGCTTTCAATTCAAAACAAGGAAGCAGAAAAACGACGGCAAGAAGACAAAAATGAAGCAGAAAAACGCCGACAAGAAGACGAGAAGAAACGTCAAGAAGAAAAAGAGCAAGAAGAAAAGCGTCGTCAGGATGAACGGCGTGAAGACAAGGAAGAAGCAGAACGGCGCCGACAAGAATACGAAAAGCTTGGAACTCGCTTGGACCAGGTTAATGGAAAAATAGAAGAAATAAAACAACAAGTAAAAGACGAACTTGTTGGTGAAATTAACAATGTCAAAGTAGAAATGACTGGTGAAATGAAAGTGGTTGAAGTTAAATTAAAGCAGGACTTTGACAACAAAGTGAAAAAAATTGAAGAACAAATGCAGCAGCTACAACAACGTAGAGTTGTGCAAGATGGCAGTTCCGCTGGAAATAAAGTAAAACCGCCCACTTATGATGGCCAAGCTTCTTAGACGATGTACAAGAGACAGTTTGAAGCGGCTGCACTTGCAAATGGCTGGAACAATGAAGAAAAGTCAACAGCTTTAATTGTTGCGTTGCGTGGTCAGGCATTAGACCTTTTGCAAACCATGCCAGAAGACCAACAAAATAACTATGGTTTGCTCATTGCGGCATTAGAGCTTCGACTTGGTGACAAATATTTGAAACACGTGTTTCAAACGCAAATCGAATCACGAATTCAAAAATCGGGAGAATCGTTGCAAGAGTTCGAATCCGAATTAAAGCGACTGGTCAATCTGGGTTATCCAGAAGCGCCACAGGAATTCCAAGAGATGTTAACGGTTCGCGCTTTTATTAAAGGAATTCGAGAAGTGGAAGTGCAACGCGTATTGATTGGAAACGCTTCCGGATTTAAAAAATCTAATGAAGCACTGGTGCGTGCATTAGAAGCAGAAGCCGCTTTCAATACTTCTCGATTAGGACACAAAGTACGAGCAGTTAATTTTGAGGAACCACCAGCCAGCAAAGACAAGATTGACAAAGTTTTAGATGGCCTTGATTTAATTTTAAAGAAATTCAGCGCAATGACACCGCAGCGCAATACAAATACCTGCTATCGTTGTGGTAAACAAGGACATTTCAAACGTGACTGCCGTGTCCCATCTCCAGTTTTCAATCGCAGGCAACAACAGCAGCCTGCGGCACATACCAACCAGGAAAACTAGATGTAGCCAGTGCTTCGGGGCATGCCCTGGCTACAGAAAACACAGCCCCCAGAATTGTAACTATAAAAAGTATGGGTGGAAGACCTGATAGTTTAACTTTGGAAGGAACATTGAATGGATCTAAAATTCGAGTTACCATTGATACCGGAGCTGTCGTTTCTCTTGCTAGAAGAGATGTGTTGGATAAGAAATTTCTTCAATTGCCATCAGAGAATATTAGCTTAAGGACAGTGACTGGAGAACGTGCATCAGTAATAGGAGAAGCTGATGCAGAATTACAAATTGGGAGATTGAAAATAAGTCACAGAGTGTTAATAGCTGATATTGAAGATGAGTTTATTATGGGGATGGATTTGATTCGAAAACACGGATTGAAGTTTGATCACAAGCAGAACACTCTTAGCATTGGAAATGAAGAATTTGTGCTGTCAACAGCCAGTGACCCGGAAATTGATATAAGAGTTGTAGCAAGTGAAACAACTGAAGTGAACGGTAATAGTGAAATGATTATTCCTGCTAAACTAGAAACCAATTCTGGGCGCTGCGTTGGACTAATTCAACCACACAAAGACACTAACAACAGTCTTTTGGTAGCTCGATCTTTAGTTCAAACCGATTGTGACATACCGATACGGGTTGCAAACATCCTCCCTTCTAAGATCAAAATTAAGAAAGGAGAAGTAATCGGAGTTTGTACACCTGTTGAACTTATTACCAACTGTAACGAAACTTGTTCAAAAACAACTGAGCAACTACCAGTGAAAGACATTGAAGTATTGGACATTAATTGGAATAACCTGACTAGTAAAGAAACCATTTTGGCACAAGATTTTATTAAACAACACCAGGATGTGTTTGTTACTCAACCTGGAACAGAAGGGCGTACAAACATCGTTCAGCATAGAATCAACACCGGAGACGCTCAGCCAATACGGCAATCACCACGAAGACTGCCGATTGCAAAGCAAGAGGAAGTGTCAAATCTGCTGGACAAGATGTACAAAGAAGGGGTAATTGAAGAATCCAATAGTCCATGGTCCTCACCAGTTGTTTTAGTAACTAAGAAAGATGGATCAACCCGGTTTTGTGTTGATTATCGCAAACTTAACGACGTTACTAAAAAGGATAGTTACCCCCTTCCTCGGATTGATGACACCTTAACAACACTAGCAGGTTCAAAATGGTTTTCTACACTGGATCTTAAAAGTGGATATTGGCAAGTAGGCATTCATCCTGAAGATAAAGAAAAGACCGCATTTTCCACCAACAGCGGACTTTATCAATTCAATGTGATGCCTTTTGGATTATGCAATGCTCCAGCTACTTTTGAACGTCTGATGGAATTAGTTTTGCGTGGACTAACATGGAAAACCTGTTTGGTTTATTTGGATGATGTAATGGTCATGGGAAGAACTTTTGAAGAACATCTTCAAAATCTGAAAGAAGTCTTTGCTCGATTCCAAAATGCGCATTTAAAACTAAATCCAAAGAAATGTCATTTGTTTCAGTACAAAGTTGAGTTTCTTGGCCACACGGTCAGTGCGGACGGCATTCAGACAAGCGATAGCAAGATTGAAGCTATACGCGATTGGCCAAGACCTCAAGACAAACATGAAGTGAGAAGTTTTCTGGGCTTATGCACATACTACAGGCGATTTGTGGAAGGATTTGGATATATAGCAGCGCCATTGCATAGATTGACTGAGGTCAAAGCAGCATTTTGCTGGAATAAAGAGTGCGAAAGCGCTTTTAAAACTTTAAAAGTTGCTCTTTGCTCTAGTCCTATTTTGTCTTACCCTCAAGCAGATGGAATGTTTATTTTAGACACGGATGCAAGCAACATTGGAGTAGGAGCCGTGTTATCCCAAATGCAAGATGGGGAGGAAAAAGTGATTGAATATTTCAGCAAGGTGTTGTCAAAACCCGAAAGGAACTATTGTGCAACAAGAAAGGAGCTGCTGGCTATTATCAAATCGGTCAGTCATTTCCACAGATATTTGTATGGAAAAAAGTTCCTCATAAGAACAGATCATGCTGCGCTTACATGGCTGTTACAAATGAAAAATCCAGAAGGGCAAGTGGCAAGGTGGTTAGAAAAATTGCAGCAATACCATTTTAAGATTAAACATCGTCCAGGCAAGTTACACAATAACGCTGATGCTTTGTCCCGAAGACCTTGTGGGGCATGCAAACACTGCTCAAGAGTGGATCAACGTGAAGGAATTGTGGATATTCAACGAACCACTCTTGAAGAAGATGAATCATGGACAACTGCTCAGCTTAGGAAAGACCAACTTGAGGACAAGGATATTGGACCGATTTTAATGGGAAAAGAGGAAGGAGTCAGACCTGAATGGAACATCATATCTGCGAAATCACCCAACTTTAAGGCGTTATGGGCACAGTGGGACTCGTTGAAAGTGGTAAATGGACTATTAAAAAGGGCCTGGGAGAGTGCTGATGGAAAAAGTGTTACCATGCAGTTGGTGGTTCCAAGGAATAAGGTTGAAAAGGTTTTGGAACAAGTGCATGGGGGTTCATCAGGAGGCCACTTTGGTGTTAATAAAACAATGGCAAAAGTCCGGGAAAGATTTTATTGGGTCCAGAGCCGAGAAGACATAGAAAGTTGGTGCCGCAGATGTTCAATTTGTGCTGCTTCTAAAGGTCCCAGAACCAGATCCAGAGGTGCGATGAAACAGTACAATGTAGGAGCACCGTTTGAAAGGATAGCAATTGATGTGGCAGGTCCATTCCCTCAAACCGATGATGGCAACAAGTACATCTTAGTAGCCATGGACTATTTTAGCAAATGGCCTGAAGCTTATGCGATCCCTAATCAGGAAGCGACCACTGTTGCTAAAGTTCTGGTAGACAACATGTTTAGCCGATTTGGGGTACCTTTAGAGTTACATTCAGATCAGGGACGGAACTTTGAGTCCAAAGTATTTCATAAGCTTTGTGAATTACTTGGCATCAACAAGACGAGGACTACACCACTTCATCCACAGTCCGATGGCATGGTTGAGAGGTTTAACAAGACTATGGAAGAACACCTCTCAAAAGTTGTAGAAACACATCAAAGGGACTGGGATCGACAATTACCTCTTTTGCTGATGGCTTACAGAACAGCTATCCACGAAACAACAGGTCAGACACCAGCAAAGGTTGTTTTTGGCAAAGAACTTCGTCTGCCCTGTGATTTGGTGTTCGGATCACCAAATGTCGAAGATAAAGAGGTACAGGACTATGTCGATGATTTGAGAGAAAGACTTTATTGGACACTCATGATTTGGTACGGCATAGAATCAAACTAGCTAGTGACCGAATGAAAGCTAGGTATGACTTGAAGGTAAATTCAAAGGGTTTTACGGAAGGCGACCGGGTTTGGTTATACAACCCTCAACGGAAGAAGGGAGTTTCGCCTAAGTTGTCTCCATCTTGGGAAGGTCCATATGAGGTCTTTAAAAGAATCAATGATGTGGTTTACCGGATACGACGAAACCAACGGTCTAAGTTGAAAGTTGTTCATTTAGACCGGTTGATGAAATACCAAGGAGATTTGGATTTGATTTCTGATCGGGACGATCAGAATTAGAAGGGGGGCAATGTAACGAATTATGCCCCAAATGATACGCCCATGGCCATCCAGAACGTTCTAGATAGCCAACAGCGCATATCTCGAACGCGCCGGGAATAATCTGGAATATTCGATTCTAGTAACTTCCAGAATATTCCCTGTTAGACTATATAAGCGACGATGGCACCGCGTAAGTACAGTACAGTTCAGAACAGTAATACGAATAGAAGAATAAGTGACCGCAAATACTAAGTAATCTAATTCGAAGTGTAATTAATTAATTGTGTTGTATTTATTGTGAGTTAATAAATAGTTGTTGTTTTTAAGTTCACTAGTTTTATTTTCGCGGACCGGTAACACGCGACAATATTATATACGGGTTGTAATAATTTTTACTATGGGTCGGTCTGATGGTAAAGAAAAAAAACTTGCTGTACTAGAAGTCATGAAATCAAAAAAATATGGGCTTTTTGGTTCATTTAATGGCAATAAATTAAACCATATTGAGAAACTTAATACGTGAAACTGTGTGATTGAAAAAGCTAAGTCTCTTGGACTTGCAGGACATGATAGACAATGGAAATTTGCCAGAGATTCGTTATTTAGCATTTGGAAGAGTAGAGCTTTAGTAAATATTTTCAAACCGTATAGTAAAGTTTTAAAATGCTCGACCGTTTCATCTGGCATTAGACCTTATTCTGTAAACGTTTTGCTAAAATTTAACGTCGTTTAAATATTATAGATTTGATTTTTTTATTACACAAATAACAATTAACTATTATAAACTAAATAATTCAAAAAGTGTAGCAAAATCAGGAATAGTTCCTCGTACACTAATAGTATTTCCCCTTTGAATTGCTAAAGAAATTTGTTGCAACAAAAATTCCGTGGATTTATGTTCTCCAAGTTCTTTTTTTAATCAGTTTCCCAAAAATTTAGCATTTTTACAAAACGGTCCAAAGTTTCTAAAGCTAAACCTTCATAAACATAATTTGAATTGATTATGTTTTAGTACATATTTAAATATTAGATTGGAATAAATATTATTATTTTTATAAAATAAATTTTAAACATTATTATGCAAAACGAGATAACGCAAGAAAGACTGGTACTGGTGAAGGATTCTGAAATAAAATAGATGAAGTGGATACTGTTATTTATGAAATATTAGATACACATTCTCCAGTATTAGATGATTTAAATTTACCGGATTCTGATGGAAGCAATTTGATTCACGATCCTTTGACTTCTAGAAATAAATTAATTAAAGGAACTGTAAACAGTTTTTTTTTTTTTAATAGATCTTCTTCGTCTTTGTTTAGTGTGTAGTATATCATAATCATGTCTGTAGTCTGTATGCAGAGTTGTTTCTTCTTCTTATATAATAATAACTGTTACAATGAGACGACAACAACAAACCAAATAATATGGTAAGACGCGATGACAACACCATACGGATCATACGGACACAAGCCACATTAGCAAAACCGCAATAATCAAGAAAACAAGGGTAACTCGCCAAGGCAAGAAGAAACAACCAATCAAAATAGGACAACTACAGTAAACCACATAGGACAACTTGATGATATCGTCATCCTAGCAACAGCATTAGTTGCAAAAGGGTAAATGGAATCCAAGAAACCTTCAGAGTATTAATAGATCCAGGATCAGAAGCATCATTTATAACAGAAGACGCACCACAGACGCTAGGATAACCAAAGAAGAAAATCCATGTTGAAGTGATCAGAATTGAAGTGATCGCAGCAAAAACTTATATATGGTTACAATGGAGAATATACAAAATAACGTTCTCAGCGGACATTGAGAAAATGTATCGGCAAATTAAGATACATCGAAATAACCAGGAGTTCGAGAGAATACTAGGGAAGTACAGCCCAACTGAATTCAGAAAAACGTATAACTTAGAAACAGTAACATATGGAACGGCACCGTATCTACCAGTAAGAACACTGCAACAACTGGCCAGTGATGACAGTCAAACAATACCCAATAACATGAAAAGAGACATAGAGACTCTCTCAGGCGCAGATACAATCAAAAAAGCATTTGAACTCCAAAATCAACTAATTCAAATGTGCAAAGCCGGAGCTATAACACTGAGAAAATGATCCAGTAACATTACCCAGCTGATCGAAAACCTATCAGAAGAGTTAAAGAATCAGACAACAGTTAAATTCGAAACAGACAATACCAAGAAGTGATTGGCAATGCACTGATCATTACACACTACAATGAGAAAAACAAATGCACAAAGAGATACATCCCATCTAAAGTTGTAAAAATATTCAACCCATTCGGACAGCACAAGTAGTAATTAAAGCTAAAGTATTAATTCAAGGGGTACGGACACAACAACTGGAATGGGATCAGCCAGTCCCGGAAAAAATTAAGAAAAAATGGAATATATTTCAAAACCAACTGAAGACCATAAAAGATATTACCATTTCCTGATGTATTCAATATGACAAAAAAAATTCTCATTGATCCATATAGATTTTGCGATGCATCAGAAAAAACATATGATGCAGTAGTTACAGCTAGTATACCATAAAACAACAAGAAAGCTATCCGGTCAAGTTCAAATCACACTGCTAACTGCAAAATCAAAGGTCGCACCAACCAAAAACAAAACAACGCTACCGACGCTGCTTAGAACTATGCGCCGCTGTGTTCTTAGCAAAGATAATGAACCAAACAGTGATAGCGCTAGAAATGCAAGACGTTCTGATATTTGCTTGGTCTGACTCAATGATTACAATTGTATGGATAAAAAGAAATCCCGCCAGATAAAAAACATTCGTAGCAAATCGAGTAGCGGAAATCAACAAATCAGTACCACATCAACATTGATATCATGTCAGAACAGAAGACAATTCAGCAGACGCAATGTCAAGAGGACTGGAACCATCAAAGATGAAACACAATAAACTGTGGTGGATAGGACCATCAGGTTACAGTCAAACTCATGGCAAAATGTACTAACAGAAATATCGCCAACCACAGAAGAAATATAGAAAATTAATCATGTGCAGATAACAACGTACAAAGATGAAGAGCTGACTAGATTCTCGTCATTTGAAAAAATGACAAAAGTCATTGCATACTACTACAACCGATTTAAGGGTAGTAACACTGAAAAAGGCAGCACACTAAAACGTGCAATCCATAACATCATTGGAACAAAAGCTAACTACCCACTCCAGCATACAAATACAGGCTAACATGTAGAATACATCGGCCAGGCAAAGATTGGACGAGGCACATTTAAAGTGGAAATCAAGTATAACAAAAAAAAATGAATGAAGACTTCAAAAGCGTATTAACGATGGTAGAGCAGATGGAAGATATCTATAAACAAGCGAGAAAACTAACTGAAGCAACCCAATGCACAGAATTGGTTTAGCATCTAAAAGAACAGAATAAACAAATTAGGTGGATCAAAAAAGGAATATCAAATGAAACAAGGTCTACTAGCAAAACTGATAACATCGGTGTTTGGAGTGACGAAGTGTACGATGACAACAACACATTAAATAAAAATCCACACGAATTAATAAAAAAAGCAAGTCATCAAACAAACATATTGACATCGGCCGTTGCGACGTTTAACGAGACGGAACAAAGAATCAGTAAACAAATGAATTATTTTCAAGAAAAACTGAAAAAGGACCTATCAGTAATAAACAACATGCAGATTCAACAACAACAGTTCGCAAGGATTGATCACAACAAATTAGCAATCCAAATATTAAATAGATATCGACTAGCAACTAGGCAGCTAAGAAGCTGCCAAAAAACATACAAATATTAAACTCCGCAATGTTTTAAAACCGCAGTAAGTCATGGACCGCCAAACATTCGTGTATTTATTTATTTTATAATGAGTGAAGTAGCAGAGTATACGTTAATAAAACTCACACCTGTACCGCTTTAGATTGAAAGCGGATACTAGTAGATATTGGGACACCACAAGTGAAATCATAGCAATGGAGAATAACAATCAGCAGTACTTTCAAATACCGCTGCGGCTTTTGCGTAGTGCGGCAAAACAAACAGTGCCGTTTTTAAGAGTTGGTAAATCCTTTGTGGTGAGGGTAGGAACGTGGGAGAGGTCTCATGGTCTTGTGGAGGTCGTGCGGTTTTCAGTCGTTATCATGGTTTGGTCCGGGAGAACACCGTAGCTTTACCGTCTGCACGCTCCTTGAACATGGCCGTTCTTTCGTCACCACGCAGCTGGCTTTCTGACTGCAGTTCAATTTTGCACGTCGCGATATCGTCCCTCACCGTAATTTAATCTGCGGTGCGTACATTAGAAGTACCTGGTTCCACAGAAAGACCTAGGGGTTTAGGAAGACCCAAAACGGTAAGAACACCCAAAAGTGGAAGAAGAGAGTGGAAGAAGCTATCGGACATTGGCATGAGCGCTCTGAGTGGGAGCATGGAATTGCGTTGGGCATTAGTGACCGCTCTCTAAGGAGAATTTTGCATCAAGACTCATCATTCCACCCCTACATAATTGATTGTTCAACAGCTGATGTCCCCTGACT
This sequence comes from Cryptophagus acutangulus, assembly GCA_963556235.1. Classification (NCBI taxonomy): domain Eukaryota; kingdom Metazoa; phylum Arthropoda; class Insecta; order Coleoptera; family Cryptophagidae; genus Cryptophagus; species Cryptophagus acutangulus. Next base: position 4,819,593 of record OY744570.1, read on the forward strand.
ATGAAAACCGCATGAATCGCTCCCAAGAATTGTAGAACCGCATCCATGCGAGGTCAACTTTTTTCAGTAGTGATGAGGCCCACTTCCATCTCCCTGGAGCGGTAAATAAACAAAATTTTTGGTACTGGGTTGAAAATAACACAAGGCAACATTACGAGAAACCTGTTCACTTCCCAAAAGTGACCATCTCAAGGTTTTCAAAACATGTCAAAATTCAAATCAACACAACGATGGAGACGTACAAACAGGATCTTATCTAACTCAATCCACAAAGTAAATCACAAATAAAACTAGAGGACATTGCGAAAGAAGAACAAATACGATGGAATGCAAAATACATCATGGTTAAAAACACAAATACATTCAATGGCAACAAGTGGGCTAACAGCATTAAGCATTGCAGGAATAATAGAATGAAGCTGGATATCGTTCAAATTGATGAAAAAAGTGAAACAACGGCAAACAGAGTGCAAAAATCAGAAGCGAGCATTAATATAGAATTAGTACCTACCTCTAAATAACTCCAATGATCCACCAGGGGCAGTGGAATAAGATGGGCGGTCATAGTGTTAGGAGAGGCATAATGATTACCTAATCAAAAGCAATCAGACCAGCCAAAGTACATCAACATTGTTAAATCAGCAAAACAATGTTGAAAGTCAAAACATTAAACAAATGTTATAAAATATTTATTAAACGCAATACAAACTGACCACCAGTATGAATTGTGCACAGTCGAGACCTGGGACCTGGACCGTTCACACATAAGACCTGCTCCCATGCAGCCATCAGCAACAACCCCCACGACGACTGATGGTCAGAACCACCACTAATGACCATCCCCTACAAGAAGTCCATGCCACTAGTAGAGCTAGACTATGGATAAGACTGAGACAAGGCACCCTTCCGGATCGTTCCAACCAAAGAGAACTGGGCATTAAAGCCACCCAGTCCACCATTTCACAGCCTAGTGGATAACAGAAGCAAGAAAAACCAAAGAGGCCACCATCATATGCGACAATAAAAGAGTGTGGCAGAATGTTTAATGGTAAAATGTTGAACAGATGAATGTTGAACAGAATGTTGGTTTCAAATTGGAAACCATGTGTATTGCACTCGGTATTGCCTTTCCCACCGCAAGAACAATATCTCTGATATAACTCGCGCAAGTAATTTGTTTGTTCTGTTGCCCAGGAGTTTCATCACACATATCATAAGCACGTGACATTGCCGAAAGATATCCGATAATAGATTATCACTGTGACGATGACTAGAAAAACTTTTTTTTAGTTAGTTACAAAAAAAAGAACCGAGCGTTTACCAGCGATGTTAACAGGTCGGCGTTCAATATACACATTATTTATTTGTTGAAACAAAGTTGGATATGTCGAAGATTTTTGGTGACAATTCGTCGAACTCGGGAAGAATGACTGCTTGTAAATGTTCATTTATTTTGGATTTAAGAGAAGATATAAAACCGTTTTTGTAGCAAACCAAATTTGTTTCAATTTCTGCTAGTTAGGTCAGAAACCTGGCATTTAAATCCTCTTTCATTTGAATCATATGTTTCCTAATTACAGAGATATCTTCAGTGATTTGAGCATTGTTCGTACATGACATATATGTACGTTTCTAGTTGGAGCAGAGATAAAAACTTCACTATGTTTAGCGGCCAATAAAGTCCCCACTCTTAGTTTTTTTGCATATACAACATGTAGTATTTTTACAAATTAACTGGAGTGAAATAAATTTGTTGTTGAGGGTTGAGGGTTGAATCGATAGAAATCCGTGAGACAATGAGAGCTAAGAAGGAATACCGAGCTGATTCTGACACCAAACACCAAACCAAACGATAAAAACACTGTGTGGCAACTGACTTATCGACTAGATGAGTTGGCTTTATCAATAGATTGGTAGACACTAGAACTATTTCACAGCGAACAGAAACATGTACATAAGTAAGAGGTTCTAAAAATGAACTGAAATGTGGTTGAACCAGGAGGGAAAATTACGACGTTCACACCGTTATGAATAAATCGGCTGCTAAAAAAGGCAATTAATTTAATTAGTATTTTTTATTCAATTTTATTCATTCAAGCTTTTAATTTACAAATGCTCTACTTCATCAAACCTTACATGCTTGGCCATTTCGTTTTCCGCTTTCTTTAAAAGCTTATCACGCCCTCTTTGCTTTTTAACATTTTTCGTAAATTTAATCTGCCTATCGTTTTGAATTTTGTCCCAATACATTTTTTCCTCGTCGTTTTCTAAAAGCACCTTTTCTCCGTTGTATTCCGTTGTGCAAAAATCTTTCGCACACTTAGCATCACCAAAACGGAGAAACACTTCTTCGCTCCCAGCAGGCAAAGGAATATCCACGTATTTCACTTCGGAGGCGTAAACTTTGATTTCACTCTGCAATCGCAATTTTGTTAAATAATTCATATTATAATATTGAATGAATATTATAATACTATTGAGAATATTCATTTTTTAGGTATTACCTTTAGTTTTTTCACGTCGATGCAAGGTTCTGGAAGCTTAAGCTTAACAATTACCCCAGGAATGAATTCTACTTTTGGCGTTTCTTCAGATGGTTTAGATTCTTCCATATGATTGTTTGCTCTTTTTGTTCTGTCGTAGGATTTCTGGCTAAATCTCGACTTGTATAAGTACTGTTTGAATTCTTTCATTTTTTTCTTTTGTAAATCAAGATACTTATTACGCATCTTTTTCCATTCTTTTCTAAAAAAATAAGTTTACACAAAAATAAACGAAAATTTCTTAAAAAAGTGAACAAAAAACCAAAATTTCTTAAAAAAGTGATTATAATATGAATGGGTCCTTACTTTGATAAAACTTGCAATCCTATCTCTTTAATAAGGTTTAACTTTTTGACTTCCTTTTTCGTTTTTTTCTTTTTCTTATTCTCATCCTGTTCCCCATTATTTTCATTATTACATTCCTCAGTTTTAAGCTTCTTCTCAGGAATGCCTTCCTCTTGTTGGTCGCCCAATTTTCGTTTCACACCCCCCACTACATTCTGCCCACCTTCTACTTCAATCTTGAAATTCTCCTTAACCACATTTTTGATATTCGGTTGTTCGCTACTTTCATTCTTTTCTTGCAACTCCTCATTGTCCTCTTCCGTCTTTGTTGTGTCAGTCTTTATTTTAGCAGAAGCGATGTCTTTGTCGCCCTCAAACGTAGCGATGCTGCATAGTTCTTCTGGATTTCGATCGAAAGGCATTTTGCTGCCTATGCTCTCAAAGTATTCTAACGCATTATGTGCTTCTTTTTCCGTTTCGAATTCGATAAATGCAAATCCTTTATTGGCTTTATTGTGTCTATATTTGGGAATTGACACGTAAACAACGTTTCCGAATTCCGAAAAGACAGATTGCAACCAATCGTGAGTTGCATCAGATTTGATGCTTTCAACGTAAATGGTGCATTCATCTACATTGATTTTTTCTTTGATGGGTTTTTTTCGGAAAACATTTTGCTGGTTTTCACTTAAAGCAATAACTTCGGATTTGCTTATAGCCTTTTGAATATCGGATATGCTTGTGGTCAGTTTAAGTATTTTGTTGAATTTTAAAAACGTGTCTATTGGTATGTCTGCAATTATTTTTAAATTAGGGAAAAATAAATGCTTTGATATGCTAATAATTAAAATAAAATTATAATAATAAATATTGTTCGGGATGTCTTTTTTTGAAGATGTAACACATTATTTCTTTGACAATCCAATTCATGTTCTAAATGTTACTATGAAAAACTAAAAAGACGGCTATTATTTCGACAAGAAACTTAGATATGCTATTGTCGCTGTCAAAAATGTTCGATTGTCGCTATCAAAAATGTTCCGATTGTCGCTGTAAAAAATGTACGAATGTCGCTGTCAAAAAAATGAAACGTTAACAAAAATAACGCATATTAATACACTTAATAATACTTAATTAATGATAGTTATCTACATTGTTATCTAAACTGCAGTTTACAATGCTATGCTACTAGTAGCATTGTAAACTGCAGTGCTTTAAATTGTTAGCTTAGCTTATGAATTACAAATGTATTTTATCACTTTGACATACAGAATACAAACAGGAAAGGATACAAACTGTATACAAAAAAGGCACCTTGATTTTATCAGATTTTATCATTTCAAATCATTCATTGGATTGTCTTGTCGAACAAGGAATAAAGATAATGGGGATAATAATAATAATTATATGGTAATATATTATCTAGACTTCTATTGATCGAAGCTCGAAGCGCGATTCGCGGCTTTCAAGATCATATTAGTCATACGCATGGAGAACAACTAAAAGATAACGATATGTATGAGAACCATATACAGCTCCTGAAAAATGTGCTAAAATCCGATCGCAAATTGATCGACAAATGGGAAAAGGAGCGTGAACAAGATTTGAAATTAAGGGATAAGCTCGAGAAAGAGTTGAACAAGATGACGGGAAAGTACAATGTCCTGAAAACGAGTACCGATCTCAAAATGGCCGGTTTCGAGAAACACTTCACCACTTTGAAGGAGGAAGAAAAAAAGAACCGTTTGGAGATAAAAGATCTGAAAAGAGATAACTTAGTGTTGTTCGACTCTTTTAAAGCGGAGCGACAGGACGTCCAAGCGTTTGAATCGTTGGTGGAGAAGTTTGGTATGTTTTGCTAGTTTTTAAAATGACATCTCAAAAAAAAAGCAGTTTCTGTTTTGTTGATAGAAAAAACATTTTTAGATTATTTAATTCCTTATTCATTTCTTGCAAAATACAATTGATTTTTATGATTGAGTTTAAATAAAAAAAAGAATAGACGGCATTACGTTCATTCGAATTTTAATTGTGGAAATATTAATTAATATATTGAGTGGAAAACGTTACAAAGTAATTTCTTATTTTGTACATCGTTTTTTTTTTTTTTTTTTCAATAGCTTTTGTGCTACTTTTAATCAGCAATTGTTCGAACAAGTGACCCATTTAATTAGGAATTGATTATCGAAGCACCGTTTGCTTTTCTGCTTTCCACTCAATTAACCCTAATTATATTAAGCAATTTTCCCGTTTTTTATCTTGGTGTACAATAAAATTTTGCAACCATTTAGAATAGCGTTTTGCTAGAGTCAAGGAAACGAACAAATGGAAGAAAAGATGCAGACGTTTATATACAATAATGTTGTACATATATGTAATACTTTGCAACGGTGAGGACAAAAGACAAAAGAAAAAGCGGTAATTTTAGTGAAAGCTTTATTGGTGGGTGAATATATGTCTTGTAGGGGGTGTGTAGACTAGAGTAACACAATATTCAGCATCAAAAGCAACTAAAGAATAGTACTGCTGTTGTTTTGCGGACTTAAGAAAACAATTAGATTAGTGCTTCTCATGGAGAACAACTAATGGGATCAGACGATAGTATACTGACTGAGAAAAGTACCAAACTTTTAATCTGATCAGATCCTGGTGGATCAAATCAATTCACCTGTCATTTGAGACGTGGCCTGCTAACAGACCCACCTCCACAAAACCGTTTCACCTGAATATATATCTCTAATATTTCCTTTATATTGATGTCAATTGATAAATGAATGAAATATTTGCGGGTGGGAAATTGACATGATTTAATATCATTTTTTCCAAATTGATTTGCTTGCCGAGAGATCCCGTTGTGCATAAAAAAAAATAGAAACCAGCTAATAATAAATCATTAATGAACGTTAATTTCGGTAGATATGGAATGTTGTTTACGACCTGTTGATGTCGTTTTATGGAATTTTTGAATTTTCACTACAATGAATGCAATACACACAAACAAGCCAGGCTCTGTTCGCGTTTAATTTTCTTGTCACAATATGTACAACAATAATAAAATTAAAAGCAATCCGCCGCCGCCGCCATCCGTTTTTTGCCTACTTTGGGATGGCACTTTCCAACTTAGCAATCACAGTCTGTTGTTTTATTATCCCGCATTTTCAAATAATACACCCCCATACGAATATAATAATAATATAATGATAATTATCATATGATATTATAATAATATATAAATAATATATGAATATTATAATAATATAATGATAATTATCTCTAGTCGTTGTTATCGAATACAACTCGTAGCAGCAATCTTCAGGTAATTTTTACCAGTCAGATTAACTCGTAGATCTTGCCTTTAGACAATCGCCACTCGCGCTGAAGCGCTCGTGGCGATTGTCGTTGCAACAGCTACTCGTTATCTATCTGACAGATAAAAATTGCCGGCAAGATAGCAGCCACTTGTTGTATTATATATTTATTTATTTATTTTATTTATTTAGTACAAACAGAATAAATCCAAATAGTACATTACAGTTTGAAATATATGCGAGTGAACAAGTTCGTGAACAGAAAACAAAATAAAGAAATACAAATAGACATGTTCATTACAAGTTACAATTTAATAATTTTAGAAATTTCTTAAATGAATACAAACTGGTATTAAATATATCAATGTTACAAGAATTAAGATTACTAGATAACCTAGGTATACAACTATGCTAGCCGTAATTCGTTTTATAGGAAGAATAATAACAAAATGATTTATTGCGAGTACTTATTGAAGGAACCCGTAAAGAGAATAGGCTTAAAATTTCAGGACAGTCAATAAAATTGTTCCATATTTTAAACATAAATAGTTTGTCCGAATTAGTACGTCGTTCTTCCAGTGATTCTAAACCCATCAAATACAAGATATGGTTATAATCAGTATCATAAGATAAGTTAAGTTTAAACCGCAGAAATTTTGTTACTGTTTTTGAGCTTTTTCCAAAAGATTAATATAACACTGTTGATGAGGCCTCTACACAACAGAAGCATAGTCGAGTACACTACGAGATAGACTATTAAAGAGAAGGAGTATGGCTGAGATATCTGTAAAGTCTTGACACTGTCTGATAATGAATCCACACATACGCAAAGCCTTGTTCACAATTTTATTAATATGCCGAACAAATGATAGCTTAGGGTCGAATAAAACACCTAAATCTAAAATGGTAGTGACTCTCTCGACATTATAATTACAAATAGTATAGTTAAAATTTAACGAACTAATTCTTTTGAGGAAGGAAATTACCTTGCATTTACTTAGGTTAAGCTCCAGCAAATTATTGGCGCACCAGTTGGAAATGTTATTTAGATCAGCTTGTAACAATTGGCAATCATGAAGTGATGAGACTTTTTTGAACAGTTTTAAGTCATCTGCAAACAAGAGTATTTCACAAAACTCAGCACAAGTAACGATATCATTATTAAAAAGCAAGAAAAGTATTGGTCCTAAGTGAGACCCTTGAGGTACACCCAAAGTAACTTTTATTGAGTCTGAAGAGAAGCCCGAGATGACTGTGAATTGAATGCGATCGGTTAAGTAAGATTCTAACCAGTTAAATAGAGAGCCAGTAATATGATTATTTTTTGACGTTTCCATTAACCAATAATTTCGCAGTATTTTTGATCATGTGATTAATTCTATCCAATCATATCTTATTATAGTGGGAATAATGTGTTTACATTATTTTTGCTAGAATAATTTCTGTACATTGTTTTTGATCATTTGTTTTCTAACATTTTTATTGTTTGATTGTCATCATCGTATCGTAAATCTTAAAACATGACCGAAAACGGGAGTTTTTCTAGAATACGGTAACCTCACCGATTTTGTTAATTTTTTTTTCAGGCTTATTTATCCATATTTAAGTAATTTACAACAACAACAAAATTCTGCGAAAAAAAGTATCTTAAATGATATGACCCATTTTCTTTTTCGTTTTTGTTTGATTTTTGTAATTCTTATGGGTGTTTTATGAAAGAAGCTTTTATTCACATTGGTTATATTCAATAAATTTGTTGACATAAGTGTTACTAAATTAATTCTAAATGTAAGAACAAACTCAAAAAAAAACTTAAAAAACAACTAATTATTCTATTCACTTAAACTTTCGGCTTTATCAGATGTATATATAACTTCTTCTTCAAATATTTCATGATGAATGCATGGATTGTATAATTCACCAGCTATTTTAAATAATTCCTCAGTAGGATCCGCATTCTGTTTTCTGCATTTCTTTTAAAACATCTACTTCGCTAAATTTCCTGGTATGTTAGTCTTTTTTCATCCAGAAGAACTCATTATAGATTTAGGTGCATGCCAAGAACCTTCAACACTGTTAGTATGAGCACCAGTTTCGAGATCTTTAAAATTAAGCGAATGATTGAGTTTTAAATGCTTATAACCGTTCAAATTTAAACAGTCACATGCTTTCCAATAGTCTGAAATTATTGTGGTGCCCTTTTCAATCAAATTTTTGATAATTGCTAATAGAGTATTAGTTCCTCTAAAATATTTTATTTTAAGTATGTAAATATAGTATAAACTACCGATCCTTAGGGTGAACGATTAAAAGAACATTTGTCAGCCTAATTAGCCGAGCGAAGCGAGGCGGGCTTGGGCCGTGCGCGGAATTATGCTCAGGCGCGGCCCAAGCCCGCCTCTGTTTTTACAAATCCATCGCCAACTATCAAGTCTCCAACCATCACTCAAAAAACAAGTGATCATAATTTAATCTAACTTAGAATGAATGACTAAAATATTTGTTTACCTGGATTCATCTGTGAGCAAAATGAATTTTCTTGCATACCCGCACGGGAAATGCGATTTCAGATGCCTGCCGATAAGCAGCCAAAATGCTCGATTCCACAATCCAAGGTGAGTTGAGTTGGTGGTCGGAAATATATAATTTTCCACACTAGTGTGGAAAAGTACATATTTCCGGGAATATATACTTTTCCACACTGTGTAGAATACTTTTGTAATACTTTTACAAATACTGTGTGGAATACTTTTCCACACTGTGTGGAAAATACTTTTCCACACTGTGTGGAAAAGTACATATTCCCCCACCACCAACTAACTTTGGATTGCGAAATCGAACCTTTTGCCTGCTCGACCGGCTCCCGAAACCGCATTTACTGCGCGGTATGTCAAGAAAATTGTATGTTGACCTCGTGGGGCACAGTCGATCCCAACTCGTATAGCTACCGCACTCGCTTCGCTCGTACGGCAACTTTATACTCGTTGGGAATCTACTTCATCCCCCACTTGGTAAACAATGTACTATTCCTCCGCATTTTTCGCAATAGTATGACGATTCTTGTGGAATTAATTACCACAGCCTCAATTTGGACAATAATAATTGCTTGTCTTCGCAAATATTATATAACTTTATTAAGTGTAACATTTAATAACAAAATTAACCAACACCAAAAAAACACAAACAAGAACAAGAAAAATACCAAAAACTATAATAAATAATAACACAAATAAGCTAGTACTCCAGGTAGAGATAAAATATACTTACCAAAATTTGCTCACTGCTTTGAGCAAATTTAGTGTTGTGCTACTGCACAACACCAAAAAAATTGAAAAGTTCAAATAACAAAACTAAAAGACAACAAGAACAGCAACCACAATAACAGAATCAACAAATACTAGCTAACATGAACTAAACTCAACAGTGAACAGTAAAAACGTTTTTACTTTGATGGGAAATCAATGCGACAAGGAAGTACTAATGACAAACTTAAAATTGAAATTTAACTTTTGATTAGATGGCCATGGGTAACTATGGTAACTATTGCTGCGTTCGTTAATAACATCTCATGTATTGAAGCTCGAGAAAAACCAATCCTTATTAAAGAACGCTATACACTTATGTCGATGAGCTCTGGATGAACCTAAAAAAAACGCTAAGGAGAAAGAAGAGCTGAAAGATGTTATTAACAAACGCAACAAAAAAAAAATACTCGGAAAATATTTGTTGTAAATTCTCTTAAATGTGTATAAATAAGCTTGAAAAATAAATAAGCAAAATTTAGAGGTATTCTAGGCTTAGTTTTTTACGTTTTTTTTTTGTGACGTTTAAAGGCCGTTTTACAGATTACAATATTTCGCTGTGATACTATTGCAACTTGCACAAAATATCGCAAGCTATCTATAAATCGGCTTTAATAAATAAATACGTATAATAAATAATGACATTTAGAATTAATTTAATGGCACATATATCAAGAATGTTATTGCATTAAAGCAATGTAAATTAAAGCCTTCTTCATAAAAAGACGCATTCGAATCAAACAAAAACCAAAAGGAAAATGGGTCATATCATTTAAGATAATCTTTTCCGCGGAAATTTTGTTGGAAATTACTTCAATATGTATAAATAAGCTTGAAAAAAAAATTAGCAAAATCGGTGAGGTTGCCATATTCTAGACTTTAGCCTTTTTTTACTGTGACCTTCTTTAATAGCAAGTTTAATAGTTCAATAGGACATTATAGAACATATTTCATAAAAACAACATTGCACAACAAAATTAATGTACGTTTCTTATGGGCCTTAAAAATTAATTTTATATTTGAATTTGGAATTTGAGTTGTGTAATTGAATTCCAAAATGGATGCCAGTTCGCGGAGCTTAATATATCTAGTGAATTTATTTGGAGTGTGGCTGTACCGACCTAAGGCAACCAGCAATACATGGACAGACAGCGACACTACCGACAACGGAAAACGAACATCAGCAAGAGCAGTAAACGAACGACTTAGTTTGTTCGTGATGTTGGTACGCCTGGGATTGACTTTTGACAAACGTCTGTTGAACCACGCCCTGTTTTAGTTGATAGAATTTGTCTTAGTAACGTTTATGCACATAAACTATTAGTATAGCTATTGAGTACGTTCATTACCAATCACTCGTAATTGCTATAATTGGTGACCCCGTACGAACGATTGACCCGGTGCGACTGATTGACTCAATTGATTGAACATCAATACTCCTACCTTTTGACGCATCTACACCGGCATTTGCAAACAACATAGAAGTAACGCTCATGTCAGGAGCTATTCGACCACGACGCGAATCTAGAAGAATAATCGACTACCGCGAATACGAAGACGACACCGAAGCATCCGAATACTCAACTTCCTCAGAAGGTGAAGACAATCAAACATTAGTGCCGGCAGCGGCCATCATAGACGAGCTTAGTGCAGAAAACCAGCGCCTGCAACAACAGATACAACAACTGGAACTTCAGCAAAACGCCAACGCTAATTCGGGAAACAAAGCTGCTTCGGGACATCTTCTCCATCGCGTAAGGCTGCCCAAATTCAACAAAAGCCAGCCACAACTCTGGTTAACGCAGATTGAGCTTTCATTTCAACTAAATGGAATTAACACCAATGCAGAAAAATTTGTTCAAGTTCTCATAAGCCTCGAAAACGACGCGTTATTGGCAGTCGCTGACCTGGTCAGCAACCCACCTGAGAACGACAAATTCAACGCGTTAAAGGATCGCATACTGCAAACTTTTGCACAAACGGCTGAATCAAGATTGCGACGTTTGTTTCGTGGAGAAGAGATCGAAGAAAAGAAACCTTCTGTTATACTAGCTCATCTAAAACTACGTGCCTCCGGTGACTGCAGCCCAGCAGTAATGCGAACAGTATTTTTCGAAAAACTACCTGATTCAATTCGACCCATTCTGGTTCTCAGTGGACAAGACGACTTGAACAAGCTTGCCGAAATGGCTGACAAAGCATACGAGATGACCAATTCCAGCTTATGTTCAATCTCACCGCCAATTTAAGACGTACAATCGAAGCCAAACAGTGACGTCATGACAATGACAGAAATGTGCCAAGCCATCAAGGCTCTGTCAAGCAAAATCGACTCAATTCAGAGCGAAGGTACCAATTACCGAAGAGGCGCCAATCAAAGTAATTCAACCCAATTTCATGGTCGATCGCAGAGCCGCGAAAGAAACAGCAACTCTTAAACAAACACACTGTGCTACTACCACGACAAATTCGGCGATGCTGCACGGAACTGTCGACCGACTTGCCCCAAATAGATCGCACAATCGGAAAACTAGCGGAGCTGTCGTCAGTCCAACAAAGTGACGACAGCGGCATCACTATCAGCAAGGAAAGTCGCTTACATATTTACGACAAAAACTCGAACATACGATTTTTAATTGATTCTGGCTCAGTGGTCTCAGTACTTCCACGCTCCTCAATCAAACATCATATCAAAACTGGTAAGTTGAAACTTTTTGCCGCAAATCAAACTTTAATTCAAACGTTTGGAGAACACATTCTTCAACTCAATTTTGGAGTGCGTCGACCCTTTAACTGGTCATTCATTATTGCTCATGTGCACTCAGCTATCATCGGCGCGGACTTCCTCACTCATTTCCAGTTACTAATCGACCTGAAAAACTTAACTACTCATCGATTCCACAACCCAACTTTCTGCAACTGGCAGAATTTCGTAAACCGAGTTTAGCATCTCAACTGTAAATTCAGCCTCAAACTACAGTGAATTGCTCAAAGAATTTGTGGACGTCACAACCACATCAGCCGCACCAAGATCAACCAGTGACATGTCAGTATGTCATCATATCGAAACAACTGGAAATCCTGTCTCAGATCGACCGAGAAGACTGGCAGGTGACAAACTATCATCTGCGCGGACTGAAATTGAATTTCTCATGGAACAAGGTATCTGTCGACCTTCGAAAAGTCAATGAGCGAGTCCACTTCATATGGTCGCAAAGAAAACTGGTGGCTGGCGAGCTTGCGGTGAACTACCGAAAATTAAATGCACAAACTGTTCCTGACCGATATCCGATTGCTCATATTCACGACTTTGCTAAAAAACTACACGGAAAAACTATTTTTTTTACAATTGACCTTGTGCATGCCTATCACCAAATACCAATGGCTACCGAAGATATTGAGAAAACAGCTGTTTGCACACCATTTGGCTTGATAGAGTATCTGTACATGCCTTTCGGATTAAGAAATGCATAACAAACATTCCAGAGGTTCATGGATTCAACTTTCAGAAGATTTGACTTCCTATACTGCTACATCGATGACATCATCATAATGTCCGATTCGCCAGAATAACATCAAGAACACCTCCGAATGGTGTTGCAGAAACTCAGGCAGCATGGACTCACTATCAACGTCAACAAATGTCATTTCGGGCGCCCAGAGGTACTATTTTTGAGCCATACAATCAACAAAGACTGCTGTAAACCACCAGAAGACCGAGTTTCCGCTATCGTAAATTATACAAAACCTCAAACAGTGTGCGAACTTCGCAGATTTATTAGAGTTATCAATTACTATCGACGGTGCCTTCCTCATGCATCTCAACTACAAGCTCCACTCAATGATTTTCTACAAGATTCAAAGAAAAATGACAAGCGAAAGATACCATGGACTCGTGAATCTGAAGCCGCTTTCGAAGCATGCAGGAAAAGCCTAGGTAAAGCAACACTGCTTGCTCATCCAGCACCTAATGCAATGTTAGCTCTTGTCACTGATGCTTCGGATACCGCCATTGGGGCAGCATTAGCAGAAAAATCGAACAACATTTGGGAACCTCTTGGATTTTACTATCGGAAAATGTCATCTGCAGAGAAGAACTACAGTACTTACGGCAAGGAGCTTCTGGCAGTTTATGAAGCCATAAAAGCCGCCATACACAAGCCCCTGGTGTATGCATTTTCGCAAAAACCGGAAAAAGCTTCGCCCAGACAATTACGACACTTGGATTTCATCTCTCAATTTACAGCTGAAATTGTCCATTTGGCTGGTTCTGACAACACGGTAGCTCAAGAAGAAGATGACGACCTTAAAACTGTGCTAGAAAAAACAATTCACTGAAACTTCAGATTGTTCACCTTGAACAGGACACAGCTGTATACTGTGACGTTTCCACCGGATATGTCAGACCTTTCGTTCCGAAAAAATTGCGCAAACAAGTTTTTGAGTCGGTACACGGACTTTCCCACCCAAGCGGTCGCTCAACAATCCAACAAATACGTCTCCAATATGTATGGAATAGTATGAAGACATCACAGACTGATCCCGAACCTGCTTGTCGTGTCAAAAATCTAAAATACACAGACACAATAGGTTCATACCAAACAAAATAGACATGCCAGACAATCGCTTTAATCATGTGCACTTGGACCTCGTTGTAAAGCCATTGGTCAAAGAATATCGTACTGCCTCACCATGATCGATCGATTCTAGCGCTGGCCCGAAGCCATTCCGCTCAAGAACATGACAGCAGACACAGTAGCCTTTTGGTCGAACTGGATCGCCCGATTTAGTTGCCCAAAAACTATCACTACCGACACAGTTTGAATCCGCTCTGTTCAAAGCACTCACGAACCTTGTTGGTGCTAAACGCTCACGAACAACAGCCTATCACCCGCAATCAAACGGCATACTCGAACGATGGCACAGATCGTTCAAAGCAGCTTTGATGTGTAACCCAAAGAAACCGTGATCAGAATGGCTACCAACAGTCCTTCAAGGGCTAAGAACATGCTTCAAAAAAGATCTCAAAGTCTCTGCAGCGGACTTGCTGTACCGCGCATCAATTCGACTTCCAAACAAATTCTTTACTAATGAAAACATGCCGGCTGATCCACAAATTTTCGTAGAAAATTTAGAGAACACATGAGAATGCTTCGTCCATCACCAGCAGCGCATCACATAAAGAAGAGCATGTTCATCTTAAAAGATCTCTACCAGTGTTCACACGTTCTCCTGAGAACAGACGCGGTGAGGGAACTACTGGAACCTCCATACTCTGGACTATACGAGGTAGTAAACAGAGTGAACGATCGACTGTTTACGCTCAAAATCAATTCCAGAGAAATTAACATTTCAACTGACAGGTTGAAACCAGCATTCATCGCCAAAGAAGATCAAACTCTATCCACACCATTACGGACATATTCAAACGAGCACTGTTGCTCCTGGGTGCACAATTTTGCCAAATGCAGCACAATTAAATAAAGTTTGCACACTGGCACCTCTTTGAACAAAAGTGCACAATTATGATAATTAGTAAATACACAGTGGCACATCTTTAAAAAAAAATGGCACAATTTGATTATTAGTAATTATATTAAAATTTCACTTCAAATTTCTGACTTTTTTATAGTAGTATAGAACGTAGAATGTAGATGATGCGCGTAGGCCCGCCATGGTCGTCACCGCACCGTCAGGCCGTGGTGGAAATGTGGAATTAAAATTGAAGTATTGAACAAAAAAAAAACTGTGTGGCTGTGTTAGTGTAGTGTAACATTTTGTTTGTGTTGTGATTTACTGACTTACTGAAACTGACTTTGTACGTATACCTATCGCTGCTGTGCTGTTGCCTGTCACTCACTTGACAAATTTGTCAACTCATTGAGTGACTCAACTGTCAAGTCAAGTGTCAACAAAACAACTGGCCGCACCGCAGGTCATAACTCATCATAATCATAGATCGCTTTATGAAAAAGTAAGTATTGTCGTATCTCATTTTGAATTTGGCGCCATTTGTGTTACGGTGGTAGTATCATAGACTAAAAACATAAGACTGGCATTCCCCTTGTTCGCATAGAGTGGTTTCTCAAACTGAATGTAGATGGCAATAGCATAACACATACTTCCAAAAAAACTTCCAAAAAATTTACTAGTTACTGCTCCGATAAAGTAATGCTCGGGAATAAAATTGGAATCGACGAACAGGACCTCATCGAATACATTATTGATAATATGGACAACAGAATGTTACAAAGCCAAGCCAGGATGCAGCGATTTGCTACGATAAGTGATCTGTTGCAATCATTAAGGAGTGTTTCAGAGGATGAAAGAACTGTCAGTCACACGCCAGGGTTTAACGCAGGAAGAAGACCATTTTTCAACACAGCTAATACGAGAAGAACTCCACCAGGTAGCAGCAGCAGTGCAGGTACTGTAAATACTGCGCGTTGCTTCAACTGCAATTTGATGGGTCATCGAGGCGATGAGTGTCGAAGATCGGTGAGAGCTCCGGGTTCCTGTTTTATATGCGGCACCACCGCTCATTTAGCGAGACAGTGCGATAAGAGACGACACAACACGACGCCAACCAATCGGATTGGACAAGCCGACTCGACAACAAACGTCATTAGTGAGATAAGTAATTTAGTCAATCCCGCTGTTATTCCTATTCAATTTAAACTTAATCCAGATGACAAGTATAAAATTGTTTTAGATGCTTTTATAGATAGTGGATCGCCTATATCTTTAATAGGCGCTGATGTTATACCCAATTTACAATATATTATGACTGATACTGTGTCTCAATTTTCAGGCATTAATGATTCAAAATTAGACGTATTAGGAACTTTTGAACGGATCGTCACACTCCAGAATACCGAGATTCGAGTCACATTCTATGTTGTGACTGAGGTTGCAATCAAAGCCAAGTGTCTTTTAGGAAGGGACGTTTTATGCGATGGTAAGATTCGTATTACTTTTGGTCAGAATATTCAGGTCGATGTGACAACAAATGATACGGTACACGAAAATCGCAAAATCAATTTGATTAGTGAAATTTTAAGTATAGATTATTCAACAACCCAGAAAAGTTTAACATCGACATGGATATTGAACCAACATGCGATTGCGCAGTGGGAGAGCGAATCAGACAGAATTTAATTAACAATTAACCCCGAAAGACCTTGCAAACCGGAAACTAATTAAGATGAAAATATTGCTAACCTTTTTCCGCAGATTGAAATTAATATTGAGGCTGCCAATACTGAATGGCTGATGTTAAGTGAAATTAGTAGGAGTGATTTTCTTAATTGTGAAACAGATTTAAGCACATTTTGGGGTCATGTTGAATCAATGAAAGATGGTCTAGACCAAGAAAGGTTTTCTAATTTAATGATTATTGTAAGGATTATTTTGTCTTTACCGCACTCATCTGCTGCGGCAGAAAGGGCATTTGCTAATTTAACGTTACTTAAAACAAAAACTAGAAATCGATTACTAGTTTCTACTAATAAAAGATAGGATAAGAAAGGGTGGATCTCTTGAATGGAGGCCACCAAGAAGTCAATTAAATTACAATTTAAAAACAATTGAAAGTATTGTGGATGAAGATGATGAAAAAGTAAAAGATGTAATAATGTAAGATGTTTAAGTTAGCGTTAAGATTTAAAGAGTTACAGACTTGATTTTTTTATACAATCTTATATTATATTACCAAAGTTAGTAGTTACACACTAGTCACTACTGTGTTATGTTTAGATGAATATTTTTGAAAAGAAGATTTTGTTTTATTTTTTATTATATATAGTATAGTATATTATATAGTATAATGTGTAAATTTTTTGATGGTTTTATTTTTTTTAAATTAAGATATATTTAAATATTTTTAATTTACTGGCGAAGTGCGCAGTCTTGTTTTATTTTTATTTCTAGAATCCTAGAAATAAATAACAGTCATACCCTAGATTATATCTTTTGAACTTTAATTAGCAATATTCTTAGACATAAAGAAAGCATTTGACACAGTTTAACATATTGGACTACTCTATAAAATGCAACAACTTGGACTACTTAAATACATACTAATCATGACTAATCAAATCCTACCCAACAGAACTCTTCAAGTTAAAATTAACAAAACCTACTCCCGACAATTTACTCCTCAACACGGCGTTTGCCCAGGACTCTCCTCTTTCGCCACTATTGTACTTCATTTACTGCCACGACATTTATAACTTTACATTTAAAATCAAAGATCACGTTAATTTAAAATTATACATACTACAATATGCAGACGACAAAGCACTCATTTCACACAACAAAAACTTAACTTTTATTATGACACAACTACAAGAACTGACAGACAAAACATTGACTTGGTTCAATAAGTGAAGGCTAACCCCAATCCCAACAAGACGCAACTTCTCATTACCAACCACAAAATAAGTGACGCTTCCCGAACAATTCAAATACGACGATCAAACCTTCCCCCGGCATAAAATACTTGGGACTGACTATTGACCACGAACATAAATTCTATAAACACGCCAACAGAATCAAAACCGAAATTTCCAAAAGATTCAACCAATTCCGCTCCTAACATGTAGCAATGATCAAGGTATTAGCATCAAGACAGCGACACAAATTTATAAAAGCATTTGCAGACCTTTAATCGAATATGGACACGTAATTATGACCAACTCAAACAGTAAGACAATATGAATTTTGGAGACGGCAGAACGTAGTGCATTGAGACAAGAGAGAGCTTCTTTTTGAACTGACAAACATGACCAACATTACGGACAGACTTAAATATCTTAGACAGAAATTTAAAGACAACGAAACAAACTGGATGATTTTGAATGACCTTTGCATTAAACGCTACGATACTAATTCCCTCAGAAAACGCCTATTAAACCACTTTACAAAACATACTGAAGAAAACTTCCTAACTTAATCCTAACGAACCCTTTCTACCTTCTCTCAAATTTTTTTCCTCTTTTTTGTATCTCCCATGTACATACATATTTTTCCCATTTTTTTCACCCTAGAATGTATTTATTTTAAACACTTTTTACTACTTTCGTAGAGGAAGTATTGTATTCATTATTTTTTTTTCTAAATTTCACTTTCTTTTACTTTTTAGAATGCGTAGATTACGAAAATCAGATTCACTAATTTAAGTCGGTCCGCCGGTCTGTTCGTTTCTTTAAACCACTATATTTAATCACCTACTGACCTGATTAAAACATAATTTGCGTCCATTTTTTCGACCTGCCCTTAGATAATAACGAAGAAAAAAAGTTTATAAAAGTCTCAAAGAATTGCGCGTTATAGGCCAAAAATATGCTATAAATGGCAAAACCGGTAGATCCACTTAATCTTTTAAAGTTGCAGACCAATTTTGACTAAATATTGAACATATGTTTCGTGTAGACCTCAAGTGGAGAATGCTTTCAAAAAGTCTGGAGTTTTTTTAAAGGTTAAATTTTTATTAAGAGTTGAAGAGTCAAAAAGTTGTAAAAATGCATAATTTGTAACGTGAATACCTGCCAGGAGGAATACTTTATTTGAACCACATTTGGAATACGTATTAAGGATATATTAAAGAAAATGCTGGTGAAAGTTCCATCCCTTAAAAATAAGCCCTTGGGGCTCATTTGCCCTTTAAGTTAATTGTTCCAAAATTGACGGTGTTGTGATTCTTATATGGTAGCATTACCCACAATTTTACATCAGTTATCTTAGTAATATTTACATAAAGAGTGATTGAAAATAATTTTGAACCCTTACCACACACCCCCTAGCCCCAATTATACCGTTTTAGTCATATAGTTCGATTTTTTTCATATTTTGTTTCAACTATACATTCTAAACATATTTACGAAAAACCAAATTAAAAATAGTCTGCGACCCCGTTTTTTACAACTTCAACCCTTAATATACCCTTTAGAATCAAAATGTTTGGATTTCTTTCAAATTTGGATTCCAGTAGTAATTTTAACTTATTTAACTTATCATTACTTAGTTAATTTAATTGAAATTAGGCAATTTTACAATTGTAATTGAATGAATGAATTTACTTCAAACATTATATAATATTGGTAATTTTAAATCTTGATTCATATAGTTTCATTAAAGTAGAGTACCTACAACACATTTTTCCCTTTTTCATCTCTTCATACGCTTCAACTTTATCGCTTAGATTTGTTTCAAATTTGGTTCCTAGTTAACATTTAGAAAATATTTTTAAATAACCCGATAAAATGTTTTCCACAAAAAATGCCTCCAAATTCAAAAAAAAAAAAAAAAAATGAATAAAAAAGTTTAGTACATCAACAAGAGAAGTACTGTGGAATCTCATTTCCAGCGAATTTTCTTTGACATAATCAATGGGCAGGTAGAAAAAAAGACGCGAATTGTGCTTTAATCGGGTCAGTATATTCCGAAATATCGAGCGAAATACTCGTATAGTGCTTTAAAGAAACGAACAGACCGACAGACGGAAATTAGTGAATATAATTTTCGTAATTACGTATTCTATAAAGTTGAAAAAAGTGAAATTTAAAAAAAAATCATGAATACAATACTTCCTCTACGAGAGAATAGCATGCGACCCTTTTACATCTTCAACCCTTAATACACCCTTTACATTAAAAATTCTCGGATTTCTTTTAAATTTTAATTCCAGCAGTAATTTTAACTTATCATTATTTAATTAATTTAGTTGAAATTAGACTAGGACCTACATTTTATAATACACTGTATTAGTGATGACGTAGCCACGAAATTTTTGTTGGGGTAAAACTGACTCTTGAGTCAAACAAACAACTGTCAATAGGAAGTGTCAATAGTATCAACCTACATCAAACATTCATATTAATGTTTTAAAAAGGTTTATGTTCAGTTTAAAGATGTTTACCTGCTAAATTGGTATAAGGTAAGTAAACCAATTGATATTGATTGTTTGCCTAATGTTTTTATTCAACGTTTTTATTTTGATTTTTGATTCATTGACGCATTCGATGTAAGTCGATTTTCGATCTAGTTGCTTGTGTGACCCAGAAGTTAGATTTACTCCATTCACAAATACGTCACACTAATACAGCGCATTGAAACCCCTAATACACCCCTCACAGTTTGATTTACCAGATTTCTTTCAGATTTGTTTTCTGTTAATAAATGTAAATATAATTTCAACTAGTTTAATCAAAAATGGGTTAGATTCATCAATTCATGTTTTTAACCCCCTTACACTGGTAGTGCTCGGATTTACTTCAAACGTTGTTTTATATTAGTAATCTTAAATCTTGCTTCAAATAGTTTAATTAAAATAGAGTACCTACAACACATTTTTCATCTCTTCATACATACGCTTCAATTTTATCGTTTAGATTTGTTTCAAATTTGGTTCCTAGTTAACATTTAAAAAGCATTTTTAAATAACCCGATAAATTTTTTCCCCAAAAGACACCTCAAAATTTTAAAAATTTAAATAAGAAATTTTAACATATCAACGAGAGAAGTACTGTGTACTCTCATTTCCATCGAATTCCAATTGCATATCAAATAATTTTTTTTCACGTGTTTCAAAAATTAAATTATTGCGTTCGTTCTTTAAAACGCATACCTTCGGGTCGCGTTTTAATTTTGAACTCGTGCAATAAAATTGGTCTTAAAAAACATGTTCTTTAATTTACTATTATATAACCCCATTAAATATTCCACACAAATTTTAATAAGAAATTTTAACAAAGCTACAGAATTTTAATTATTATTAAAATTAAATTAAACTCGTTTCAGCTAGAAAACATATAAGACTTGTTACAGTGCAGTGTTCAAGACTTGTTACTTGGCACAGTGCAGTGTTCTATGATAAGTTGAAACTGGCTTACACAAATAGGTTCTCTCGAACAAATTGTGATCGAGAAACTCTTAATAAAACATGCTGCTATTACTACAATTTAACTTACGTGGATCCTCTGCAATTAATTGAGACAAAAATCGGTCTTTCGATAAATTGGATTCGCTGAAATAAAATTCCATTTGTTGAAGAATCGAATTGTACAGTTGTTTTTTTCGGTGGCGTCCCTTTTTCGACACGGTTTCACCCGTAATCAATTCGCCTTCACCCATTATTTGTAACCACTAGAATCGTTTCGTGTAAGAACTGCAAATATTAAACTAATAACATTTTTTAAGGTGTGTATGTAATATTAAGAAAAACATACCTTTTATGAATGCAATAAATCGCCGAATCAGTAATTCTTTCAAGATTTCTTGCAAATTTATAAGCACAAGTCGTTAAATCGCGACTGCAAACAAACAATCATAACCTTAAAATTAAATCCATAGATTAGAGAAGATGTAGATAGCTATCTCTTACTACCATACGTCACTAAGAGTTGCTTAGCTTCATAGAGGCAACACTTCAGTGCTGGAGCCACTAGCGTACGTTTTGGCGGGTAATTCAAATTGATTTTTTGGAGGGAAATTTGAATTAATGGGTTTTTTGCAAAATTAAATGTTATTTCTAAATTTTAAATTTAATTTTATTAGTATAATATTGAAGCTAATAAAATTAATATTTTCTTACTCTAAAGTAAATATTAATTTTATTACTATCAATATTATACTAATAAAATTAAGTTTAAAATTTATAAATAACATTTACTTTTGCTGAAAAAAAACATACATAATACAGTATAATATATTTATTATATATAAATAATAAATTAATAATAAATACAATAGTAAATAAATAAATAAATATAAATACATATACAAAGCAACTATTATTTAAATTGCATACTATTTAGTAAGCAATTCAATAAGTCGCTTGTTTAAAAAACCAATTATCAATTAACAAGAAATAACAATTACAAAAAAATCACAATCAAAACAAAAGAATTACGAAAAAATAACAATTTCAACTAGCACTTACATTTATATATTACATATTAGGATTTTTGATACTTTTAATAGCATTTTTTTTCCTTCTCATTATTAAGTGTTTGGCCTTTGCCAGTTTCTGCACCTTATCTATAAATTTTGAACGGCTATCCAGCCCATTCAAAATCCTATTAACATTGGTGGTCCATTTAAAAATATATACATATATACATTTGTTGACAAATAAGTTATATAAATTGTGCTCAGTGCAATTGAATATAAACATGTCTTTTGTGTGAAAATCGATTTCTTGTTTTACATTTTGAAAAAACATGTTTTTTGTGCAATTATTTGGCATGTGTGCGTATAAAATGTCATTGCAGATGCCAAATAATTTTACAAAATTTCTACTTGGTTGCAGAAGATTACTTTTCTCGTTATACTTCTTCAAGTCTATATACTTGTATCTATTGATAGAGCTTAATAAGTTATCCATACATACATTGCAAGAACCTGTAGATTTTTTAATACCTTTCGCAATAGATCCTGCAATGTATGCATGGACATTTATTGCAAATTCATCATATGCCTTAAACACAACTGGCATTTTTTCGAAGTTACTAGTTACTACCGGCACTGACTCAGAACGAAAATATACAAAAACACAGACACTATGAAAATATACAAACACTTGGAAAAAACTCTGATTAATGATAAGCACAAGGCGAATGTCATTAAACGAATAAGGTTAGAATAAAATGAACATAGATTATATACAAGAGATACCTGTAATTCCAGAGATAATACAAGAAGAAGCGAAAGTGGCGGGGCAAGTGTTGCCTCTATGAAGTAAGGTCCCCCACTCTAACACTAAATGAAATTCTACGTTAAAGATTACGGACCCTGATTAAATCGTTAAGGAACCGTTCGTTGTTTCCACCACGGAAAATGTGATGTGAGTAAAAATAAGAGTGTGCTGCCATATAGTTGAAAATAAGGATGGCGCCACTGTGTAGTGCATTTAAAAATTAATAACAAGGAAAACTAAAAATATTTTTCACATTTTGTCACTAGTAACTGATTGGGGATTTTATCATAATATTGGGGATTTTATCATATAATTTTATATATTTTTTTGATGTAATAGTATATTACAAACCGAGGTGGAAAGTGTTTCATTTCTGTCGAGAGATAAGATAGTTGACCGAGGCGCGAAGCGCCGAGGTCAACTATTTCTCGAGACAGAAATGAAACTTTCCACCGAGGTTTGTATACTATTTTATTTACAATTATACATAAAATTAAAAATAATTGATAATAAATTTAAATTTCTGAAGTTTTGAACCGTCAAACCAACATTAAAACAAAATTCCGATCAATATCAAGCTGGTAATTTGGTTTTATTGTGTTGGTTCTATGGAAATTCAAGGTTGGAAAGTGTTCTCTTGGGTGGAAAGTGAACACTTTCCACCCTAGAGAGGAAAGTAAAAGTCAACAATGTATCATTTTCAAACTTTCAAAAATACAGAAACTGCGTCATTACATATATGATTGTAAATAATAGCTATTTATGCAACCAGTTAGGAAATGCATTTTTTTGTGTAACGAGCGGATTTCTGCGGGACGAGCGCAGCGAGTTCTGCAAAATAACGCGAGTTACACAAAATAGCATTTCCTAACATGTTGCATACAAGATTTTTTCTAATTTTTACAAAAACCTTCTCAAAAAAGAGTTTTTTAAACTTATGATATTAATAATTTAGTGAATTTTATCAAAACAAGTAGGCTTTATTCGGAACTTTTCATCACCAGTTGTGAAATATTTTTCATTACATCACCAGTTGCGTAAAATGTGCCGTTTGCCAACTACAATCGATTTTGAAAAGTCACATTTTACATGTCAAAATTAGAAAAACAAATATAATATTAACAGAAATATTATAGAAAATCATTAAATGTAAGTATTTGACATATTGAAAAAAATAATAAGTTTTTTGAATTAAGATTATCCTTACAGAATAATTACATCTCTTCCAAGCATATTAACAGTATAATTTGAGTTTAGTTTTTATCGGTATTCTTGATCAATGTACCGAAAATTCGTCCGTTTTCCAAAACTTCGAATATGTTTTACAACTTCATTTTAAAACCACTACATTTTTTTATTTTTTTTTTTTTTTTGCCACCATCGGGTAGATGATGATGTTGTGACGGCCCTGAGTAATTTTAAATCAATTGTAATACCTAATAAGAAAAATATTTAGAAAAATCTATATTAGTATCCCATAGCCGAATACATAAAAACCATAAAATATTTAATAATGTAAATAGATTAATCAAAAGCTATCTTTATTAAAAACATACCGTGAAAATTACAAAGCTTACTTGTATTGCGTTTAGTCTTAATTAATATTTTAAATCAATATTGCATGAGAAAATTGGTCATACATTCATACATTTTCATCGAAATTTCTGTTTAACGAAAAAGATTTCTACCTGCATTGGGTTCAGCCCAATGGGGACAGATGGCGACATTATAAAAACGATGGGCGTCAACGACTGGCCACAAGTCGCAGGAATTACAAAAATAATATTATTTGTATTGTATTGCGTATTCTTATATCATTATAATAGTTATTTATACAACAAGTAGCAAAATGTAAGTTATTTTTTCACAAGTCGTAAATTTGTCCAACGAGGCGTCAGCCGAGTTGGACAATACGACAAGTGAAAAAATAACTAATTTTGCTCGTGTTGTATACACTATTTTTTGCAATTTTTAATTAAAATAAAAAATATTAAATATTAGTTAATAATCACATGACAATCGGTTGCTTGAATCAAGCTAAATTTGTTATTAATTAGAGCAAACATTGATAAAACAATTGAAATTGCCACTAGGAACGAAAAATCAAACAGCTTCCTTCACATAATTCAAATCGAATAGAAGTGTTTGCTAACTCAAATTTAATGGAAATGTGGCTTATATGTTCTTGTTCAGTTAAATAATCTTACTAATTGTACAATTAATATTGTTAGTAAATAAAATATTGCGGTTTTATAACTTTTTGCCACGCTTTTAGCAATTTTTAAAATAATGAAAAAAAGTAAAAAGAATGAAAAAAAGTAAAAAAAGAGTGAAAAATAGTTAGTTATGATAAAAAATGACTTTACTGTCGAGGTGCATATTAAATTTTATCCGAAATCGCATATATTAACAAATAATAATTATATTATCAGAACCAACGTCATTCTCGTCATTATTAATATCGACCTCCATTTATGTGATTATACTTAAATTAGCAAACAAATTATTAAATACTAATAATTTAACAAATTGGTGCATAATTACCTTGATATTTATTGTTAAGATGCAATAAATGTGGATAAACACACACAAGCAACAATTACTTGAATCGACAATTTGACAGTTCAAATGTAGGAAGTGTCAACTGGTCCGCCGTTGCGGTGTTATTTTAAAACAATATTTGCTTACTGGGGTGATCTTTTAATTTAACTAATAAAATTAAATTATTATGTTGATTATACGACATGTAATTAAAGTGTCTAATCCACCGCTGCAGCGGTGTTTTTTTTAAATATTATTTGTTTGCGGGGGCGGATCTATAGACACATCCTGAAATGTATATGTGATTGCATACATAAAATATTAAACTCGTATTAAATCGGCAGTAAAGTTCTACTTTACTGCCAATTTTTTTTACTTTACTGACGATTGTTGAGTAATTTACTGACGATTTCGGATAAAAGTCTTTTTTTCACTCTTTTTTTAGAACAATAAAAAAAAGAAGGCTGTTTCAATATCAAAAATGGCAACTAAAAAGATGTCATTTTAATCGCAAATTGCAAAAAATATTTTTTTAATATGAATACTATTATGATCCAGCAGAATGAAACAAAAAATTCGCTGGAAATGAGATTCCGCAGTACTTCTCTCGTTGCTATGTTAAAATTTTTAGAATTGTGAGGCATATTTTGTTGAAATTTATTCTTCGCGTACTTTAAAAATGCTTTTTAAATTTTAACTAGGAACCAAATTTGAAACAAATCTAAGCAATAAAGTGGAAACGTGTGTATGAAAAGATTAAAAAGTGAAAAATGTGTTGCAAGTAATCTATTTTAATGAAATTATTTCAAGCAAGATTTAAAACTACCAATTTAAATCAAAGTTTGAAGTATATCTTAGCACTATTAGTGTAAGGGGTGTGTTAAAGGTTAAAAACATGAATTGGGGATTCAAGCCTTTTTTTGAATAAACTAGTTAAAATTATATATCAATTTATTATTAGAAAACTAATTTGAAAGAAATCTGACAAATCAAACCGTAAGGGGTGCATTAAGAGTAGATAGATTTGCGACAACTAGAACAAAGCACTTCCATAGTATACTATTTTAAACAAATGTGGTATGCTATCTAGAACTTGGTGGTGTAATTGCAATGATTATATATATAGCATGTAAAAAGCTAGAACAAGGACGTATTATGTGTGTATGAATAAGTTTTAGTCCATAGGCATAATTGATATGTGTTTTATATCATTTGTATGCCACTATAAACAAATGTGGTATGCTATCTACGAATTGGTGGTGCGTATGTTATGATTTTATATATATATATATATAGCGTTTAAGAAAAGCTAGAACAAGGATGTATGTGTATGTGAAATGCGAATAAGTTTTAGCCCATTAGCACAATTGATACGTGTTTTATATCAAATATGTAGATGTTATTTTTCGGTTCGATCTAAATGATGAGCCATCAAAAAAGTATATATATCACTCATTCAAATATATATATATATGTTTTAGAGTTTAAAAAAAGCTAGAACAAAGATGCTCTTTGTGCGAAATGCAAATAAGTTTTAACCTATAGGTATAATTGATATGTGTTTTGCATTTTAAATAAATTCAGATATATTTATATGTGTTATTTTCTTGGATCTGTTTAAATGCTGCATACAAAAAAAAGTATGTGTGCTTTTCTGGAACATTGTAATTATTCATCACATCACATTTAATTCGATTGCAAATATATATTTCCTATATATATATATTTATATATACAGATATACAAATTTAAACGTATGCAAAAATGATTATTAATTTTATCATGCTGTTCAAAGCAAATATACCACTACGCTATATAATAAGCCGAAATGCGAAGCAAGATAAATCATTGTTTATAGTTCGATGCATGGAAATATATTTAAATAAACAAAAGATTCATTCAAAAATTATGCGGATAGTTAGTCTCATTTATTAATTAGACTTCCTCATCAGAAGTTGTGTAAAATTAATTCAAGTGACACAAGTGAATAAGTTATTTTTTTACGGTGAGTACATAATACTGAATTATTCTGTTATTACTTATTTTTTATTCTCCAGTAAATTTATTTTATATTTCATATTTATCTATTTCTGTTGTTTTTTTTTTTTTTTTTTAGAGTAAAATGAATAATCTTCTTACAAGTGCTATGTTCGATGCAGATATGATGTCATTTAATGGGGATCTAAATCCCTCACCACAGCCACCACAACAACCATCAAAACGCAAACGATCAAACGCAACAACATCAAACTCTACAAATAAAGGGAAGCAAATCCGTATGGATCAAGCAAACGCTATAAACCTAGAAAGCGACGTGGATGATGCGTTTGAAGAACTATTTTCCGATGTTGGAGCTAAAGAAGTTCCACCATCCTCATCTATGACAAGAAAACTCAACAACGGAGTAGTTACAATTACATCCCCAACTCCAAACGGTGCTACACACTTCATTAAAATTGAAGTTTATGATATGAAGGATATCGAGGGGAAATCAAGCAACGAAATATGGAGGCATGCATCAGTGCGATCGAAAGTGTTTATCAATCGAATTGAAAATCCGCAAACCTTCAACATCATCAACACAATCACTCTGGATTTGGCTAAGAAGATGAAGAATGCAGAAGGTTCCGAAACCAAGTTCATGAAGTTTTAGTTTTTTTATTACATATGAAATAATACTTAGTATATGTTTTAAATTTTAATTTTCGAATTAATATTGTTTAACGGAATGATATATTTAAAATTAGTTTTTATGATAATATAATAATAATACATTACTAATTATTAAAATAAAGAAAAATACTATAGATTTTATACATTTTTTACAACCATTTTTTATAAATATTTTATTATAAGTTTTAGTTTTCTTACGTTTATAATTAAATGTATAAATATGAAATATACTCACCATGTTTTAAATTTTTGAATTATAATTGTTTAACGGAATGATGTATTTAAAATTAGTTTTTATGATAATATAATAATACAATACTAATTATATGAATAAAGAAAAATACTATAAATTTCAAGCACCATTTTATTATATGCAAGCACCATTATATTTTATGAGGAATAATTGGAGGGGTTAATAAAACAGAATTCTACTCACTTAAAATTATAATGTAAGTATATGTAATAAAATTATATAAGTAATTAGTATTAGTATTAGTATAAGTAATAAACTTACAAGAAAAATATAAGTAATTATATATCCGTAATTAATTCTGAAATCAAAAATAATTATAAAAAAAATAAAATAAACAAGAACTTCTCAACCTACCAGCTTAATAGTGGAAACAGCGACTAGGGGGCCATCTACACGATAGTAAATGTAATGCCCCAAGTGCACCCCCAAGCTCACCCCGCCAGGCTGAATGTTGGAGGGAATAGCCCCCGACCCCATTAACAAAATAATTGTTTTACCCTGAAAATACAAAAAATATGAAATAAAATATAATTAATAATAATAAAAACAGTGTTATAACTTACTCTTAACGAGGTAGGGAGCTGCCTACATACAACGGCATATAGTAGATTTTCCAATGAGTTTTCTAAAAAACAATTATAATATTATATAATTTGTTAAAAAATATTTGGACCAACTACTACAATATTATATAATTATTCATAATATTATATTCAAAATTTATTAGACATCAACAAACATTTTTAAAATATATAAACTAAAAATATAACTTACCCATGCTTTCGATTCGTATAACGTTCTCACACTAGCAATGCTCACAATAAGACGATTTTTAAAATGAAATAGAAATTTTGAATATATCGATGCTACCCTCACCCTCAAGGCCTCAAATGATACAAGTACCATAAGTATGTGCTAACTAATACAAGTGCCATCCATCACTTGAAAAATTGAATATAAAAAATAAATAAATAAATAAAAGTGGAAAAGCATCATACTTCAGTGAATGAATCGAGAAATGCATGATTTTATTAAAAGATCGATATAATTAAACAGTTTTTTTGAATATCCATACAGAATGATAAAAAAAAAACACACGTTCCATTTTTAGAAATCAATAGAAATAGAATAGAATAGAAAATCGAATCATTAATATAATCGAATGTTATAAATAGTCAATGTTTTTTTTTCTTAATATCCTACATATATGATGATGCCATATTTTAATCAGCTAATAATCTTAAAAAAAAAACATAAGATTGGTATTCTGCGAAATTGTATGGCATATAAAATCAGCATTCATTAGGTAGATATTCTATAGAATACATCATATCTCAAACATATTTATTCGAGAAAAAGTGGTCAGTTACATTTATAAAATTGAATATAAAACGAAAAAAGTGCTTAAAAATCTGGTTGTCTCCTGTTTCAAGATAACTCATTCTGGATAAATATAATTATAAAAATATTGGGGTATGTACTACAAAAATATACTACATTAATGTTTTGTTTATATAAAAACAACATAATTTATAGATTTATGAAGAAGAGTGTAAGATATGCACCTAATTTTAAAATTCAAATAAATAAACAACACTACGCCACATCATCATCATCAAGGTATAAAGTTTAAAATTTATTTATCGATTTTTTATTCACACCAGAAATAATTTTTAGGGATTATGGAGAATCTATATAAAACATATATAAAATCAGTGGTTGAAGGATGTCAGAGAGATAAGCAAACTCGAGAAACATTAAAACCGCCTACAAAGCGAAACTTTTATGGTGACTACATCAATTCTATTTTAAAAAAAGGTAGTACGACACATATGTTATTAGATCAAAATGAACCGCAATCTAAACATAAAAAAGTTGATATTGCAAATTGTTATTTAAAATATATAAACCAAGTTTTAAATCCATCGGAAGAAACTAATGTGGATAAAAATGAATTGTTTTTAATTAATATAGAAACAGCTTTTAAAAATCGAATGTTGACCAATGCAATAGTAAATGTAAACAAAATTTTGATCCCTAAGCTTTTTCTGCAAACAACACAAAATTTAATTGAAGCTAAAGTAAACGAGTTTAGATCAATTGCACCAATTAAAGCACAATTATGTTTGTGTTGTGAGATGATTCTTCCTAACACAGAAGAACTAAATATTATTTATCTCAACTCGAAATATGAAGTTGTTTATCTTACTTCAGTCATATCCGAATGGTACGACGATGCCACTGAAAAAATTCTAACAAATTTGGATAAATATCAAGAGCGAGATAGTGGGTGGGCTCTACATAAGATACTTCAAATTAATTTAAATATTAACAAATATATTCCATTCACAGTTGGTGGTAAATTTTTCACACTCCCAAAGTATATTCAAGCTCGAAAAGCAGTGATAAATGTTCAATGCGATGATGATTGTTGTTTCGCATGGGCGGTCTTATCAGCAATTCACCCCGCTAAAAATAACCCTCATAGAGTTTCTTCCTATCCAGATTTTAAAAATTTTCTCAATTTGGATAAAATTTCTTTCCCTGTGGGTTTATCACAAATCTCAACATTCGAAAACCAGAATGATATGTCTATTAACGTGTATGCACTGAAGAAAAAAAATGATTGGCTCATTTTAAATGAGTATAACGATGATGAGCATTCGTCAAAGAGAGATGATAATAAAAATATTGAGTATGAAATTCTCCCCGTGTATATATCAAAAAATCATAAAAATTTGCATATTAATCTATTGATGGCAGAAATTCCCACAGAATCAGGACCTGAAACTACACCAAAATACCACTTTTGTTGGATAAAAAATTTACCCAAATTGGTGACTAGACAAATGACTGAAAACCACCGCGGTTCTCGATGGTTATGTGATCGATGTTTATGCTATTTTTATAGGGAGATTAAATTCAGGCAGCATAAAATTGATTGTTTAAATTCTTCACCTGTTAAGTGTGTTATGCCAAATGATTTCAGTAAATGGTTATATTTTAAAAATTATAAAAATAAAGAAATGCACCCATTTGTAATTTATGCGGATCTCGAATGTCTTGTTGTACCAATCGATATGTGTGAACCTAGCAATTCGCGAAGTTACACGAATGCATACCAAAAACATGTGCCATGTAGCATTTCATATTATTTAAAATGTAGTTTTAATGATAGTTATTCCGAATTAGATTTGTATAGGGGTGAGGATTGTGTTGAATGGTTTGTGAATAAATTAAATAAAATCACAGATAAGGTGGCAGACATATATAATGATAAAAAAGAAATGTTACCACTATCACAAATGGAGTTAGATGAATTCGAATCTGCAGATATTTGTCACATTTGTGAAAACGAGTTCACACCACCCTCAGATTTCGCGCTAGATTCAGAGGAGGAAGATCGGTTAACCAAAGTTAAAGATCATTGTCACCTAACAGGAAAGTTTAGAGGTGCTGCGCATATCAACTGTAATCTTAATTATCAAATTCTTTCAGATGTAATAGTAATTTTTCATAACCTTCAAGGTTATGATGCTCATTTCATTATTAAAAAATTATATGAGAAAAAAGTTATGGGCACTAATGGTGAAATTTATTTAAAAAATCCTGGAAAAATAACTACAATCCCCATAAATAAAGAGAAATACAAAGCATTTACAAAATATAATAATACTAATAATATAAAATTAAAGTTTATAGATTCTTTTAATTTTATGAGCTCATCTCTAGATAAACTATCATCATACCTGAAAGAATATACCATCGTAAAGAAATATTTTAAAAATATACCAAATTCAAAATTAAAACTTTTATTTAGAAAAGGTGTTTTACCTTACGGTTATTTAAATAGCTTTGAGCGTTTTGAAGAAAAAATGTTACCAGATCGAAAACATTTTTTTAACAATTTAACTCAAGCCCATATTAGTGATGGAGAATACGACCATGCTCAAGCAGTTTTTTCTCAATTTGGGTGTACAAACTTGGGAGAATATGCAGACCTATATCTGAAAACAGATGTGTTGTTGTTGGCAGATGTTTTTGAAGAATTTCGATTATTATGTAAAAAAACATATGATTTAGACCCAGCCAATTATGTAACAGCACCCGGATTATCTTGGGATAGTCTATTAAAACTCACCAAAATAAAACTTGAATTGATAACAGACATTGATATGCTATTGTTTATCGAGAGGGGTATTCGTGGTGGAGTAAGTCAATGTTGTGGTAGATATGCTATTGCCAATAATCGATATATGCAAAATTTTGATATTTCACGGTCTGAATCATATCTCATATATTTAGATGCGGTAAATTTATATGGATGGGCAATGTGTCAATCCCTCCCTACCGGTAATTTCAAGTGGGTTGATAAAAGAAAAATCTCTAATTTTAACGTCTTGGATATTCCAGATGATTCGGAAAAGGGTTATATTTTAGAGGTTGATTTAATATACCCAGAAAGTTTGCATGATTCACATGCGGACTTTCCCTTCTGCCCCGAAAATAAAATTCCCTTCAATGGAAAACACAAAAAATTATTAACAACACTCGAATCAAAAAATCAATATATTATCCACTATAGAAACCTGAAACAATGTGTTAATCATGGATTAATTCTTAAACAGATACATCGCATAATAGAATTTAATCAATCACCTTGGATGCGCCCATACATTTTGAAAAATACTAAACTGCGAATGGAATCCACTAATGAGTTTGAAAAAAGTTATTATAAACTCAAAAACAATAGCGTTTTCGGGAAAAGCATGCAGAATGTTAGAAAAATGCGTAACGTTAAATTAGTATCAAAATGGGAGGGAAGTTATGGGGCAGGAAAATTAATGGGTAAGCCCAATTTTAAAGATAGAGTGATCTTTGATGAAGATTTTGCCGCTATTGAATTACATCAGCTCAAAGTGACGTTCAATAAACCTATCTATATAGGTATGGCTATTTTAGATATAAGCAAGACTTTAATGTATCGATTTCATTATGAGTATATGAAACAAAAATATGAATCTGCAAGTTTGAAACTTTTATATATGGATACTGATTCATTAATATATTCAATAATCACAAATAACTTTTATGAGGATATTCTCCCAGACTTATCGCAATGGTTTGATACATCTGACTATGCGGAAAACAATCATTATAACTTTCCTAGAATTAACAAAAAGGTATTAGGATTATTTAAGGATGAATTGAACGGGGGAATTATGCAAGAGTTTGTAGGTCTTCTTTCGAAAATGTATTCGTATTCTATAGCTAACAAAAATGTAAATAAAGCTAAGGGGGTGCAAAAAGCAGTTGTTCAAAAACTAGCTTTAGAGGAATATAAAAACTGTTTGTTTCAAAATACGTCTACATATAAAACCCAACATAGAATTGTATCAAAACGACATGAAGTTTTTACAATAAAACAAAATAAAATTGCGCTAAATCCTAATGATGAGAAAAGATATATTACTGAAAATAATATAGAAACACTACCATGGGGTCACTATTCTCTGAAAATGTAAGCTGGCAGAGGTTATATCACATTATGTTTAATGTTTATTCACTCAATAATGTATATATTGTATTAATAAATAGTATTAATTTTATTTTATTATTTCGAATTGATTGTAATATATGTATTAAATGAAATAAATAAATCGATGTGTTGCAACTTGTCATATTTTTTATTTAATAAGCATATTCCTAAAACATTTATAATTTGTAAATAATAATTAATAGGTTTTATATTTTGAAATTATTCAGGAAAAAAACGTTGCTCGAAAATTTTCTGACGTTTATCCTTATTGAAAATTATTTCTAATTTCTTTCCGACATCTTTGATACGATTTGCAAATCTTACTCGATCTCTCGCAACCTCCTCCCAAGGTCCTTTTCGTGCTGATTGATAAGCAAACAACCATCGCTCCATAGGGTATAATTTATTTAGATTTGTAGCAAAGCGAACAGTGTTTTTATTTACAACTTTTTCTGAGATTTGTCTTTTCTCAAGTTGAGCGATATTTTTTTTTTTTAATGAACATTCAGAGCAGTTACGTATCATCGGTGGTGGCCCATCAATTTCATCTCTAGCAGATTTGTTATGATGTTGAACACAGTGCCTACAACCATAAATGTTTGGATTGCTTCGTAATTTATTTGACAGTCTTTCCCAAACATATTCAATAGACTCTGCGGCAAATGTGGTCAAAAATTCTATTGGTAAACACTCAATTTCCGGAAGCGACATTAATTTAAGTTGTTTGTTTTTATAAAAAGATAATATTGCCTGTCCTACTGTAGGGTTTTCATACATCATAAACCATTTTTGTAAAAGTTGTATGTTTTTAAATGCGCAGTGATTAGTATTAGCATTTGCATGCGCTGACGAACAACTTTGAAACATAAAGTTTGAGTTTCGTAATAATTTTAAAGCTGGACATCCCATATCTTCCAGGTTTACAACATTATTAAAACCACAATTTTCCAACCATTTTTGTTTATCCACCCCTTTTACGTAAATTAATATAGCGCCCTGCAAAGCTTCATGAAGAATATTATTTAAATCCTCATATGGTATACCAACAGTTTGCCAATGTATACTATGATGGTGATTCAAAATCCAATTCTTTGATAGTTTCTCAGAGTTTAAATACTCATAATCGTTTGGTGCACTGAATACAAATACTTTTGCATGTTCAGGGTTATCAACTGGAAGTAATGTTCAGTTTAAACGAGATTTGGATAGAAAATGAAACTTGAATCGACATTAACAAAAGTACAAGTTGTTTATTCAACGAACAAAGGAAGAGTGTCTGTGGTGACAGTGTGTAACGCTTACATTCTATTCTGGGGTTAGCACACCACCACGGAAAATACAACTTAAACTAAACAATATAATAGGGCGCGTTCCTTTTATACTCAACACTCCCACTTTTAGTTATAAGTTACATATACAGAATTAAATAACACAAATAATTATTCCCGCTTTGACATTACACTCATCATATTTCGAAAACATTGATGTTTGCCTTTGGAAAGCGCTTTGGTCATAATATCGGCCACTTGTTCGTCCGTTGCGACGTAGTGCAAATCAAAAAATCCATCTTCGTACTTCTCCCTGATAAAATGGTACCGCACGTCAATGTGTTTCGTTCTCTTATGAAACTCCGGGTTTTTTACTAGTCGAATCGCGCTCTGATTATCCATAAAGAATGTTGGTTTCTCTATATCAGTTTGCATCAGTTCGGACAATAAATGTTTTAACCAAACTAATTCTTTCATCGCGTGCGCCGCTGCTATGTATTCGGATTCAGTAGTTGACAGTGCTACTGATTTTTGACGTTCAGAGCTCCAGCTGATGATACCATTTCCAAACATAAAGGCATATCCGGATGTTGATCGTCTGGTATCTTTGTCACCCGCATAATCCGCGTCGCTGTATCCATGCAAACTTAGCACAGCTCCACTCTCAAAACGAATTCCTATGTCCGTTGTTCCTTTGACATATTTCAAAATGCGCTTCAGTGCACCTATGTGAGCTGCTGCTGTTTTTTCCATGTATCGGCTAATATTTCCAACTGCAAAACTGATATCTGGTCTTGTTGCCACGGCCAAATACATCAAACTACCAATTGCCTCTCGAAATGGAAATATTACGTCCGCTTCTGCTTGGAAATCTCCAAGATTTTGTGCACTATCTGAGGGCGTTGCCACAGCATTGCAATCCGCCATGCCAAAACGATTAAGCACCTTTTGTGCATACGCTTGTTGATGCACGTGAATTGATCCGTCCGATCGTTGATCAATCTCAAGCCCCAAGAAACATTTGAGCTCAAAAACATTGATTTCAAATTCCTTGCGAAGATGTTCAATCACAGGAAAAATTAATTTTTCATTTTCCGCGGCAATCAAACCATCGTCTACATAAATTGCTAGTATCAACATGCCATTTACTCCATTGCACACAAAAACACATGGGTCCGATTCACTTGTCTTGAAATCGAATTTGTTTATGAACATTGTAAATTTTCTGTTCCAACATCGCGATGCCTGCTTTAGGCCATACAAGCTTTTGGATAGCTTGCATACTTTGCCGCTGCCATTATCGTATCCAACTGGTTGACTCATGTAAACAGTTTCTTGTAAATCACCATTTAAAAACGCCGTCTTTACGTCGAATTGCTGCAGCTTCATTTGTTTAGATGCTGCTAATGCCAAAATCGCTCGGATCGAAGTAAACTTGACAACTGGACTGAAGGTTTCCTGATAGTCGACACCAAATTCTTGCGTGAAACCCCGCACTACTAATCGCGCTTTGTAGCGACCGACGCTTCCATCTGCATTCTGCTTTAATTTAAAAACCCATCGATTATCTATTACCTTTTGGTCCATTGGTGCATCAACCAAATCCCACGTTCGATTTTTGATAAGAGAATGATATTCCTCATCCATTGCCTTCTCCCACTGTTTGTGTTCGTCCGATGCTATTGCTTCATTGTATGTTCTTGGCTCTTCGTTGACTGCCAACATTGCTGTCTGATTAGCTGACGCAAAATATGACAATCGCGGTGCTGCCGTAATGTTATTCCGATCGCGCAAACGAGGTTCGATGATGTTTCTCCCGTCAAAATTGCACCACTGACCACGATCAACTTGTTCTTCTAGCACTGCCTCTCCATCTTCATCTGCATCTGGATTAATTTCTTCTTCGGTTGTGCTTTTGTCGGCCTCTTTTTCAATGCCTTCAATATCAAGCGTTACCATTGATTCTTCGAGAAGAAAAATCACGTCCCGAGCCACCTCCATCTTATTTGCGTTCGGGTTCCAAACTCTATATCCTTTTGAATTGTTGTCATATCCAACGAATATACATTTCATCGCTTTCGAGTCCAACTTCTGGCGTTTTTCCTTTGGAATGTGCACAAACACCTCGGAACCGAAAACTCGTAGATGATCAATTTTCGCCTTTTCGTTGTACCACAGTTCATAAGGTGAATTGCCCGGAACAGTACTTGTTCCACTTCGATTCAGCACATGTATTGCCAAATTCACCGCTTCAGCCCAGAATTTATAATCCATATGTTTTGAATGAATCATCGTTCGCGCTGCTTCAACTATGGTGCGATTATCGCGTTCTACACAACCATTTTGTTCCGGCGAATATGGCACCGTTCGCTGATGCTGAATACCCTTTTCATCAAAGAACTTCTTCAATTCTGCATTTACAAACTCCGTGCCATTATCTGATCGAAAAGCTTTGACTTTGTGTCCCATCTCTTGCTGCATTCTCATCACGGCATTTTTGACATTTGCTGCGACCTCGGACTTTTGCCTCAAGAAATATATGAAACGAAAATGCGAATAATCATCCTTAATAAGTAAGAAATACCTTGAACCTCCAATCGAGTTGGTTTGCATTGGCCCGCAAACATCAGCATGAATGAGTTCACCACAGGCTTTTGATTTTTCCTCACGAAGTTTGAAGCTTCCCCTATGATGCTTCCCATGTACACACGCCTCGCATGCAAAATCTTCGTCCACAAAATCGATGCCGTTGCTTCTCAGAAATTTCTTCACATGTGAAACGTTTTGATGAGCCAAACGTTCGTGCCACGCTTGAAGTGAAATGCGCTTTGACGCTACATTCGCGACGACCACATCGGTTTTCCTTGGTTCAATTACCTTGAATAGCATCTGGAATAATTTGTCTTGTCGAACCCCCACCGCAACTATGTTTTCATCCTTGACGATTTCGCAGCGTTTATGGTTCGACCTCAACTGATATCCGCGATCCATGACTTTTCCCGACGAAAACAAATTCATATGAATTTCTGGCACATACAAAACATCCGCGATGTGTTTGCGAACCCATTTGACCCCGTCAAAAGACATAATGTTGATATCGCCTTTTCCTTCGGAAATGATTTTCGAACCATCACCAACAATGATGCTAGACGATGCAGCAGTGAAATTCTCAAACCACTCACGTCGATGACTCATGTGATTACTTGCACCAGAATCCAAAATCCAAACGTCCCTATCTCCGGTTGAACTTGTGGCTTGACATATGAATGCATCGGTTGACGCATTCCCTTGCTGTTTGTTCTTCTTCTGTGGACAATCGCGCCGCCAGTGACCCGATTCACCGCACACAAAACACTTGCCTTTGGACGTTCCCACCTTGTTCTTGTTTTGTTGCGAAACATTAACGTTCTTTTTTGAAAACTTCTTCTTCGAATACTTTTGACTTGCAGCCAACGCTTCGACACTTTCGACTTCGCCCTGCGATTTTAACCGAAGTTCCTCCGCCATTAACCGCGCACGTAAGTTCGCCATCGTTTGACCGTCCGCACTTGTCGATTCCCAAGCACTGTGAAAGTGATTGTACTCCGCAGGTAATGACATCAAAATCTTCGTCATAACCATTGAGTCAGATACGGCCTCTTTCTGGTCCTTCATTTGCTGCACAATTTCCATAAGCTTCGACAGAAACGTAGAAATATCATCACTCGGTTCCTTTGCGAGACTATAATATCTTTGTTGTAAAAAAAGGATATTCGATTTCGATGCCTGCTCGTATGTACTCTTGAGTGTTGTCCACATCGAATTTGCCGTCTCACAGTTCATAATCTGCAACAGTGGTTGTTTCTTGCATGCTGCCGAAATTGCACGCCGAGCTTTGGCGTCTGCTTTTCTCCACACACGGTAATTGTCACTGGTTTCTTCTGGAGCCGCTTCGGTGCCATCCACAACATCAAACAACTCACTCGCTTCCAAATACTGTTTTATTTGGAATTTCCATGTGAGCCAATTGCTAGCGCCTTCCAACCTGTCAATTCCCATTTTCTCGTTTTCCATTGTCTTTGTCTTCAAAAAAACTTTGCTGCACAACGACTACAATAAACACGTACACGATTTTTGTTCCGGAATGTTCCTGCTGACTACACAAATTCACCCGTGTGAATTTACCATGCAATCGACGCGATTCCACAAAAAACGAAAACACGTGGCGACACGAATTTTATACCAAAAAAAGGTCCCTTATTGCTTGTGCACACTATTTTCAATTGAATTCACTGTATTGCGTTTTCTGGGTCCATAACCTGTTCAGTTTAAACGAGATTTGGATAGAAAATGAAACTTGAATCGACATTAACAAAAGTACAAGTTGTTTATTCAACGAACAAAGGAAGAGTGTCTGTGGTGACAGTGTGTAACGCTTACATTCTATTCTGGGGTTAGCACACCACCACGGAAAATACAACTTAAACTAAACAATATAATAGGGCGCGTTCCTTTTATACTCAACAAGTAATGCTACTTCTTTAAATATAAACTTGTTGTTTTTCATAAAACCTTGAAAATCTGTAATGAACTTCATTATTCGAAACAAAGTATTAAACTAACTTCTGCACTCTACCGCTAATTGGTTTATACTCAATTATCCGATCATGTAAAATCAAACAATAGGCTGTGGTATTCGGCGGGAATCTCTGTTTTGATCCAAACTCTAAACGAATGTCAACTGGGGCTGATTTAAGAGACTCGTTTTGTTGAGCACAATCTATTAAAATTAGCGGAGCAATATTTATGAAATCAGATTTACTTAACAACGGTTCGCTTTCATGCGAGTAATATGCATTTTGAAATCCTGCATACATGTCAAAGAGTAGAGCATACTGATTATGATCAACATCCAAATTCAAGTTTCCGTATGGATATGATTGAGAATTTAAATACAACTTAACATCGCTAACTTGACAATGATCAAACTTACTAACATCAATATTAGGATTATTTTTTCGATTAGTCTGAAATCCAAGAATTACAAATCTCGGTTTTTCTAATTGAGTAGCAGTTTTGATTGTCCAAATTTGTTTTTCTGTTGTTTGAAGCATTGGATATTCATATAACTCCCATGTACGAAAGCTCATAGAAATAGTTGGATCTTTCTCAATATAATGCAGCATATCAGCTTTTTGTTTATCAGAAAGTGTAATATATGGAACCCTCCACTCAATTTTGTTTAAAACAAACTTAAATGCCTCGACTTCTGTTTGAATAATAGCATTTAAATCAGTTCTCGATCTTACAAGAATAAGTTCATGTTTAGCATTCACAATAACTTTAAGATAGTCTTCAGCAAAACCCAAAAGCATATTAAGAGGTATAATTATATCAAAGTATCCATCCCGATTGGTTATTGTAGTATTAGGACTGGCTTTCCACCCAGCATTTTCCAACATTTGGCTTTTGTTAATATTAACAGAAAAATACCCCTTCATCGTGGATGTAATTCCAACATTTTTACATCTATCTATTTCTACACCATTCAATTCATAGCGAATTTCATCAAATAAATGACATATTCCATTGTTTATAATGTTTGTATGTTCCGCAGCGGTACCATCCTCTTTCAACAACCGTCCAAAAATGTGCAAACTGCTTTTGTTTGGTCTAACATATAACTCCTGATTCTGAATCGTTATACGAATTTCATCATTGTTGTTAAACGTGGATGATGCATATGGTTGATGTACATGAATTTCATTGTTAGATACCGAATCATCATACTCCACATTGGAGCGAATGTTTAACATTATTGTGCTTTTTTTTTAGACGAATCGATAGCTCAAGAGTAACTCGAAATGAATTCGCAATGAACAACCGTAAATGTTTGGTGATCACTTTTGTGCAATTCAAGTTTACTTTACAACCGGTGGAATCCTCGTTTTGATTGGAACAACTGTTAGATTGAGACTTTCGAGAATTGCTCTGTTTGCCGGTGTGAGTGCTTTGATTTGTGGTGAGCGAGTGATCATCTTCTTGCATTGCTCCTCTTTAAAATATGTTTTGACAGCGTTTTTTATACATTTATCTCCATCGTAAATGTTGTAAACAATACCCATTTTAATATTTTTTTATGTGTAACCTTACCGTTATGACTTCACCTCTAAAATTAACCAATTTACCGTCTTGATCAAGTATTTGAAGGGTTATATTATCTATCGAACGGGTGTTTATCGGTAAATAGATAACGTTTACAGGTTCTTGAACTATTTTGTATCCAGGTGGTACAGTTGGGAAAAAGTCATACAATGTATGCGCTTGATAACCATTTAAATACGCTCCGCTTGTAATATTGCATTCTACCCGAACTGTATTAACTTTAAGAATATCAACCGGTAAATCTGATTCATGTTGAACGTTTGGAAGTAAAACCTCCTGTTTAAAACCAAGCAATTTATAAATTGAATCTTCCGGAGAAAAGTTTATCGTTTGATTACATTTTAACAAACACTTTAATGTATTATTGTTCGCTTTCATCTTAAAAACGACTCCACTACTCTCTACTTCATTCTTGATATATTCAGCAATATCTGTTAACTCATACGAACCAACAGGTAAAGTAACAATCAAATCACCTATATACATTTTGTTATGATCTATATCTATGTTTGGAATAGAATTAAAGGTTTGCAAACTAACCAAACCTAATTCATAATTTTCATTTTCTGATAATTGAATTGGAGGAAAGTAATTTGTTGATAACACTGATTTAGTATCGGAGAGTGAAATGGTAAACGACATTGTTAGCCGGTAAGATATCAAATGACTCTAAAATAATATAATTATTTATTTATGTATTATTCATATAATTGGTTACACAGAAATTTTAAACATAAATGACCACATACAAACGTATTATAATTTTGATAGGTTTCATAGTTATAATTAACGCTGCCTCCTAGATACTTAACTACTTCGGATGGAGGGCGAAGATTACCAAAACTATCGAAGTATATAACATTACTACCTCGTTTTCGATAGCATACCCAGTGAGTACCTGATCCATTCTTATCGTCTAAGTTTACAATACCACACTCATTTGTATTAACTTTGGTTGGTAAATCGTTTCGCATAAACACTCCACGGAAATTTTTAATCTTAAGCTGTTTTGCATAGTAATAAAGTTCACTATCGGTTAGCGCTCTATCGGGCAGCATCCTTATCAGTTTTTTGGCTTATTGTATGTTGGAGGAATAAATAATCCATAACCCTTCTTATAAGGTTGCATATATAACCCATGACCACCAATTTTCACACTCTCCATTGTCTTATTATGACGTATGTTTTCCTCAAGTAGCTTTTTAGCTGCGCTAGCATCGTTAACAGCTTTAGCAATACCAGCCGCTCCTCCAGCCAATGCCCCAGCTGCGCTTAACCCCGCAAATATGGGAATAAGCAATGGTAGAAATCCACCTGTCTTAGGTATTGATATAACTTTAGGTGTCTTTACATTACTTTTACCTCCAACTGATTTCACCAAACCGTTAACAACATTTAATGCGCACTTGATCGCTTTTTTTGAATCGTATGTTT
Source organism: Cryptophagus acutangulus (assembly GCA_963556235.1). NCBI lineage: Eukaryota > Metazoa > Arthropoda > Insecta > Coleoptera > Cryptophagidae > Cryptophagus > Cryptophagus acutangulus. Next base: position 4,862,579 of record OY744570.1, read on the forward strand.
TTGAAGCTTTTACGGCTTTTTTTGACATGCTTATAAGCTTCCTAAAAGACAACATTTTTTTTTTTTTCGTTGTTTTATTTAAAACTATATTCGTGTTTTGAGAATGCCCCATACCAAGTTTAGTTTTTGCTTTCATAGCATTTGCTACAGACCATGCAACCACTTTCTCACCAATTTTAGCATCTTTAGCCAAAACCCGATGCCAAGCTTTGTCAATTAATACCGCATCAGCTTTATGTCGATTAGCAAGACTAGCTTTATTTTGTGAATATGCAATATCATGGTCTTTACAGGCTGCATCTAGAGGATTTATTCCGGGATCACCATTTTTTAGGCGTTTCGATAATTTCGTACCAGGACCACAGTATTGATATCCGGGTACATGCATTTCAAATGGGGTATTATCAATTGCCCAATTGAGTATTCCCGTTCCTTTGACGGTTTTCCGTTTAGTGTTCTTTTTTTTATTTTTAGACCGCATCTTTACACTCTAACGTTCAGTATTCAATTGATTATAATTACAAAGCATAATGAGGTATATAGCCAGTTACACTCAGGATGCGATTCAAACAGCAGCAAGATAAATTAAAAGTTTCAAACTATGATTTGCTAGCAGACAACAAAAAATTGGTTGGAAAAAGACATGGAACATTGTTACCTAACACAATAAGATGTATTATTTGTGGCCCCTCAAACTGTGGAAAAACGAACGTATTATTATCACTGCTGGTGCATAAAAACGGTCTTCGATATGAAAATGTTTATGTTTATTCTAAATCTTTGTTTCAACCTAAATATGAATTACTACGAAAAATATTAGAACCCATCGATGGTATTGGATATTTTACATTTTCTGAAAATGAATGCGTAATACATCCAAATGAAGCTAAAATAAATTCTATTTTCATTTTTGATGATGTTGCATGCGAAAAGCAAAATAATATTAAAGAATATTTTAGTATGGGTCGACATAAAGAAGTTGATAGTTTTTATTTATGTCAAACATATACTCGCATTCCAAAACATCTCATCAGAGACAATACCAATTTAGTAATTTTGTTCAAACAGGATGATCTCAATTTACGACATATTTATGAAGATCATGTTAATATGGATATGAAAATTGTTGAGTTTCAGCAATTGTGTAGATTCTGCTGGAAAGACAAATTCGGTTTCTTAGTTATAGATAAGGATAGGGATGTTAACAGAGGGCGCTACCGTCAGGGATTTGATTGTTTTGTTGAAGTTGGTGAATAATTAAAGATTTTATATATGTAAAAAAGTGTTTAAATACATAAATATATGGTTATATCTCATTCAATAGCTGGTCGTTAATCTTAGATAACGGTTTTATTGAAACGTATTTCAACAAGTTTCCGCAAGTATATAACTTGACCTCAAACTTGACTTAAATTTTGAAACTTAACATAATACTTGACATTGAACTTAACTTAAATTATTAAACTTGACGTCAAACTTGACTTAAATTTTGAAACTTAACTTAATACTTGACATTGAACTTAACTTAAATTATTAAACTTGACCTCAAACTTGACTTAAAATTATGAACTTAACTTAAGACTTGACATCGAACTTAACTTCAACTATTGAAACATATTTCAACAAGTTTCAACAAGTTTCAACAAGCATAAAACTTGACCTGCTTAATTTAAGTTATTCAATTTATTTATCAAACTTATTTCTATTTGAATATGGAAAACAAAGATAAAATAGGCATATTACGCGACATTGTTTCAACCAGTAATGCTATTCGAAAAAAACACCGATCAATGAAATTGGGTGAAATAACATCAGATGATGCGTTGAAGCAAAAATATAAATCAATAACTAATCCGTTAAACGATCTGGTGAAACAATTAGAAGAGAATAAGAATAATGAGAAGATTAATAATAATGATAGTAATACTGTAAGTAAATATGAAAAACTATTAACAATAAAAGGACAAAGTGCAAATCTTGATCATGTTTTTGGGGTGAGAGTGGTGGGTAATATAAAGATGATTGGAGATAGTCCAATATATTTCTCTGACGATAAAATCATCGTAAATGACTTTAGCTGTCCTAATTCTGAAGGTCTACTGGAGTTACTTTTTAAAAAGCTTCCTAATGATGCCGTTATTAGCGAAAATGACTTCGCTAATTATAAGGAAATATTGAAAACATCTAACGGTCATAAACAAAAATATAGGTCTGAAGGTAGAATATCCGCATCAAGGGGGGAAAAATATCGTAAATACATATCCAAATTATTTGAAGATGATAAAAGTGTTAGATCAAAAAAAAGGGTATCGCTCAAAAGAGTCTCTGTAAATGGTTATGGAATACCAAAAAGTTTGAAAATAGAGGGTGTACCTCCTAAAACTGATTATTTATATTGGGATAATCCAAATGAACTCGTTGAGCGATTACAATTATTAATCGCTTCACAAACAGCTGGTAACAACAACCATGAAAATGAGATTATATCAATTGTAGAAGAGTTGCGAGAAGCGGGCATTATATATTGATAATTATTTATGATAACTATCTAGTTGCATTTAACATAAAGATAGATACACACTTAATATGAGTGTTGATAAATTTGGTCATCAGTGGACTGATAATAAAAGCTCACTTAGCAGTATGTTATCACATGGCTCCCCTGGAATTGGATTTCTTTTAACACCTGATAAGCATTTTAACATCGATCATAAACTTTTACGAAATGTGGCGAATCCAGAAGTTGAAAATGATGCTGTTAATAAAAGTTATATGGATAATATTATTCAGAAAATTAATAAAACGATCAAAACAATGGTGGACAACATGAATCAACTTAAAATTGATATTGTAGATATGAAAAATATGTTATTAATCACCATTAATAAAAATGAAACTATTTCAATCATATCAGAAAATAATTTTAAGGAATATCAAAAGCTTATAGATCAAACCACTAAACATATTGTTTATTTAGATGCTCAAATAAACTCTTTAAAATTGCAAAATAAAGCTTTATAAAGAATAATTATTTTAATATCATCACACTATTAAATATTAAATCGATAATGCAGGAAGCAAAAGTGCAGTTAGTAAAAGAATTGCATGCTCCTGCTAGAAGGAATTATCATAGAAGGCATGTCATCATTAAGGGTTTGGATGAATCATGGCAGGGTGATTTGGTTGAAATGATTCCATACGCCAAAGAAAACCGAAATTACAAATATATGCTAACGGTTATTGACAACTTTTCGAAATATGCTTGGGCTGTCCCTTTGAGGCGGAAATCAGCCGAAGATGTAGCTGGAGCTATGAGGAAGGTATTATCCGGTGGACGTAGCCCTAAAAATTTGCAAACTGATAATGGCAAAGAGTTTTATAATTCAAAATTTAAAGCTCTTTTATCGAAATATAATGTAAATCATTATTCAACCTATAGCCATTTAAAAGCCAGCATATGCGAGAGATTCAATCGCACCTTAAAGGAAAAAATGTGGAAAAAGTTTAGTCTACAGGGTTCATATAAATGGTTGACAATTCTCCCTACATTATTAGAAGAATATAATAACACGATACATAGTACTATTAAGATGAAACCTATAGATGTGAATGATGATAATGAAAAAGATGTTCTGCAAAAGTCATATAATCATTTAAAAATGGTGAATTCTGCTAAGATAAAATTTAAATTAGGTGAAAAAGTACGTATTAGTAAATATAAAGACATCTTCGAAAAAGGGTATACCCCCAACTGGTCAACCGAAATATATACAATAGACAAAATCTTGCTCACCAATCCGATAACATACAAAATAAGAGATTACCAAGAAAATCAATTAGATGGATGTTTTTATAACCAGGAACTATTAAAAGTCAGGAATTCTGATATATATCTCGTGGAAAAAATATTGAAAAGACGGGGTGATGATGTATTTGTAAAATGGTTAGGCTTTGACGATTCGCATAACACGTGGATTAAAAAGCAAAATGTATAAATTGGTTGCGAATAAACAATTTAAAATAAATAACTAAGCAGTTTGTTTCTTTTACATATTTATTCAGTGTTTCATAATAAATTATTTAATTAACAATGGTTGTTCATATCCAACTAACAATCGGGTTAAATAACCAATATCTATTTTCCCATCCAAAAAAAATTCGCAAGCTTCGATAGCTTTATAGCAATCACATTCTTTTTTCTCACACTCCTCAGGGTCAAGTATTGGGTCCAGCTTATTTTGCTCCAAACAATACTCCATAGCGCGAATATTTAAAATGCCCATATGATATTTAACCTTGTTTTCCAAGGTATCCTCATCATCAGCATGGTTTTCATCCAAATTGTGCTTCGAATAGCAGGCCCACATATCGTAACTAAATAGTATAATTAAAAAATGGAAATAAAAAAACATAATAATAAACTTACCGATTAATAAAATATGTCACTTTCACACCACGAAAATTATAGGACTTCTTCTCACAAAATATTTTAAGTGAATAATCTAGTGATGTTCTTTTTTATTAATATTTTTTTTTTTACTTTTATGGAGGTGGGTGGGGGCTTATAATAGATTTTTACTTTTCAAAACAATCTCAATAAAAAAAATCATGGCATGCTGAAGAAGTTGATGGAAATATATATTTGCAATCGAATTAAATGTGATGTGATGAATAATCACAATGTTCCAGAAAAGCACACATACTTTTTTTTGTATGCAGCATTTAAACAGATCCAAGAAAATAACACATATAAATATATCTGAATTTATTTAAAATGCAAAACACATATCAATTATACCTATAGGTTAAAACTTATTCGCATTTCGCACAAAGAGCATCTTTGTTCTAGCTTTTTTAAACTCTAAAACATATATATATATATATATTTGAATGAGTGATATATATACTTTTTTGATGGCTCATCATTTAGATCGAACCGAAAAATAACATCTACATATTTGATATAAAACACGTATCAATTGTGCTAATGGGCTAAAACTTATTCGCATTTCACATACACATACATCCTTGTTCTAGCTTTTCTTAAACGCTATATATATATATATAAAATCATAACATACGCACCACCAATTCGTAGATAGCATACCACATTTGTTTATAGTGGCATACAAATGATATAAAACACATATCAATTATGCCTATGGACTAAAACTTATTCATACACACATAATACGTCCTTGTTCTAGCTTTTTACATGCTATATATATAATCATTGCAATTACACCACCAAGTTCTAGATAGCATACCACATTTGTTTAAAATAGTATACTATGGAAGTGCTTTGTTCTAGTTGTCGCAAATCTATCTACTATTAAGGGTTACAATTGTAATATATGGGTTCTAACCTAATTTCAATTTAATTAAAAAACAATGATAAGTTAAATTTGCTGGAAATAAGGTTCCACAGTACTTCTCTCGTTGCTATGTTAAAATTTGTAATTAAATGTTTTAGAATTTTGAGGCATCTTTTGTCGAAACTTTTTTTCGGGTTATTTAAAAATGCTTTTTAAATTTTTAACTAGAAACCAAATTTGAAACAAATCTAAGCGATAAAGTTAATACGTGTATGAAGAGATGAAAAAGTGAAAAATGTGTTGTGGTACTCTATTTTAATGAAACGATTTGAAGCAAGATTTAAAATTACCAATTTAAATCAAAGTTTGAAAAAAATTCTAGCACTATCAATGTAAGAGGTGTGTTAAGGGTTAAAAACATGAATTGAGGATTCTAGCCTAAGGGGTGCATTAATAAGGGTTACAATTGTGATATGTGGGTTCTAGCCCAATTTAAATTTAATTAACTAAATAATGATAAATTATTAAATAAATTAATATTACTACTGGACTCCAAATTTGAAAGAAATCCGAGCATTTTTACTGTAAAAGTATATTAAGGGTTGATGTTGTAAAATAAGGGTCGCATAAGATTTTTAATTAGATTATTCGTAAATCTGTTTTGATTGTATAGTAGAAATCTAATATGAAAAAAATCCGATCCATTTGCCTCAAACTGTATAATTAGGGGGTGGGGGTGTGTAGTTAGGGTTGTAAATTATTTTTAATCACTCATTATGTAAATATATATAAAATTACTGATTGAAAATGGCTGTTATGCTGATCAAAACATCGGCAAAACTTGAACAATTAATTTAAAAAACCAACAGGTCATAAGGGCGTAATTTTAGGGGATGAAATTTTTACCAGCATTTTCTTCAATGTATTCCTAATATGTATGCTAAATTTGGTTTAAATAAAATGTTCCTCCTGGCAGGTATTCACGTTACAAATAATGCATTTTTACAACTTTTTAACCCTTCAACCCTTAATAAAGAGTCAACCCTTAAAAAAACTCCAGATTTGTTGAAAGCATTTACCACTTGGGGTATACACAAAACATATGTTCAATGTTTGATCAAAATCGGTCTGCAACTTTAGAAGATTAAGTGGATGCACCGATTTTGCTGTTTTTGGCATGTTTTTGGCCAATAATGCGCAGGTCCTTGCGCAGAAATTCCTAACTTTTTTTGCTTTGACTTAATCAATGGGCAGGTAGAAAAAAAGGACGCAAATTTTGCTTTAATCGGGTCAGTAGATTCCGAAATATAGCGGTTTAAAGAAACGAACAGACCGACAGACGGAAATTAGTGAATATGATTTTCGTAATCTACGCATCCTATAATGTAGAAAAAAGTGAAATTTAGAAAAAAAAAAAATTTCATGAATACAATACTTCCTCTACGAGAGAAGTAATAATCTGCGACCCTTATTTTAGAACTTCAACCCATAATATACCCTTTACAGTCAAAATGCTCGGATTTCTTCCAAATTTGGATTCCAGTAGTAATTTTAACTTATTTAACTTATCATTATTTAGTAAATTTAATTGAAATTAGGGTAGGACCTACATATTACAATTGTAACCCTTAATGCACCTCTTACAGTTTGATTTGTCAGATTTTTTTCAAATTTGTTTTCTAATAATAAAATGAAATATAATTTTAACTAGTTTATTCAAAAATAGGCTAGAATCCTCAATTCATGTTTTTAACCGTAACACACCCCTTACACTGATAGTGCTAGGATTTACTTCAAATATTGATTTATATTGGTAATTTTAAATCTAGCTTCAAATAGTTTCATTAAATTAGAGTACCTACAACAAATTTTTCAGTTTTTAATCTTTTCATACACACTTTTCAACTTTATCGCTTAAATTTGTTTAAAATTTGGTCCTAGTTAAAATTTAAACAGCATTTTTGAATAACCCGATACATACATTTTTTTCAATAAAAGATGCCTCAAAATTCTAAAAATTTGAATAACAAATTTTAACATAGCAACGAGAGAAGTACTGTGGAATCTCATTTCCAGCAAATTTTTACTATAATTTTGAGTTTCTGAACGTTCTGTTTCCGCGCAATAAGAGAGAGAGAGAGATATATTTATTCGTTCAAGAAAATACCAAAAAATGGTGTAGAACATGTCGTTTCACAAATTTAAAAATTGACATTTATAATAAAATAAAACATCAACAAAATACGATACGGTAGATCATCTTAAAAATACAAGTAAATTAAAAAGTACAATGCAAGGTACAGAAACATATAGTATAAAAAACATAGTATAAAAACATGTAGTATAAAAAGTTAAATGGTGCAGAAAGTTAAAAGAAAATGTTGAGTAAAAATAATAGACGGTCAACAGAATGATTTATCATCTAGATATTCTTGCATAGTATAATAGGCTTTTCTTAGCAGTATGTTCTTAAGTAAGTGTTTTAAGTTTTTCGTAGTTTGATTTCTCAGTGAAAGTGGCAATTGATTATAGATTCGGATGATACTGAATTCAGCGTTTTTTTGCAAGTAAGTATATTTATATCGATTGCAGTATATATTTTGTTTATATCTAGTATCATGCAAATGTTTTGTTTCAGTGTTGAAAAGACTTGGGTTGTTTTTTATAAATATTCTGCCTCAAATATATATATACTGGTTAAAGTAAGTACTTTATTTTCATGAAATAAAAGTCTACAGGATTCCTTAGTGCCTATGCCTAGTGCATTGCGTATACATTTTTTTTGCAACTTAAATATTTGTTCGGCTCCCGAAGACTTACCCCAAAAAATTATTCCATACCTCAACCTAGATTCTACATAAGCTGAATACGCTGTAAGGGCCGTTTTTTTATTTATTTCAGTTCTAAGGATTCTTATTGCATAAGAATATTTTGAAATGGTTTTTGCTAGCGAGGTAGTATGCGCGCGCCAATCTAATCTGGAATCAAGTTTTATGCCTAAAAAGTTTACTTCTGTCTGCGACTTAAGGATGTTATCATTATGGGTAATAGAAAATGCTTCATTTTCATTTTTTAGTGAGAAATTCAATATTTGTGTTTTATCGACATTTATTGACAAATTGTTTGCAGTAAACCAAGTTTCAGAAGCCAGCATTGAGTTTGAAATTCGTTGTTTCAAGTCGGAATAATTGTTCTCAGTACAGATAATAGATGTGTCATCTGCAAATTGAACAAGCTGATCTGGTATCAAATAAGATAAGTCATTTGCATACAATATATATAGAAACGGTCCTAGGACTGATCCTTGTGGTACTCCCATTTTAGTAAATAGTTTTTCCGATTTTATGACTGTACCTGTTTCGTCGGATTCCTCAATATATTGAGTTCTCTTAGTGAGATAAGACTTTATCAAATCGAGTGCCATTCCTCTGATTCCATATGATTCTAGTTTAACGAGCAAAATTTCATGACTTACGCTGTCAAATGCTTTTGATAAATCTAAGCAAATTGTCGCTGTTTTTTTGTCGTTATTTAAGGACTGAATGATATTGCATAGTGCCATGTACAATGCTCTAGCAGTGGTTTTACCTTTGCGAAACCCGTTCTGCGAAGTTGATAGAATATTATGTTTATCAATAAAATTTGAAAACCGTTCATACATAATTTTTTCAAAAATTTTGCTGAAACCTGTAAGAATTGCAATCGGTCTATAATTACCAGGGTTTTTATTATCTTCTTTTTTAAAAATAGCTTTAATTCGGGCGCATTTAAGCGCATTTGGAAAACAACCTGTAGTAAAACTTAAATTTATTATATGAGATAATGGGTCACAAATGATATTTGCTATTTTTTTAAGCAATTTCACTGGTATTTCATCTTCACCAACTGCACCTGTATTTTTTAATGACATTAATGTATTAAAAGTTTCTTGTGGCGTACAAGGAGCTAAAAATATCGAACGTTGTATGCGCTGATTGCAGTTTATGTTTTTGTTTGAAGCAAAATTCGGACAAACATTAACAAAGAAATGATTCAGGTGGTCTAAAACCGTTTTTGAATCATTCGAAATCGATTTAAGATTTTTTAATATACTTTGTTCGACCGTTCTTTTGCCTGTATAGTGTTTGACAAGATCCCAAGTGGCTTTTCCTTTGTCTTTCGCGTTATTTATGTAACTTTCGTCGGCCATTCGTTTTGCCTTTTTTATGACTTCTTTTAAAACTTTGCAATATTGTTTGAAGTAATTTTGATCTTGAAGAGAACCTTTCATATAGTTTGAATATAGATTACGCTTTTTTGTACATGAAATCTTAATGCCCATGGTAATCCATGAATTGTGTTTGATGCGATTGTGAAAAGGCTTGAGTTTAAAGATTGTATTTAACAGTGCTGTAATTTTTTTTGAAAATATGTCGTACGCTGTGCTTGCATTTGTTTGTCTGTAGACCTCATCCCACGAAAACAAAGACAATTCGTTTGTAAATGAATCAATTTTGTTTGCTGAAAAAACTCTTCTGTAACATTTCAAATCTTTTTTTTCTGAGTACATTATACTGATAAGCTGACCATGGTGATCCGATAAAGCCGTATTAATTACTAGACCTCTCAAGTTTCTATCAAAGTTAATAAATATATTGTCCAAGAGTGAAGCGCTTTTTTTTGATACTCGAGTTGCATCAAAAATAGTTTGACTTAAATTATTACTATGCAAGATATCCAAAAAGACATCAGTAACTGCAGACCGTTTAAAAAGACATATGTTAAAATCTCCACACAGAATAATTTTATACTTTTTGAATTTTGTAGAGCAGGAATGTAGCAGGTTATTTAAATTTTCAAAAAATATTTCATTAGATCCTAGTGGAGATTTGTATATACACAAAACACATATTTTTAACATAACATTTACAGCACAGCAACATTCAATAGCTACTTCTTGATTAAAGTCTTCAAAGGCTTTGCATTCAACCAGACCAATAGCAGGGTTTGCGTATATACAGCAACCGCCATGGGATTTAAATGATCTTGAATATGATGCAATCAATTTAAATTCAGAAATGGCTACAAATTGAATTTCTTCACTAGTGCACCAGTGCTCAGTAAAACACAGAATCTGCGGTTTGCAATCCATAGTATTTAGCATAAGTTCCACATCAAGTGTTTTATTTCTCAACGACTGTATGTTTTGATGCAGCAGATAGAGTTGATGCTCACTTGTGGTGGAACTTACGGAAGATTTGGCGTTTTGAGTAGGGATGTTGTGAGTTACGTCTGGGAATTTGTTGATACAGCTCTTTGAAAATTTGATTTCGAAGTAGTATCAGGTCGTTTAAAGTGAAATCTACGAATTACCACACCATTGGGCCAGAATTCAGCGTTATTGAGTAGATCATAATGCTCTTTATTAAAACTAACCCTGAAGGACTTGGAAGAGCCCTTCACCGGCAGTGCTTCAATAGTAAAATCTAGTTTTTCATTAGAGACTTTCTTAACTTTATCGACAACATACTTCTCAACAATTTCAGTAGTAACCGAATTCGATACTTTACCGACATAAAGCCACATTTTTGCAGGTGTGGAAACAAATGAATCATTCGCAGAGCTGGACGCAGTACCTCTGGTAACGTTTGGATTCTTCCTGGGTTTTCTATTTTGAACCACCCGGAAATTCACATCATTATTAGCAGATGAGCTCAAATTGCTAGCTGTAATAGACGCAAAGGACGGAGATCCTGTGCCATGTTGGTTGTCTACTTGCACGGACCCATCAATAGTCGCAGATTTGGTGCGCGGCCGAGGTACTGTGGTGTGAACACGAGCATCCGTCGCAGGAATGACAGGAATGTTGTTTACATTGTGCTTGGAGGTGTTTCGCTTAAAATTTAAGGAGTTAGTTAACTTAGTTAAATCATCAATTTTCGTGCTCATGGTATCGATAGTGTTTTGCATCAGATCGTGTTTATTTACAAGCAGTCGAATTAGTTCGACTAAATCAACGATGTAGTCTCCTTCATCAGGCTTATCACGTTTCTTGTGATTATTCTTATTAATCAGCGATGAGGCCAATTCACTCAAATTTCCAACAGGTGAGTCCATTGAAACACTTAAATTTCCGGATTTGACAACGGTGTCATTTTCAGCAGGTGGTGGATTTACCTTGTTCTCGACCTTGGATGATAGGTCAAAACCAGCGATGCAAATGCCACAAATCCATTTATCCAGTTCCCCAGAAGACTTGCAGAACAAAAAATCATCCACAGAAACATCTTTGCATGTTCTGTGGAGTACAGCACCACACTCAACATTTGAACATTTAAAATACTCATCATAACGATGATTTACAATGCGCTTACAATCTAAGCACGACTGCGCCATGTTTGATATTAATCTGCTAGTTGTAAATGTGCTAAGCTACTACAATATGGCGGACTTGCGTTGCCACTTCTAGCATCTCGCCTGCACCCCCCTGAGAATGCCTTTTCCTTCTCACGATGTGCAACACTTCTGATTTGCCTGCCATCTACCGGTCCAATCAATTCAACCGGTATAGTAGTTCTCATTCCACTGCTTAAGGCTATTTCACCTGTTGCGTCAATTTAGAAGCGTAAGGGACAACAAAATCTTACAATAGGTACTATTAACTTGCTGAAACACTGCGTAAAATTCAAATCAAAACTTAGGCCATGTTTTGCCTTTGTTTTGTGATTGCATCAGTTTAGCTACTGTTTAGCGTTTCTTTTACACAACTGATTAATGACAAGTTGAACTGATGCTGTCAATTCAGTTCATGACGTCACAACTGATTTTAAACTGATATTTTAGGTAAAAAGGAAGCAGCTAATATGTAGTTAAAATTAGGCTAGAACCCATATATCACACCCCTTACAGTTTGATTTGTCAGATTTCTTTCAAATTTGTTTTCTAATATTAAATTGATATATAATTTTAACTAGTTTATTCAAAAATAGGCTAGAATCTTCAATTCATGTTTTAACCCTTAACACACCCTTTACACTAATAATGTAAGGATTTACTTCAAACATTGATTTATATTGATAATTATATGATATAGAATAATGGGTATAAGATAATTAAAAACGGAAAACGTTAATAAGCTGACGTTTCGGTAACGTTTGTTACCTTCTTCAGAGCTAAAGTTTATTGAAGCAAAATATTACAAAAATTAACAAAAAATACAAATATTATCTAGAAACATACCTAATATAATCTTGCTCTTGGTAATTTTAAATCTTGCTTCAAATAGTTTCATAAAAATAGAATACCTACAACATATTTTTCACTTTTTAATCTCTTCATACAGACGTTTCAACTTTATCGCTTAGATTTGATTCAAATTTGGTTCCTAGTTACAATTTAAAAAGCATTTTTAAATAACCCGATATTTTTTTTACCACAAAAAATGCCTCAAAATTCTAAGAATTCGAATAACAAATTTTAACATAGCAGCGAGAGAACTACTGTGGAATCTCATTTCCAGCGAAATTTAATATAAACCAATGTATTTAATTTAGTCGATTTGGTAATAAATTGTAAGGATACCAAATATGAATGATACGGAGCTCATATTTTAACACTCCTCCTCAATTTAAGTACCACAAATTGACAAATTATACAATATTTCCTTGAACTAATTAATAAAATCACTTCACATTGTCCGACACTCCAAAGATTACACTTTACACTTCACGTTTCATGCCAATCCTTTGACATAGGGCGTAGTGTTGATCTCTCGGTAGTGCTTTTGTCAGCACATCGGCGATCTGGTGAAAAATGCATTTTTCACGTCGAGTTGTCTGGTTTGCAAATCTTCATCATTTATTACATGATTTATTATTATTGTAAGCCGAGCAACTGGTGCGTAGGTCTCTTTGTAATAAAATCCTTGCTTTTTAGAGCATCCTTTGATGACAAGTCTCGCTTTATGTCTTTCAATTTTCCCTTCGATCCCCGTCTTGATTTTAAAGATCTATTTACAATCGATTGCTCGTTTTCCTTCCGGCTGATTGACGATTTCCCATATGTCGTTTTCAGTTATAGATTGTATTTCTTCTTGACCTGCTCGTTCCCAGTCATCTTTGTCGTTCCGAGTTTGTATTTCCTCGTAACTTTCTGGTACATTTTAAATGTATGATTTTGCATTTAGAGCGATTTAGAGTGAACAAAACATAATTTTCAAAGTATAATGGAGTCTTGGTCTGGTATTTTTTCGTAGTATTTCGTTGATCACGAGAATTTCTAGTTCTTCAGTGGTTTCTTCTAAAAATTCTTTTTCTTCAGAATCAGTTTGCGGCTGTATTTCTGAAAACACTGTTGAGGAATTGCATGAGATTTCCTCAATAATGTTTTCTTCAGAGTGTTGACTCAACCATCCGTCAGAATTGGTTCCTTCAAACTGAAATCTTGTGTCATCAAAAACCACATCTCGACCCGTAAGAATCTGTTGTTCTTCGGGATATCAGTGCTTGTACCCGTTCGGGCAATATCCGATCAGCAAACAACGAAGTGATCTTGAGTTGAATTTTCTCCCCACTATTTCCTTAGGAATTTTAAGAATGGCTATAGGGCATTGTCACGGCCTTGAAAAGTTGAGTGCAAGCTGTTAAGTGTGGTACGCTAGCTGTTAGTGTGGTTCGGTTTTACGAACAATTATCCCGGTGATTTTTATCCTACAATTAACGTTTATCTAGATTTAGTGACAATATTTTAGCTTAGTTATTATTATTTAATATATAGTTTATTATTTTAAGTGTTATATTGTGTTTTGTTGTGTTTAAATTAATGTTTATTCAGACTCGATTTTAAGGTTAGTAATGTTTTGTTGACAAGTTTTAAGGTTCGTTTTAAATTTGCTACTCAAGTTTTAAATTAACTTTTCAAATTCATAAATACAACTACTACTACTACTACTACTTTATTAATATTTGTTATTTTAGCGAAGTGCCTTGCAGTTGCATATTATTAGGCTGTGGAAGAATGTGGCTTTAAAGGCTCTTGCTACCGAAAGAAGACGTCTTTGGATATTGGCAATCAATCGTCAACTTTCAGAACAGCATTTAAAGATTGCCAGAGTTTGCAGCAAACATTTCGTTGTTGGAAAAGCCCGTTTGAAAGACAATACAAATAAGGATTGGGTTCTTTCACTAAATTAAGGTCATACAAATGATCTCGCAAATTGTGAAATAGCTGCGATGAACTTTGAAGAGGATGATGCACAATCCACAGACGTTGTTGATGCAGGGGAGGTTTGTATCACCATAAGGGTAAAGTATAATAAGTATAATAAGTGGTATACGTTTCAGTTGTTTTAATAGGAATATTTCAATTAATTATGTGTGTTGGGCACTTATACATAGTGGTTTACCGATTATCTTTTAATGTTTAATATTTGAACAAACGCTCTAAATAATATAATACAGTTTTTTATTTAATCCTTTTATAGGGCTTTCTCATTATCTGTCATTGAGTGTTATACTATTAATTTCATAATTAAATATATTTGGTATATTTGATACTATTCTCTATTTTTAAATATAAATGTTGTTAATTGTTTTTACAATTCTGAATTGCAAAATGTGGAATTGCCACTAATCTGAGTTATTAAAAGTCAGTTATTTCACTATTTTTAAAAATTTAAGTATGCAATTTAATAATGGAACTAATACTACTTTTATCTATTTTTTTAAATTATTAATACTTGTTAAAACGTTTTAAAAACATGAACTCTGAACCACTCTGTTTCTTAAGTGAGCAAATACATTCTAAATACATTAATTAATTGCTAAATACATTAATACAAAGTTCAACTTGTTATAAATAAAAATTCACAAATTGAATTTAGTATATACATACACTTAATATTCAAAAAAATGGTTAGGGAACTAGTATTTTACTTTAAATTCCACTGGTGCTCGTGTAAATATTTTAGATCAATTGGGCATTGTTATTCTTAAGATTTTTATATTAATTCTGAATGAAATAGATTTCAGATTTCGATAATAAACAAACGCACTTTCAACAAATGGTTTTCACATACCAAGGGTTTTCGAACGATGAAACCAAATGCGTTTATTATACGGGTTTAAGTTTTACACTATTATATGTAGCGTTTAGCGATATTAAAGCGTTTATTGAGAATCTGAAATTTAAATTTAAATGATTGCCGCCTTTTCAGAGTCTTTTAGTAACTTTGATAAAGTTGCGACTAAATTCTGATTTTATGGATTTGGCATTTAGATTTAACGTTTCCAACAATACAGCATCTAGAATATTTCATGGAATTCTAGATATATATTTTTTTTTCAGGATTTAGCCCTCCTGGGGCAAGGCGATTAGCTTTCGCTTTTTCGCCAGTACACGTACACATACAAACATTTAACTTTATTCCCCCGTTGTGAGAAATATCTCGCAACAACGCTCTTGCTCTTCACCGGGATTTGAACCCGGGACCAACAGATTGCGAGTCGGTGTCTGCACCTCACGTCCACTGTGGTCGGCTAGATATATTATACAGGTATAAATATTTTGTAATTTGGCCAGAAAGACAGGAAGTTACAGTAAATATTCCAAAATGTTTTAAAGATGTGTTTTTGGAAAAAACAACTGTTATTGTTGATTGCTTCGAAATTTTTATTGAGAGGCCATCAAATCTTCTGACAAGTGCGCAATGTTGGTCAAATTAAAACTTTACTATCACACGACAGTAAAGTTTTTATTGGGCATTACTCCACAAGGAACAATATCATATATTAGTGATGCTTGGGGAGGGAGAATTTCGGACAAACAAATTATCGCGAAGTCTGGAGTTTAAAAAAAAATTCAACCCAATGATGCAGTGTTGGCAGACAGAAGGTTTTTAATCAAAGATGATCTTGGAATGTTAGGTGCAATGTTAGTAATACCAGCATTTACTAAAGAAAAAGACCAATTAGATCCTATTCAATTAGAAAAGTCCAAAAAAATCGCACATGTCAGAATACATGTTGAGAGAGTTATTGGAACAATTAAAGTAAAATTTTAAATTTTAAAAGAGCCGATACCAATTCCCATTGTTTCTAAAAAAAATGAATTGAACAAAATTGTGTTAGTGTGTTCCGCTTTAATAAATTTGTGTACACCAATTGTTCCTTTGCAGTAGGATAAATTTTGTGTTTAATTTTTTTTTATTTTTTGATGATGAAATCAATGATTAAAATTATTATTTGTTTAGATTATTCTTTACAAAAGATATGAGATTTTTGATAAAAAATTTAATTAAATACAATTTTTTTTTATTAAAATAAAATATACTACATAAACAAAATATATTTGTATTCTACAATTTTAATTATAACTTTATATACAATGTAAAATACATTTATAAATACAGTACAGCAACACATCTAACCACAATCTAAAAATAACTTTAAAATTACTGTTTAATAAGTATGTACTTTTTAATTCACTGTTTTGAGCAGTTTTTGCAGGTCCACTCATCAGGAGTTTCTACTCAATTAACACAGTCAAAATGAAACCATTTTATTTGACAAGAAGCATTACTGCACTCGATCATTGGTCGTCCATCATCAATTTTTGATGATTTTTTTTTACAGGTGCACCAGACTATAACGTTACATTCTTTTTTAGTGAAAAATCGAGCTAACAATTCGGGCATAATAACTTTGCTATGGAAAGTGATGGCTTTTTTGCATATTCTTTTTTGTTTAATTTTGGACAAGTAGGTACGTACGTTTTTTTTTGCAGAACTTTTCCATTGTCATATTATTTTGTTCACTCAGCGTATAAAGGCATTTAATTTTCAACACACCGCCTGAACAACAATCGCAATATAATAGCATATCAGGGGATGCTCCAAATTGTGGCCATTTAGACGATGTATTTAGTCCTACTTTGTTTACAAATAAATTTTGGTGGTTTTGACTAGCCCTTTCTTGGCAGTAATACACTTTTACAGCAGTACTTTCATTTGATATTCCCCATTGGATTGCTTTTGTTGAAACTTTCACCATTGTTGGGTAGCAACTCGATTTCAAAACTGTTAAAGAGGGTTTATCTATGTTTGTCCTACAAACACTTTTGAATACTGAAGCTGTAATTCTTCCAGGTCTTTGAGAAAACCATTCATGACAACTACTTTGTGACCTCGTTGATTCTTCAATTTTTGAAACATCTTCCTCGCTTATTTCAAGTGTTATATGCTTACGTCCAATAATTCAATATAGCTTTTATCCTCATACTCAACTTTATACAAATTAAATAATGTATTTAATTTTTCTACACTATTATTTTTCGATATTTTGCTAGCAAATGGCTCGACAATTCTCATAATAGCTGACTCAATTCCTGCAGCTTGTATTTTTGATAAAAATTGTTCTGCAGATTGTTTGTCTAAACTAGGTACAGTCACTAATTCTCTAGATGGTTTATTTGTTTTGGAATTTGGCCATATCATTTGTGTAATTTTTACGATGGGTACTGAAAAAACCGATGGTACAGGCCAAACTGATTTTAGATCAGTGCAACTGATGTCAGATTTCATCCGTCCAGCGTATTCAGCAGCATACAAAATAGCACCAATATGACTGCAAACTTCTCCATGTCCGGCCATACATGTGCAAATTCCTTCTTTATTTTTTTGAACAATTACCCAGGTTCTTACATTTTTCATGTTCATTTTTTGTGAATGTTTTACCTACAAGAAAAATATAAAAAATAAGATGTAGTTTTATTATGTAGATATTTTGTTTAATGTAATTGCCAGTTGATATAATAATATAATAAATATAATTTTTAACTTAAACAAAACAACATTTTATTTTAATTTAATTGAGAATTTAATGAAATATCTTTAGTTTGCAAACTGTATTTGTTATCTCGCAGAGTATTCTTAATATCATGCAAATTAGAAGTTTAAATGAACTTAGTGTGTTCGAAAAAATATAAATAAAAATTAATTGTATATACAGGGTGATTTGCTAGCCCTATGACAAACGTTTATCAATGATAGCTGATGCAAATCTGAAAACAAAAGTTGAAAGATTTTTTTTTATTTAGCTTGGGTGAAAAGTTATAAGCCATTGAAGAGTTGACCTCGGTCAAAAGAAAACCTACGTGATGGCTAATTTTAAAACTCCAAAATAGCATTGGCTATGAGAATACTACGTTTTTTGTGTTCGTTTTTGTCGCCGTTGTAATCAATCAGTAGCAAGTTACAAATCAAAGTCAAGTCGTTCTGGGTTAAGTTGTTGTTCGCATATTCTAATGCCGCGACGTATTCATCAGAATTTAATTCGAACGAAAATCCCGCAAACTCCCGAATCCGCTTACGATTTCCACGATTGCCGTCTTCGTTAAAAATAAATTTATGCAGAGCTTTTATGGCAAACATCGACGCTTTCTTGATGTTCTCCGAAATGTTTTTGTTTTGTTGCAAATTCTCCATTTAGATTTAATTTGCACCACTCATTTGAAATCGCGATCCCGTACCGAAATATTATCGCCGAATGAATTAATATTCCTGATTAAATAACTTCCCGAATTCTTTTGTAGACCGCTCTCATCGTAAGAAGGAGCACTTCTGCTAAAAATAGTTGCGCGCACGAGCTAAGCCCAGTCCACACATGGGTGGAACATTTATTAGACAACACAGAACTTCACAGAACATATGTTGAACTCCCCTACAACCTTTTAAAATTTAAAAATGGACTTGGTCCAAACCAACTTTAGTTTCTGTCACTTCTGCCACTCCCTTCTCCCTGGTACTCTTTTTAGCCGAGTGGTGCGCTTGAAAGTACGCGAAAAACGCTTAAAACCCTACATCTTCATACATTCTTTCTATCTTTCCTGCTTCAATCTCTCTCCAACACTCTGGCAAAATTTTGCACTCCCCCCTGTCATTCATTATTTCCTCAAATTTTACCGCCCTTTTCCCGCTTCCACTCTTAACCTATCTCTCGTTTGATAGTTTGTGTACTAACAGGTAGTATAATTTTCGAATTTGTAAAGAATGTTAAAAATCCATTATAATTAAATTCATGGATTTATATATTTTATTCCCTACTAGTATATTAGAAACGAATAATACCTTAGTTACGGGAGCTATAATGATAGTCATAACTCCCAAGGGAATTATGAGAGGGCTATTATAACCTCATAATAGCCCTCTTTTTTGTTTATTTAAAATCAATTTTAGAGAAAAACAAAAGAAATCAAAACAATTTTTTTTTAATTTTAACTAACAATAACAATATTTCATTCTTTAGCATTGTTTTGCTCAGGTTTATAAATAAAAAAGTGACAGTTTTCGAATTTGCCACTAAAGCTATTTTCAGTACCACTAGAAACGAAAGTTTTTTCTACCGCACTGGAACTTGAAGTTATTACATCCAGTCTGGAATTTGATGATGTAGTGGCTTAAGCGTTAAGCCATACCATATATTTATCATATTCTTTTTTGTATAATGCTTCAGATTTTGCCGGCAATAAGGTTGCGCGAGCTTTTTCGGCTTTTTCTAGCAAATTTGAAGAAATATTTTCACACGCTTCACTCATTTTTGCGAATTGTAACTTGAAAGAAACAATAGTTGTGACATAATTCAAAACCGTGGTAACCATGAACAAGTAACTTGATCAATTTTAAATGCATAGCAACATTCGGTTAAAATTACTTTTTTATTGCAATAAAAAACGTGATTTAGTAAGGAATAAAATTATGTATGTACCACAGGAATTAACAGATGATAATAACCTCGGGAAATTTACTATCCCTCGGGCCAGAGGCCCTCGGGATGATAAATTTTTCCCTCGGTCATTATCATCCTTATAATTCCCTTGATACATAAATAACTAATATATCAAACAATTATAATAATTTTTCAAATAATGAAACCTTTAAATAACATTTTAGTAGTACGCTCATGGAACAGTGTCAAAAAGTGTAGCTTGCCCTCAACTTTTCAAGGCCGTGACAATGCCTTATACAGCCAAACGTCCTCAAGTTTTCTAGGTTGGGTTTTCGGTCGTACCAAAGAGTAGCTGGCACTCCTCCTCCTAGTGCTGCAGTTGGACTGCAATTAATCAGGTACACGGTAGTAAGTGATGCGTAGTTCCAGAAGCTTTTTCCAAATTTCGAGTTCATCATCATGCATCTTGCTCGTTCAACTATGCTCCGGTTCATCTTTTCCGCAACTCCTTTCTGCTGGGGAGTGTACCTGATTGTATATTCGTCTTGAGTGCACTAGAAACGTACTCCCCTTCATTGTCACATCGAAGTCGACTCAATTTGACGTTGAGATGAGCGGTTGAGATTGCATCGTATGCCTTGATGAATCTGCACGTCTCAGCTTTCGTTTCTAGATCATACGCAACAGTAAAATGCGTATAGTCATCGATCAAGGTCAACAGGTAGCGTTTTCCGTCGCTTGATATTGGCGTAATAGGTCCAAGAACATCACTATGAACAAGTTTGAGAGGTCTTGTTGCTCGTTGTCTTGACTGTTTGTGAAGCAACTTCGCTTGTTTGCCTTCAACACAAACATCACAAATTTTTGTCACCTCTGTAGTTCCAACAATTAAATTCCATCTACCAACATAGGAAGACGTTTCAGATTGTCGTGGTTAAGGTGACCGAGTCGCTTGTGCCAAAGTTGTAGGGTTTTCTCTCCTTGACAGATATTTGCCGTAGGCGTGCTCCCCCTGAGCTCCAGGATGTATAACTGCGACGTTTCCCCTCTCTTAGCGACTGCTGCAGTCGTGCCATTTTTTATAATCGTTCCAGTTCCTCCATTAAAGTTAATTTCAAAACCAATCATTTTCATTCTCCTTACAGACAGAAGATTATGACTGAGACCAGGCACGGATAGAACATGTTTGATGCGAATAAAGTTTTTCTTACCGTTGACGATACTGACTACTTGTAGTTCCCCTACGTGGGTAGCTTCGAGTGATGCCTTTGCCTTGGCGACACTGATTAAAATCGAATGCGCCAACTTCTTAGCATTGTGTACATGATTCTTAGCATTGTGTACATTGTGTACATGATGATCTTTATTGAATCATGATTGTGTAGTTCCTACTCGACTCTAACCAGATGATCAGACGCTCCCGAGTCTAAATAAAAATGCGTGCCCAGCTCATCCTTAGCCGTTGTGGCTGAGAAACAAAAATTGTTTAATTCCTCGTTCGCTAAATTTGCGTTTGGGTTCCTTTTTGTTTCCGGGCAATCAATTCGTTTGTGACCAACTTGACCACAATTATGACAGCAATATGTAAAATTTTATTTGTAATTCGGTTTTGTTCTCCCGAATTTTCTATCCTTGTTTCCACCAAGACGCCCCCACACAATCCCTTTTCCATTTTCAGCCGCAAAAGCTGTTGACGTGGACGCAAACGGCTCGTTCATAGACGATTTTCTGGACGTAGATTGTTCCTGCCTTTTTGTTTCCTCGTCAGTAACAAAAGATTTTTGACGAATGCGGTCGTAATGTCATCCGCTGCCAAAGTTTCGATCGCCGTAACAACGGCGTCGTATTCCGGTGGCAATGTTAATAACAAATAGCAAACTACATCTGATTCTGCCAGAGTGGCCCCGGTTTCCCTCAATTTTCCCTCAGTTTGGAGCAACTCGAATTAGACGAGAATATCACAACTAATCTGTTTATTAACGCGTAATTAAGTAAAAATACAGAGCATAAAAATAACGTGTGTTGTTTACAGACGTGACTGTCAAAAATAATTTTTTAGTACAAGTAATGCCGTGTGGTGATGCCACTTACTGGAATTTCAATTGCCCGCCAAATATTAATGATACGGAGCTCATATTTTAACAACCACTTTATTGTGGCGTTGTTCTTCCATCATGCATCTTAAGTTAATTACTGATCGTTGTCACATATTGTAAGTACAACACTGTACAGCCCGGACATCCCCACCACGGCACAGGCCGCACAGCACACGAGATCGGTCACCAAGCAATATAGCCAGTTACCATTCATATGTTATTTGATTCACACCTACCTATAACCTACAATAATATTATATGGCGCAGTTGGTAGGATTCCGCCATTTCACGTGTTAATTAAAATTCGTAAAATAACTAATCAAATCGTTGTGGCAAAGAAATATCAACTAATTAAGTTTTAAAAAGAGTTATAATCGGCATTATGGAAGTTCGTTCTATTGTACCGATGGAGATGACCGGAAATTTGAACGATAACTGGAAATGGTGGTGCCAGAAATTTAAAACGCTGCTGTTGGCGACAGAAATTTCTAACAAGGCGGAAAACGTGCAGTGTGCAATGTTGTTACATCTCATCGGAGACGAAGGTATGCGTATTTATAACACATTCAAATTTGAGGAAGCGGAAATGGACAAAATAGACGTATTAATCGGAAAATTCCAAAACCATTTCAAGCCGCAGTCGAATATTGTGTACGAACGACACAAATTCCTAACGTCTAAACAGTCAGAAATGCAAACCATTGATCAATTTGCGACGCAGTTGAGGGGGCAAGCTCGCAATTGTGAACTTGGAAATTTAGAAGACAGCTTGGTGAAAGATATTTTTATCTGTGGTGTAAGTTCAAATAAGCTTAGAGAAAAGCTCCTTCAGGATCAAGTGGCCACATTAGAAAATGCGATACAGAGTGCAATCAGATTTGAGGGCGCTATTGAACGCAACAAGTCAATCGGAGCATACAGCAGCAACACGTCAAAGGTCAACGATAATGCACATTCTAGTGTGGACGCACTTAATTATCAAAAATGGACAACGCAGAGGAGGCCAACAGAAGGAAGCCAAATCAGAAGCCAAGGAAAGGAAAGAAAGTGTTTAAAGTGTTCCTTTGAACATGCATGGGGAAAGTGTCCAGCGTTTGGTAAAGTGTGCCTTAAGTGTCAAGGAAAAAATCATTTTAAATATAACTGTAGAAATAAAAATATTAAAAATAAAAAAATTGATGCAATATATGATGAGGATACTGATGATGTTTTGTTTTCAGGAACTATAGGCTCTATTCAGGTGGACGAAGTGTCGGCTGGATCGGAGATGTCGTGGTTTTCGGGAGTAGAGACGAATGGAAAGCTCATTAATTATAAATTGGACACGGGAGCTGCAATCAATGTAATGCCTGAACATGTATTGAGGTATATTAAATTTGATCATAAAAATTTAAAAAGAACGGAGATTAAGTTATGCTCTTATACGGGTGATCGTTTGCCTGTTATCGGGAAATGCTATCTAAATTGTAAGATTAAGAACAAATCGGAGATTCTTCCGTTTTTTCGTAGTTAGATTAAAAGGATGCCCTCTTCTAGGGTTACGTGCGTGCATAGATTTAAACCTAATAAAAAGAATAGATAGTGTCAGTAATCCGGGATCGAATTGTGTGGTGGATTCATTGTTAAAAAAATTTGAGCATCTGTTTCAAGGGGTTGGTTTGTTAAGTGAACCATATCACATCGATGTAGATAAATCTATAAAGCCAGTAATATATTGTGCAAGAAAAGTTCCGTTTGCAATTCAGACATTGTTAAAAGAGTCATTAGATAGTTTAGAAAGACAAGGCATAATAAAAAGCGCGGAAAACGAAAGCCCAGACTGGGTAAATCCCATTGTAATAGTGCGGAAACCAAACGGGTCTTTAAGGATTTGTTTGGATCCAAAAGAGCTAAACAAAGCAGTCAAAAGACATTATTATAAACTGCCAACTCTGGAAGAGTTGACCTCCAAATTAGAAGGTTGTACGTGGTTCAGTACTCTAGACGCAACGCAAGGTTTCTTGCAAATAAAGTTAGACGAGGCTAGTAGCAAATTGTGTACGTTCTCAAGCATATTTGGAAGGTACAGATTTTTACGTCTTCCGTATGGATTGTCAAGTAGTCCAGAAGTATTTTCTGAAAGAATGCAAAAAATATTTGGGGAAATTGAAGGGTGTAATATTTACATTGACGACATAATAATAGCCGGAAAGACATTAGAGGAACACAACAAAGTTTTGTTAAGAGTTTTAGAACAAGCCCAAATATTTAATATACGTTTTAATAAAAGTAAATGCAAATTTAAGAAAAAAGAGGTTAGTTACATGGGTCATGTTATTTCAGATAAAGGCTTATTGCCAGATAACTCAAAAATAATAGCAATATCAAACATGAGATCACCAACAGACGTACAAGAGTTACAACGGTTCCTGGGCATGATCACATATTTAGGTAAATTTGTACCAAATTTGTCAGATAAAACAGCTAATTTAAGAGAACTGCTTAAAAATAAAAATGTTTTTAAATGGGAAACCACTCAGGAAATAGATTTCATAAAAATAAAAGAAATTTTAACTTCACCTCCTTGCCTACAATATTTTAACATCAATCAACCATCAATTATTTCAGTAGATAGCTCTAGCAAAGGCATGGGCGCATGTCTTATTCAACAGAATAAACCGTGCGCGTACGCCTCTAAGGCTCTTACTGAAGTCCAAACGAGATATGCACAAATTGAAAAAGAGCTGCTAGCGATATATTTTGGGATTGAAAAATTCAGTCAATATGTTTTTGGTAAACACTTCACAGTTCAGACAGATCATAAGCCTTTGTTGTCAATAATAAATAAACCACTAGATTTATGTCCCGCAAGACTTCAGAGAATGATGATCCAATTGCGAAAGTACGATTTCACACTAGTATATAAGCCAGGGAAAGAATTAGTTTTTGCGGACACTTTATCAAGATCATACGGAAGTGATGTATTTGACGAGAATTTAGATATAGAAACAGATGCTCAGGTTTGCTTGATTAGCATGAAACTTAATGTATCAGAGTCAGTGAAACAGGAACTACAAGAAAACACAGACAAAGATCCCGAGTTGATGGCCCTATCAAAAATTATTGTTAAAGGATGGCCTAAAGAAGTAAAAGAGTTGTCGGATAGTCTAAAATTTTACTATAAATTTAGAGAGGAAATTACCAAGGCAGACGGATTACTGTATAAGGGGCAAAAAGTTATAATACCAAAAAAACTGCGTAAAAATATGCTTATAAAGTTACATTCAGGTCATTTAGGCGTGAATAAATCAGTAACCAGAGCCAATAATTGTTTCTACTGGCCAGGAATGTCTAAACAAATAGAAGACATGATATTAAGCTGCCCAGTATGTCAAGCTAATCAAAAAACTTTGCCTCCAGAACCACTGACATCTCACGAGATAGTCAACATTCCGTTTCATAAAATAGGATGTGATTTATTTCATATGAATGGAAAAACTTATGTAATTGTGATAGATTATTATTCAAAATTTTTTGAAGTGTCATGTTTAAATAAGGACCAAACAAGTCTAAATGTTGTCAACCATTTAAAAGCAATATTCTCTAGACAAGGTATACCCACTGTACTAATTACCGACGGAGGTCCAGAATTCGCCTCAAATTTATTTAAAGAATTTGCAAAAAATTACGAATTCACTCACATTACAAGTTCTCCACGATATCCGCAATCTAACGGACAAGTAGAAAGAACGATACAAACTGTAAAAAACGTACTGAGAAAATGTAATGTGGATGGAAGCGATCCTTATTTAGCGTTGTTAGAATTAAGAAATTCACCTGTTAATAATAGTGGTTATACACCTGCTAATATTCTATTAAATAGAAATTTAAGAGACCTCTTGCCAAGAATAAATAATGATTTTAAACCCAATGTAAATTATAGAAAATATGACCAACAACTGGAAACAGATAGGAATAAACAAAAGATGTACTTTGATAAAAAGGGTGTAAAAAGTTTGACAGAGTTAAAAAATGATACTGAAGTCATGGTGCAAGATCCAATTAAAAAAGAGTGGCATAGAGGAAAAATACTTGAAAAAGCAGGAATAAAAGCGTATAAAGTATTACTAGAAAGTGGCAGTACTCTGATTAGAAATAGACGATTTTTGAAAGAATTCAAACAAAGCCAAATTAGTCAAACCAGAACAATGCCACCTTCTAGTTTTACACCCGACCTGCATGTTTTTAATGAGCAGGAGAGTAATTTGAATTATATAAAAATTAACTTTTTAAATCGGACTGTACAACATGAAAACGATATAGAACAGGAAAGGGGTGTAGAAAACTCAAGTAATTCTAGTGAAATATTACATAATATTTCTGACGAAACCGATGACACTAGTTTAGTCGATAACTCAGATTCAGACACAAGTACTCACAAATTAATCGAAGAAAACGATGATAAAAATATAACTACAAAGTCAAATGTGAGTGAAACTAAGAAGAGTAAAGACGAAAGTAGTGTCAGTGGTAAAAATAGTAGTAATAACGAATTACAACCTGAAGTTCAAATAACAACAAGAGCAGGTAGAGTTATCAAAAAACCCAGCAGTTGGCAAGACTTCGTGCAATTTGAATAAAGTAATGTTAAGTATTATAAATGTTAATTGTTAGTCGTAAGTTCAAAAAAGTCTGATATATGTACAAAAATAATAATTATAAAAAATTATTAAATTATACTCGATTCAATAAAAAGGGAGATGTCACATATTGTAAGTACAACACTGTACAGCCCGGACATCCCCACCACGGCACAGGCCGCACAGCACACGAGATCGGTCACCAAGCAATATAGCCAGTTACCATTCATATGTTATTTGATTCACACCTACCTATAACCTACAATAATATTATAATCGTCATTCTGATTATATTGATCATCATTCCGATTATTCCATCGCACAACTTTATGTCTACAAAATGGCAATACATGGATGCCCTACCGGAGAAAACAAATTGATTCGATGAAGTTATAAAGTCTTGAAGCAAAAACAAATAATATTATTTTTTAAATAGAGTTTTACAATAGACGAGTATATAATAAAAGACACGATAGGTCTGGTAAGTTTCCGTTGTATCCTGATCGATATATAAGAAATAAATAATACCAATTGAGACAATAATGCCTCATTGAAATGTGAACAACTATTGGAATTATTTACAACACAATGTAAGATTTTCGGTGTATTAGAACGATATTTTCGTAATCTACGTTCTAAAATGTTCGCAGAACCGTTTAAATTTGAGTAAATCAAAATGTTCATTATTACAATACTATCTCTACGAGAAAAGTAATTATGATTGATTTGGTACAATTGCATACTAGCTCCAATGTTTATTATAAAATCCATGACCCCCTGTAACCAAGGCAGTTTTAAATATTGCGATATGATAAAAATTGTTGAGTATTCTGCTACTTTAACACACTCTAATGACACTCAAAATAAACCATAGACTAGCCTAAGCAATCTTATAATATAAGCTACGATATATTGCTGAATTTTTGTTTTATCAATAATATACACTTATCCAACAAATGTGGGATTAGATACTCATGTTTTAAACAATAGCACAATAAAACTTAACTCTTGATACATCTGATTAAATGAAATATCTAATTGGTTGCAGATGACATCAAGTTCGTTGAATTTATATAAATATATCAGCAGTGCCATCTAGTTTTCATTCTATTCTAAAACTTGATAACCAGTCTCTTGTTCCCCTGACTATTTTGGTAAGTGTATATTTCAGTTCTTATATTAAATATAGAATTATCATTATCTTTCAATTTTTAATATTACGTGACTAACTAAATTAAATATGATAAAACCAATCTGTACTTTTAATTAATAATGTAAACAAACCTATTTAGTAAATATAATTAAATACCAACAATTTTGGATCTATTTTGTTCATAGAAGTTCATAGCATTGGTGTAAATATAAATGTTTCATTAATTTTATATTTATATAGATATTACGCATACTTGTCGCTATATGAAAAATAATATAAACTATTTATTCGTTTATTTTAAGTTTATTCCTTTATCTAAGCTGTTCTAACATTGAAAAAGATAATATATATTATATATATTTGTCTCGCTAATTTATTTTTCTCGTTAATAAAATGGAAAAATGATGATAAGTGAAAAGAATAGCTAGAAAGTACTATACTAGTTATTTTTCGATGTATATAATTTATTTTAGTTGTGATGCTGGATGTCATGCATTTCCGCATGATATGTGCTCTGTACAGTGATTTCTTGGTGGAACCTCCCTCCAAATTAAACAAATAATATATTTTTTAATCTCATTAAATTGTGTTAAAATAGAACTCTTCCGACTTCCTCAAATATTATTCAAAATTAAAAACAATCATTCTATTATTTAAAAATATTCGAAAATATATTTAACATGAACTTGTAACCTATGCAAAACAAAAGTGATATTTAAATCAATAATAATTACATCAGTTTAATAAAAATCATCATAACGACAATTCTTAGTAATTGTTGTAAATATAATTAAAATTTATCTCAAACAATTAAACTTTCAATAAGAATAAGCATATCAAGTGATGTAGCTTACACTATAAATATGACCGATATGAGCTTCACTTTAGTTCATGCTTCTATAACGATTAAAACCGTATTGCTACAATTTTAGATTGCTTCCCAATAACAATAAACCATAGTTAACTAACAAATGTAGATGTTTGAAAACTGTACTCATTGCAGACGAACTCCAAAATGTTCTTACCGGGAGAAATTCGACATGGTATTTCTGACGAACCAACCATTGAAGACAACACAACTCTTGCAAAATGTGTGGCCATGGTTGTCCTATTCATCTCTTCAATGTGTTTCGGTTCCGTTCCAATAAAACTCAACAAATGGTTGAAATGGAACACATCTTCCAAAAACAACAAACATGTCAAGTTGTTGCTTTGTGCAGGTGGTGGCGTTCTGCTTTGTACAACATTTATCCATCTCCTACCAGAAGTCAACGAGTCGATTGAAGAACTAAATTTTGATATTGGAATGGAGCTGCCTTATGGTGAACTTTTAATGTGCCTTGGTTTCTTCTTAATGTTTTTTGTGGAAGAGGCGGTGCATCTTTATTTGCACCGACAAGAAAATAAGAGGTGCAAGGAATTGAATGCAATAAGAAATAGCTTATCTATGCGAGTCAATGAAGAATACCCCAATATTGATCATCATGCTGACCATAGTCATCAAGATAAGCATGCAAATCATAGCCACTTCGCCTTTGATGATAGTGGATTAAACACGATAAGAGGCTTGTTGGTGGTACTGGCACTTTCAGTTCATGAACTTTTTGAAGGTTTTGCAATTGGTTTAGAAAGTTCGAGCCGTTCGGTGTGGTATATGTTTGGGGCGGTCAGTGCACATAAACTAGTGATCGCCTTTTGCATAGGGGTCGAGTTGGTGTCGTCGAAAATGAAGACTGGATTGATTATTATTTACATTTTTGTATTTGCGGTGGTTAGTCCATTAGGTATAGGAATTGGAACAATTATAACAAGTGGTGACGAAGATGATACCACTATAGTGTCTGTGATATTGCAAGGATTGGCAACGGGAACTCTATTGTATGTGGTGTTTTTCGAAATACTCAAATCTGATAATAAGGGTGGTTTGAAGCACTATTTTGCAGTGCTTGTTGGTTTTTTGGTGATGTTTTCTTTCACTCTATTAGAAAATCTTTAACCCTGAATATGCCTTAATATGATATTTTTAATAAAAATGACAATATTTTTACTAGATTATTTTATTATAGATCCCAAATTATTATTATTCGCTAATCCGAAATCAAATTTTAAATATTCGGCTTACATTTTTGGAAATAAAATCGATTCTACTATTAATAAATAATCATATTAATTGCAATCTTTTAAGAACATAAAATTTATTAGTGGCAAGATTACATCTAATCTTGTACCTAAATTAATTTTGATACAATTTATCCTCGAATTTTTCTTAGATTTGATTACGATAACTTATCTATTTGCGTTGTTGGAATAATTTATTAATTTTTTGTTGTGAAAAGTAATATTTTATAATAAGTATAAAAATTCGCTGGAAATGAGATCCCACAGTACTTCTCTCGTTGCTATATTAAAATTTGTAATTCAAATTTTTAGAATTTTGAGGCATCTTTTACTAAAAAAAATTTATCGGGTTATTTAAAAATGTTTTTAAATTTTAACTAGGAACCAAATTTGAAACAAATTTAAGCGATAAAGTTGAAAGGTGTGTATGAAAAGATTAAAAAGTGAAAAATTTGTTGTAGGTACTCTAATTTAATGAAACTATTTGAAGCTAGATTTAAAATTACCAATATAAATCAATGTTTGAAGTAAATCCTAGCACTATCAGTGTAAGGGGTGTGATAAGGGTTAAAAACATGAATTGAGGATTCTAGGACATTTTTGATTAAACTACTTTAAATTATATTTTAATTTATTATTAAAAAACAAATTTAAAAAAAATCTGACAAATCAAACTGTAAGGGCTGCATTGGGGGTATTGTTGTTGTAATATGTTGGTCCTACCCTAATTTTAATTTAATTAACTAAATAATGATAAGTTAAGTAAGTTAAATTACTACTAGGATCCAAATTTGAAAGAAATCCGAGCATTTTGACTGTACATGGTATGTTAAGGGTTGAAATTGCAAAATAAGGGTTGCATACTATTTTAAATTATATTATTCGTAAATATGTTTAAAATGTACAGTAGAAATCGAATATGAAGAAAATCCGAACCATATGACTTAAACTCTATATTGGAGGGGTGGGGGTGTGTGGTAAGGGTCGAAAATTATTTTTACTCACTCTTTATGTAAATATTACTAAAATAACTGATGGAAAAGTGTGGGTAATGCTGCCATATAAGAATCACAACACCGTCAATTTTTGAACAATTAACTTAAATGGCAAATGGGTCGTAGGGGCTTATTTTTAGGGGATGAAATTTTTACCAGCATTTTCTTCAATGTATCCCTAATATGTATACCAAATTTGGTCCAAATCAAATATTCCTCCTGGCAGGTATTCACGTTACAACTTATTCATTTTTACAACTTTTTGACCCTTCAACCCTTAATAAAAACTCAACCCTATAATAAACTCCAGATTTTTTGAAAGCATTCACCACTTGGGGTATACACGAAACATATGTTCAATATTTGGTTAAAATCGGTCAGCAACTTTAGAAGATTAAGTGGATCTACCGATTTTGCCATTTTTAGCATGTTTTTGGCCTATAACGCGCAGGTCCTTGAGAATTTCCTAACTTTTTTTTCTTTGACCTAATTAATGGGCAGGTAGAAAAAAAGGACGCAAAATTTGCTTTAATCGGGTCAGTAGATTCCGAAATATAGTGGTTTAAAGAAATGCACAGACCGACAGACGGAAATTAGTGAATATGATTTTCGTAATCTACGCATTCTATAATGTAGAAAAAAGTGAAATTTGGAAATTTTTTTTTTTCATGAATACAATACTTCTTCTACGAGAGAAGTAATAATATATGAAACATAATTCCAAATTTGAAAATTACATTTGTTAACTTTCCAAGAGCTTCCGATAGTAAACTGGGTAGTCGGTTTTGTCCTTGCTAAGTTTTTCTCTTTGTTTGGAATTAAATTTTTTGAAAAAAATGCGAGGGGCTGCCATGTGGTGTTGACATATTGGCAAAGTTCCGATAGATACATTTGACGAGTCTGTAAAAATACCAATGGGGGCATCTCCAGATGGGTGGAATAGCAGAGTAGCGTCGGCTAAAACGGTCTGCAAATGCGTGCTCAAGAGCCAAGTTCCATTGAATTCTTTGGTTGCCTCGAAGACTGGTTACAGCATTGTGAAGTGGTGCTTGATGTTTAGCTGCGTTAGAAAGAAATCGACTATAAAAATTAACCATGTTTAAGAATCTTTGAAGTTCTTTTGTTATTTTAGGAGAAGGGTAGTTTTTAAATGCTCAAATACGATTCAGACAAAGGACGGATGCCATTTTTCGATATTTCACAACCAAGAAATTACCTATGTGGCGCCGAACACGCATTTCTGAGAATAGACTAATAGACCATATAGGTTTGTCCAACTAACATAACCCCACTCAATGCTTTAAACCAGCCACCATTTTGAATTTCTGTTTACATATGTTTGACAGAACGTAGATGTTTGTTTACAGTGTGTTTGATACAATTCGGTATCCAATCTGGATTTGTAACATCTTTGAGATCAGCTGGCTTATCAACATTTTTTTTAGAAATTCTACACTTTTTAGCAATGTTATTGAGTTCTCAATAACTACAGTATACTGCTCACTATGAGTCACTAACTTCGATCCAATGGTTGTCGGTTTGTTCACATTTTGAAATGATGTTAAGTTTGTTGCTGGGGATGATGATAATTTTATTTTGATCTTCTTGTAGAGTTAGGTCGATCGATTCGCTGATTGTCGATTGCACTGAAGGACAGGTGAATTTGTTGACTTCGATTAGTTCTTTTATGCAATTTTGTGGTTTTTGGACCAGGCTGCGGTGGATGTAGTAGACCGCTCTCATCGTAAGAAGGAGCACTGCTGCAAAAAATAGTTGCGCGGTCGAGCTAAGCCCAGCCCACACATGGGTGGAACATTTACTAAACAACACAGAACTTCACAGAACATATGTTGAACACCCCTACAACCTTTTAAAATTTAAAAATGGACTTGGTCCAAACCAAGTGTTTCTGCACATCCCCGCCGGGGTCCCCTTTACATTCTGGTCGGGCTCTACGTATCTTCTATCTTTACTCCTGGTGTTTGGCATCTTCCAATTGGGACTTGTGGTTCGGATATGTAATATGATCAAGTATCGCGGTTTGGTTTTGATAGGAACAAAGTAAAGATCAAAAAGTTTTAAATTACTTTCCCAGGTGATATCTAAATGAATGTAGAACTAAATTTTGCTTTGTAAAATGTTTAGGTTTCTAATAACTCATAATATGAATGCGGATTATTGAATGTCATAGTTTTGTTTGGATATAGCTTTTGTACTGTATCACGGAGAACAGTAGTGCGGGATGTGACGCGCCTAGTTTTTTATGCAGTGCTGGGCTGGACACCTATCTATACACGAAACTCGGTTAAGAGCGAGTCGCAATTCAAAATTTGCAAGAACGGCCGCTAGTTGCGCCTTGTTCGTATATCGGGTGTGCATAGTAGTGACATAAAATCAGCGTACAAAATGCGTACTATCTCATATATCAGTTTCTAGCAGGTGTGCTTCTAAGCACTTGTACTACAGATAAGTATACAGATGGGCCATGCTCCAAGTTTATTTGTTTCGTTACCTATTCAGTTCCCCTCAGCCGCATGTATTGTAAATTACATACATCTAGGAGTAAAACGTGGTAAAACATTTATTTAAAGAAAGAAAACTGTAGTTGTGAAAGAAAACTGTAATCACTCTATACTTTAACGGATGGATTTAGAAATTGTGTCAGGTCGTGGTGTGGCAACTGTTTTTTTAATTTGAAATGCAACGGAACTATAATTGCTATAAATAAATTCTATAAAAAGAGCGTGCTTAAAATGTGAATTATTGGGTGTGGTTTGGTCCATATGACGATAAATTTCATATTAATTTTCTATTATTTTGCAACGCCATACGATACACATTCCATTCTCAGTAATTCTACTGCAACTGCGTGGTGGGCGTTGGAACTAAGAATGCCATCTCTTGTCGAGCGTTGTCAATGCGAAACATATTGTCGTATACCATGGCACATCTGTAAAACCTTATCTGTGCTCGTACTCACGCTCGACCCCCTTCTTCCTATCCTGACCTAAATTTGATACAATATTGCGGCGTAGAATATTAGAGATGAAATAAACCATGTAAAAATCTGGCACTCAAAGACCTATTTTTTGCAAAAATATTAATTTTACTGAAAATGATCTTGCGGATCTGAATGTGAAAAAACATATTTGACACATTTTTTTTATATAGAAAAATGATAAATTTTATTTTCACATTCCATTTACAAGCTTATTTTTGATCATTTTTTAATGATTTTTAGACCAATAGAAAGGGAATTTTACCTAGATTTAGATGCTGCAAAGTATTCAAAAAATTGTTGTAAACAATTTCCACCGAAATTATTTAAACAAAGCGTGCCCAATAACCTTCACTACAAACTTCAGCAGCGAGGAATAATCTAAACTAGTCTAGATAGATGCATACTTCCAGCGAATGAAATATGAAGAACAGAATGAGGAAGTTTTTAGTACTACGAGTTTTTTTGTACGGCGTTCTGTTGAGATCCGCCGCATTTTGTGAGTGTATGATAGAAAGCGCAACCCGCGACGCTGTTTGAACAGTAGGTAGGTAATTTTCACTACCGTTCATTTCAAAAATTAAAAGTATTTTTTGTACCCCAGCACAGATAAGGTTATATACAGATGTGCCATCGGATAGGGCAAAGTGTTTCGCATTTTTATATTGCCAACGCCCGACTAGAGAGGGCTTTTTTTAGTATAACGCCGGCCACGGAGGGGCGCTGTTCTGGTACAAAGTCTATCCTATGGTAGATGGCGTTGCAAAATAATATAATACTCTAATAACGTAATATGAAATCATCTTCATATGGCCCAAACCACACCAAACCAACAATTACAACAGTTACAATTTAACAGTTGCAACCTTACGTCCAGATACAGTTTCTAAAACCATCCGTTAAATTATAATGTGATTACAGTTTTCTTTCAAAACAAAATGAAATAAACTATGATATAAAAGGCATACTCCTAGATGTAGGCAATATAAAATACACGCGGGTTGAGGGGAACTGATGGGTAGCGAAACCAATTTTAACGTTAGACCGCCTATCTGTTATACTTATCTGTGACCCCAGTAAAAAATTTGAATAGTAGTTATTTATACAACAAGTAGCAAAATGTAAGTTATTTTTTCACGAGTCGTAAATTTGTCCAACGAGGCGTCAGCCGAGTTGGACAATACGAGAAGTGAAAAAATAATTAATTTTGCTCGTGTTGTATACACTATTTTTTGCAATTTTTAATTAAAATAAAAAATATTAAATATTAGTTAATAATCAGATGACAATCGGTTGCTTGATTCAAGCTTAATTTGTTATTAATTAGAGCAAGCATTGATAAAACAATTGAAATCGCCCCTAGGAACGAAAAATCAAACAGCTTCCTTCACATAATTCAAATCGAACAGAAGTGTTTGCTAACTCAAATTTAATGGAAATGTTGCTTATATGTTTCTGTTTAGTTAAATATTCTTACTAATTGTACAATTAATATTGTTAATAAATAAAACATTGCGGTTTTATAACTTTTTGCCACGTTTTTAGCAATTTTTAAAATAATGAAAAAAAGTAAAAAGAGTGAAAAAAAGTAGAAAAAGAGTGAAAAAAAGTCTTTTTTTCACGCTTTTTTTAGAACAATAAAAAAAGAAGGCTGTTTCAACATCAAAAATGGCAACTAAAAAGATGTCATTTTAATCGCAAATTGCAAAAAAATATTTTTTGCAATTGCATTAAAAAAAAAGAAAAAAGAGAGTAAATGACAAAGACTTCACAGAAAACTAATTGTGTTCTTGTAGGGGCAGGCGGCAAAGACTACGCATCTGATTTGCTGCCAGGACTAAGCTTAGCGATTTGGTTTATTATCTATACCACAATGAAATTTTAGTGAAACTTAGATTATACTTATTTACAATTATAAACAATGAATAAATATTTACCTAATAAAATAAATTACACGAATACAAATGATTTATTTTTAAAACAGCTACTTTCACTAAAAATTTTGTATATTGTTATACAAATGGATACTAACTTAATTTATTTATAATAATTTTCAAGTTTGAATTAGCGCTTTTTATTGTTTTTTCTATAATTGGTCTCTACAATTCGGTCATGTGGTAAAGTTATTCTCGGATTTAACTCGCATCTCCAAGAGCCTTAGCTATTCTTTTATGTTTAAATTTTAATTACGATTTTGAAAATTTCAAAATTATATAATTACTTATATAATTTTTTTAATATAAATTGTCTAATTCTTAATTTTTTGCACTTCCGGGATTAAACGCCTACTTTAGGCGTTATTTTGAGGGACTAAAGTGGTACTTTTAATCCCTTGGGATCAAAATATTTTTTAATTCCCCAAATATTTTTTTACTAAATTGGAGATTAAATCAATGTATTTATGTTTTTTTTTGTATTTATTAAAAATATTAATATTCAAGTAACTATTTATTGATATTAAACTGATATTAATAATAATCGATATAAATATTAAATAATCATTTTAATTTTTGATCTATTTGAAAATCAGTAATTTGGAACTCATTGGAAGTGCAAAAAATAGCGTATATACCACTGGACTAAAGTGTCTTTTAATCTCTGAGGTGATTATTGCCACTAATAAACCACCCACGGGATTAAAAGACTCACTTTAGTTCCTGGGTATATAATATACTTTTGCCACAATTAGTGGCAAAATTAACAAATTGGTAGTAAAGTTGAACGTATACTTTTGCAATAGATATTTACAATTGTCATCTGGTCGCTAGAAATTTGTTGATTTTGCCACTAATTCGCCACCATTGCCGCTCTGCTTCCACATTGTTTGATAGAAACTTACACAAAAATACGAATATAGTAAGTCATGGCAAACAACCGTGCATCTGGGCAGCAAGTGGCACGATCTTACAGTTTTTGTGCTGCTGAACAACAATATGTCATCAGATCCTCTCTACGACCCGTAGTACGCGAGCTACAATAGCAATAAAACCTACGTTAGCAATAAAATATAAATTTGTATGTGTCGCTATGCACACCCAATGACTTTTTGGTGTCCTGGGTTTGAAACTCTAGGCGACTCTAATATAGCTGTTAGTAGCTTCTCGCTTAGTATAACTGATATTTGGACAAACTTAATGCTTTGGATAGTTCTAAGGAAAAGGGACCTCATGATATCCCCCCACTGGTGCTAAAAGAATGTGCTTTTGCTTTCGCTAGACCGCTTTGGCTGCTTTTTAACTTGTCGATGAAATCCGGATGCTTTCCGGACATTTGGAAAATTTATTTTATTACGCCAGTTTTTAAGACAGGGTTGAGAGGCGCCATTAGTAACTACCGTTCTATTTTCATTATGTCTACAATTCCGAAAATTTTTGGGCCGCTGATAACCGATAGGCTTACGGAAACATTTAAGAATTTCATCGTCAAAGAGTAATATGACTTTTGTAGGGGTTGTTCAACAACAACCAACCTTTTAGTGTACGAATCGTATATTGCTAGTGTGTAGTAATCCCAATATACTATACTTTGTACGTTAATTGTTACAATGTAACATTTTTATTGTATGGGCCATTGTTGTCTCAATGGTCATTGTTCATTCATGTTATCATTTACTGAGACCGCTAATCGGAAGTTGACCAGACTTGCCGTTAGCAAAATTATGAAAATCCAGGAAGGAGTTTGAGGGAAAGATTTTATTATTAAGAAGCCAGAAAGGGCAGTCTTCTTGTGACATCCGTTTGGCACAAATCGCGATCTTTAGAAATCGGATAAAAAATAACTTTGTTTCAATATTGTTTTAAAATTCAACTATTATTAACTTTAATACTTTCCAATACTACTTCAATACTACGAGGTTTCGTTTTGTGACTCAATTTTCCATCTTTCCAAAGGGTCGTCCCTCAAGCTCCATCCAGGGATACCAGTAACAAAGGTCAGGTCTTTAATTTTATATAAATATACTTGTATTTATGTATCAATTATTTTCCCTAGTATAATAAATTCGTACTCTTAAACTATACCTGTAAAAGTCAAATTGAATAAAGTTGTATTCCAAAACTTCGTTTCTAATACTCTTGGCTACGAACTACCCTCCGTAGGACACGCAGCCGAGCGGGTAAATTAAGCAAAAATCAAAATCTAAGACAATTATTACTCAACCAAAAGTGGTTGGTAA
The DNA here is from genome assembly GCA_963556235.1 of Cryptophagus acutangulus. Lineage (NCBI taxonomy): Eukaryota > Metazoa > Arthropoda > Insecta > Coleoptera > Cryptophagidae > Cryptophagus > Cryptophagus acutangulus. The sequence continues at coordinate 4,900,746 of OY744570.1, forward strand.
CAATTTGGTGGCAGCTAAAGGAATTTCTTGTTTTAATTTTATTTTTGAAAATAAATATAATAAATTTAATTTTTTTTATACACGTATAGTTAAAAGGTAAAATGACAGAAAACCAAGCAGTAGTAACCGCGCCTATTGTAAGTTTAGGTATGATTGCAAACACAGTCGAGTCTTTTTCGGGTAATGAAAAATAGCGCATAGCTGAATATTTTGATAAAATCGAGATTAGGTCAAAATTAGATAAGTGGACTGAAGAAACCACATTAGATATCATTAAATATAGACTAGTCGGAGAAGCTTACAGACTCTACAAAACCGAAAACACTGCATTAGATCGCTTCAATTTCACAGACTTTCGTAAAACCTTTTTGCAAAGATTTTCTCCCGTACGGATTCCGAGACAAGCGTTGTTTAATCTAGGAAAATGTTATCAACGAGATGACGAATCAATTGCTCAATTTGTAACGAGACTAAAATTATTAGGACAGGGAATATTAGAGGAGGATATGTTAGAAGCAAGTGCTGGTGAAAAAGCGGGATTAGAAAAAAAATGCAAGCAGTTAGTGCTTAATCAATTCAATTTAGGAATGAAAATGGAAATTGCTGAAAGTATTGGAGTAGACTTAATGCACGAACGTGATTTAACAATAAATAAAGCCGAAGAAATTGCAAGTTTTGAAGAATTAAATCAAATAACATTAAAAACGCGAGCAAAATAACAAGTAGGACACCTTAATGTGAGACAAAATAATTGCCAATATTGTGGGAAAAATAACCACTCTAGCGAAAGATGCAATTTTAAAAATTCACAATCGTCGTTTAATAATCAACAAAATTCTGGCAACCAATAAAATAACTATAATCGAGGAATTAATAATCATTCAAGAAATAATTCAAATTACCAACCCAAAAACTTTAGCAATAATCGGGGAAATTACAATAATAATTATCAAAATAATTATAGGAACAAATATACACCTCATCAAAACAGCAGAAATTATCCAAATAATCAGAACCAATACCCAAATCAAAATACTAGTTCAAACCAAACTGCTCAGGCAGATTTAAACTGCCAAAGCCGTTCGTACAACACCCGGAACGAAGGGCTTCAACAAACGCGTCGGAATTAAAGCCAGTAATTAATAAACCGTTCTTAAAACCCTTAAATGTCCCCCACATCAATTCTGTGACAAATAAAGCACCCGAAACGATAACGATTTTTATTAATAAAAAACCCGTAAATCTCTTATTAGATACAGGTTCAGCGGTAACTCTTTTGAAAAAATCATCGGTAGACTTTTCTTATAAAAATCCGATAGAAAAGCTAGGCACTACTTTAACGGCAGTAACTGGCCACGAAATTAATACATTAGGATTAATATCTTTAAATTTTGGAATCGATAGAAATTCAGTAAACGGGGAATTGAATGCTGTTATTTGCGATGACAGTCTACCAATCAAAACAGACGGTATTTTAGGTAGAGATTTTTTAAAAGACCATCATGCAAATATTTGTTACCAAGAAGACATTTTAAAAATAGGGAATTTTACTATACCAATTACAAACTTTAAGAATAGTGAAGAAATAATAAATCATACGCGAGACGTGAAATTCAGAGGTGAATTAAAACAAATACCAAACCAAAAAGTAAGATCAAACAATATGATAAGATAGAAATTTATAGCGAAAAACTGTCGATAGAAAATAATGTCGAACTAGCTTCTGATCTGACTAAAGTAGCAGCTCTCAGTGATAGTGATAGGACTCGAGCTTCCGTTAAGGCCGCCGAATACCCGAAAACAAAATTTTCAAAATCTACAGTAAAAGAAAGACCTCAATACCTAGAGCCAATAGTTAAAATAGTTGAGTATGGCGAAATAAGCGCGGAAGAAGACGAGGTCGAATCATATAAAAATAAAAATCTAAATAAAATCAATAAAACGAATGAAATAATAGAAGATATTGAACCAACAATAATAAGCGATATTGTTGTAGAAAATAATGTAGATTTCAGATTCCAGCGCGATGCGAGTTGACAATAAATTGTAAACGTAAACATAAATTATTAGGAGATGATATGTTGAGAGAACCATGGGAAACGGGAGTTAATGGAGTAATGACAGTGGCTATATTAGCAAAAAATAAAGAAAGTTGTGTAATGAGAATAATTAATATTAATAATTTTAAAGTCGTTTTAAAAAGTAACACTATTGTAGGCAAAGCAGAATCATACGCGGAACCAAATCAGAGAATAAAAAACACCGATCTAAATTATGTAAATCATATAAAAGCCGGTCATACGACTTTACCAGAAGGGTTTGACTTTTCACATTTAGCACAAAGTACCATAAAAATGCTAACCGAAGTGTTAAAAAAATATCAAACTATATTTTCTTCAGACAGTAAACTTTTAACTAGTACTACAAAAACGCAGCATAGAATTATAACAGAAAATGTACCACCCATTGCTAAAAGACCTTATAGAGTCCCACCACACAATCTAAAACCAATACTAAACTCAGAAATTGACAAACTATTAGAGACCGGAGTCATTAGGCATTCCGACTCTCCTTGGTCGGCTCCTGTGGTAATGGTGGCAAAAAAATCTCCCACTGGAGAAAATAAAGTGCGTGTGTGCATTGACTATAGGGCTTTAAATGCGATAACCAAAAGAGACTATTATACTCTACCAAACTTGCAAGAGAGTCTAGAAATATTCGGAAGTTCAAATTTGTTTAGCGTTATCGACGTTACGTCCGCGTATCATCAAATTGACGTAAAAGATGAAGATAAAGAAAAAACCGCGTTTTGTACCCCAGATGGTCATTACAAGTATAATAAAATGCCGTTTGGGTTGGCAAATGCGCCCTCAACCTTTCAGAGGTTTATGAACTTAACTTTATCGGGATTAACTAGCAGTACATGTATCGTATACTTAGATGACATTATTGTTTTTAATTCGACCGGAGAGGGCAATCATATAGAAAAATTAACTACTGTATTTGATAGGTAACGAGATGCTAATATTAAATTAAAACCTGAAAAGTGTAAATTTTTACTTCCACAAGTTAAATATTTAGGGCATATTATATCTCGCGATGGTCTTAAACCAGATCCGGAAAAAATCGAGAAAATAATTGATTTCCCTATTCCTCGTAAAGTTAGAGACGTAATAGTATATTTTGCACTTCCGGGATTAAACGCCTACTTTAGGCGTTATTTTGAGGGAAAAGTGGTACTTTTAATCCCTTGGGATCAAAATATTTTTTATCCAAAACTGTCAGATAATGTGTTTGTTATTGATTAGAATTTAAATTATAAAGTAGGCCATAACTCACTAGTGGACAAAAGTAGTGATTTAAAGTATACTTTATCTCACTAGTGAGTGAAAATGCACTGATACTCACTATTTATTAAAAGTTGTTTTAAAGGTACTTTTAGTTACTACAGAGATATTTATTTTTTTAAAACGTTTATTATTCGGAATTTAAAGAACGCAAAGAATTCACTAAACTAAAATAATACAACCAATATATAAACCACCATTACAAACTACAGTTTTCTGACAACCAGCCTTCTGTGATCAAAATTATCAATTTTCAAATAATGACGTTTTTCTAATTTAATTTATTATTTTAAAAATACGATTTAATAAAAGTTTTAGATAAAATTTTGTATTAAACACGTGAGTAATTACATATAAGTCACTCAAGAGAATTAGCCCACTCGCCCTTCGGGCTTGTGGGCTAAACTTTTCTTTCGTGACTTATATGTAATATTACTCACTAGTCTAATAAATAACTATTAATCCCTCAAATATTTTTTTATTTAATTATGTTTAGTATTACATTAGCAATAGCTATTGTTTTATCGAGCATCAACTTGATTTATATATATAAATTATATTTCAGCGTCCATTCCGAAGATATTTTACTAGGTAGTACGCCTCTGGTGTATTACGCGCACACTAAGTTTAAAGAATAAAGTCCCCACTCTTACACCTACCCTGTCTCTTTGTCTCATTCGTTTTTTAGTGTGTCACGCGTGCACATCTCCGCTCACTAAAATTACTTACATCACCCGAAAAAAGTCTCTAATTATATAATTAAACCTTATTTGGAACAGGTAACATTGTAAGTATACCTTAACATATTTACCGTTTAAAATTAGGAATTTTAGCATGGGGAATGAAAAGAAACGTAAAAGAAGCCCGTCTAGGGACAAACACGTGTCTAGACGCGAACTGGAAAAACGCCTTGAGAGGTTAGAACAAGAAATTAACAGGCATCGTTACCGTTCACATACAACTACAAGGAGCCCAAGCTCTAACCACTATCACAGTAGCAGATCAGAACACCATCGTAAGAGCAGACCAAGTAAACGATCGCGGGATGACTCACACAGTAGATCTCGTGACATAAATAATGATAATCGTAGCCCGAGCGGTGCGAGATCATACACAAACCCTCTTGAACAAAGCTCAAGCGTAGACCGTGAATTGAACGACTCGGCGAACGCAAATATCATTAGAGACCGGGACTTGAACAGTACGGCACCTAGCAGAATCACAGATCCACCCATGGCGCAAGAAACAAATCCGACTGATAATGACATACTGCTGTTGAACGACGACACGGATGCATTACTAGAAGAGGTCAAACTTCCTGAGAGTGTTATGAATATTCTGGGAGAGGACCCAAACTCAGAAAAAATTTTATCATATGCACTGCATAAAGCTATCTGCTCTAGATGGGCGCATATGTTAAGTCAGGGCTTAGAAAAGGAAAACGCGGAAGAAATTTTTCTTCGTTATGGCATCCCTAATAATTGCAAGCCACTGAACCCCCCAAAAATTAATCCCGAGATTGAAACCATATTATCTCAGGCAAATTATAACAGAGATCAATGCCATAGTGACTTTCAAAATCAGCTAGGCAAGGGTCTATCAGCCATTGGGAAAGGTATCAACTATATGTTGGGGGAATCTATAACAAATAAGGACACATTTAAAAATATTTTGCCTTGTTTCGTCGACGCAGGCCGTATTCTAACAAACCTTTTTTACAACATATCTATTACACGGCGTAATCTAATTACTCAAACTATGAGTAAAACGGTGAGAGATACCGCGAAAAAAACAATTCCGGAGGAATATTTATTCAGCAATGACTTTGGGGAAAAAATTAAGGCTACAATAAGCTTAGAAAAAGCTGGAAAAAAATTACGCTTTACATCAAGCTACAAAAATGCAGAGGGTTTTCCTCCAAAAAAGGGAGGGGGGCAAAAGCAAAGCTACCCTTCAACCAGCTACCAGCCTAATTTAAACCGGCAACGCCCGGCTCGTCCGAGAGGGGAGACGAAGCAGAGACAAGGGCATTACAACTCCTCAAAGAAACAAACACCAAACAAGAGCAGATATCAACGACCACACAACCGATAGAGGTGAGTACGCACATAGCCGGTAGACTAAGCTGCTTTTATAACGCATGGTCAAATTTAACCACAAATATCACAGTATTGTCCTGGGTAAAAGGTTATAAACTTCCTCTAAAAACTCTGCCAAGTCAAAATGATACGGGCAATTTTAAACAACATTCGCATACTGACTCAGTACAGATTCAAAAGGCAATTCAAGAACTTATGAATTTGGGAGCGGCTGTTAAGTGTGTACCAGCTAAGGGTCAATACATATCAAAAATATTTTTGGCGGACAAATCGAACGGCAAAAAAACGTTTTATTTTAAACTTACAAAATTTTAACGATCACGTAAAGAGTAGGCACTTCAAAATGGAGGACTATCGTACCGCACTAAAATTAATACAAAAAGGTAGTTTTATGGCTACGATAGATCTGAAAGACGCTTACTTTCTAATCTCAGTCGACTCAAAGTATCGTAAATATCTGAGGTTTACCTTTGGTAACGAATTATACGAATTTACGTGCTTGACATTCGGATTGTCATCCGCTCCATATTGTTTTACAAAATTAATGAAACCGGTTCTTGAAAAATTGCGTTCTGAGAGCATTATTTGCACAAATTATCTCGATGATTTTTGGCGAATCATATGAAAGTTGTGCGAAGAATGTCAGTGTTGCTATAAACACACTTGAATCTTTGGGATTTATTATAAATATCGAAAAAAGTTCATTATCACCCAGTACTAACCAAAAATACTTGGGTTTTATATATGATAGCCAAACATTAAGAATCAAACTGCCAGACAATAAAAAGATAAAAATCAAACAATTAGCAGATAATTTCAGACTTAATAACACTTGCAAAATCAGGGACTTGGCAACATTTACGGGAATTCTTACTTCAGCTTGCCCCGCGGCCAAATATGGGTGGCTGTACACCAAGCGTCTCGAAAGGGATAAATATCTAACATTATCAAAAAATATTAGCAATTACAATGATTACTTGACACTCTCACATAATTCTATAGAAGATATAACTTGGTGGCAGCAAAACATTTCAACCTCTTATAATGACATTAATCAAAATAATTTTTCTATTGAAATATACAAGGATAGCTCTTTACCGGGTGGGGCGCTTGCTCGGGAAAAGAAAAAACCCATGGGTTTTGGTCCGATACTGATAAGAAACGCCACATTAATTACTTAGAATTGCTGGCAGTTCATAAAGGTCTGAAGTGTTTTGCTACCAACGCGTGCAACTGCAGTATATTAATCCGAGCAGACAATACCACCGCAGTGGCATACATTAATAGAATGGGCAGCATACAGTTCCCAAAGCTAGGTCTCCTTGCTAGAAAAATATGGCAATGGTGCGAAAGCAGGAACGTCTGGTTGTTTGCTTCATATATAAACACCAAAGACAATACTGAGGCGGACAAGGAGTCACGAATAGTTGAGGAGGAGACCGAATGGACTTTATCAAATAAAACTTTTCAAATTATTAAAAGAAGGTTAGGTAATCCTCAGATAGACCTTTTTGCTTCTGACATCAACAATAAATGTTCGGAGTATGTTTCGTGGCGAAAAGATCCCGACTCAGTCGCAGTGGACGCATTCACGATTAATTGGAAAAAACTAAATTTTTACGCCTTTCCACCATTTTGCTTAGTTCTGAGAGTTATTCAAAAAATTATACATGACAAGGCAGAGGGAATAATTGTAGTACCAGATTGGCCAGTACAGCCCTGGTATCCACTAGCAATGAAATATATGGTTGCTGAACCAATATTATTTGCACCAAGTCCTAAGCTTTTGTCATCTCCTTTCAGAGCACTACATCCACTACACAAGGAACTTTCATTGATGGCCGTGAAACTATCCGGCAAGGATTTATAAACAAAGGCATCTCCGAATCAGCGGCAAATACTATGGTATCCTCGATTTCGGAATCTACTATTAAACAATATACTCACACTTACAAAACGTGGTGGGAATATTGCGAGGCCAATAATATTTCAATTTTCGAAGCGTCAATAATCGAAGTAATTGAATTTTTGAACATAATCTTCGTAGGAAACAACCATAGGTATGGAACATTTAACAGCCATAGATCTGCTCTCTCCATGATCCTCCCAAATGACATAGGCTCGAATCCTCTTATGAGAAGATACCTTAAAGGTATTGCTCGTAACCGACCGACAAAACCCAAATACAACAACACGTGGGACCCAGGACCAGTTCTGCAGTACTTAGAAGGTTTAAGCATTAATACACTTAAATCACTGAGTGAAAAGTTAACCCTTCTTCTGGCGCTGGCAACGGGCAGTCGTTTGCAGACAATATCTTTAATTCAATTGTCAAACATATCGGTTGAGTCTGAAAAAATTCAGATTATAATATCTGACGCAACTAAAACATCAATGACTTCAAAAACACGACCGTGCCTGCATATCCCATTTTTTTTTTCAAAATAATCCAAAGATTTGTCCGGCCAACACGCTTGTAAAGTACATTAAAGCAACGGAAAGTTTATGTAAAAACGAAGACTTCCTAGTTATCACTTACGCAAAACCGCACAAACGGGCTTCAAAGCAAACTATCAGTAGGTGGGTCAAAAACGCTCTACAAAATTCTGGCATTGATACAACAAGGTTTACATCTCATTCCACCCGTCATTCGACTACATCAGCAGCACATAGGGCTGGTTTGAGTATGGAAAATATTTGTAGGACCGCGGGTTGGACAGCAAACTCATCTACATTTGCAAGGTTTTACAATAGGCCCCTTAACGAGTCAGACAAGTTTGCCAACACAATCTTAAGCCTAGGAAATCAATCAGTATCTAAATAATATGTTTTTATTGCTAATAAAATCTATTTAGCATATCAACACATCCGGAGAGTACTTTAAACAACTACCTAGTAAAATATCTTCGGAATGGACGCTGAAATATAATTATACGATCAAAAGAACTTACCTGAAGTTCGATCGTAATTATATGAAGCGTCCATTCCGAAGATATAACCCTCCCTCCCATATATGATAATTTCACCCATCAGATGTGTTGAGTTAACTTTAAACCAAATGAGACAAAGAGACAGGGTAGGTGTAAGAGTGGGGATTTTATTCTTTAAACTTAGTGTGCGCGTAATACACCAGAGGCGTACTACCTAGTAAAATATCTTCGGAATGGACGCTTCATATAATTACGATCGAACTTCAGGTAAGTTCTTTTGATCGTATAATTACTAATCAAGTTGTGTTTACATCATTTTAATTTTTGATTTATTTGAAAGTCAGTAATTTGGAACTCATTGGAAGTGCAAAAAATAGCGTATATACCACTGGACTAAAGTGTCTTTTAATCCCTGAGGTGATTATTGCCCTCGACTTCGTCTCGGGCAGTAAACCACCCACGGGATTAAAAGACTCACTTTAGTCCCTGGGTATATAATATACTATTATATACCCGAGACGAAGTCGAGGGCAATAATCACCTCAGGGATTAAAAGACACTTTAGTCCAGTGGTATGTACGCTATTTTTTGCACTTCCAATGAGTTCCAAATTACTGACTTTCAAATAGATCAAAAATTAAAATGATGTAAACACAACTTGATTAGTAATTTATATATATAAATCAAGTTGGTGCTCGATAAAACAATAGCTATTACTAATGTAATACTAAACATAATTAAATAAAAAAATATTTGAGGGATTAAAAAATATTTTGATCCCAAGGGATTAAAAGTACTACTTTAGTCCCTCAAAATAACGCCTAAAGTAGGCGTTTAATCCCGGAAGTGGAAAAAAGCGTTTTTAGGACTCGTAGGTTGGTATAGGAAGTTCATACCAAAATTCTCTGAAATTGCATACCCCTTGACTCAATTAACGAAAGATGACGTAAAATTTGAAATCACGGGCTCTGTCTTAGAAGCTATAAACATCTTAAAGACTGCTTTAACATCTGATTCTATTCTAATTTTTCCAAATTTTGACGAACCTTTTATTTTGTCAACCGACGCAAGTTGAATAGGATTAGGTGCTATTTTAATCCAAGAACGAAATGGTTTTGAAAGACCTATTGTATTTGCAAGTCGAAAGCTAAATAAAGCAGAAAGAAATTACAACGTAACAGAACAAGAATGCTTAGCAGTAGTCTTTGGATATAAACAATTTTGGTGTTATCTATATGGACAAAAGTTTGTAATTATCACAGATCATAGACCTTTAAAATGGCTTCTAACGTTGAAAGATCCAACGTCAAAATTAGCCAGGTGGGCGTTACTTCTCTCGGAATATTACTTTGAAATTAGACATCGTCCGGGTAGAAAACACAATAATGTAGATGCGTTAAGTAGAATGTACTTCGACGAGCACAACATTGAAACTCAACAGTCGGATAAAAAGCAACAAATTAACGCTGTTAACATAGACTTACCATACCTTCCTGTGTGGGACAAAGATAATATCAGGGAAGAGCAGGCAGAAGATAAGTTTTGTCAAGATGTACTAGTTCAACTTGACAACGTAGACAAAGACGATACCGACTATTTTCTTGATGACGATCAAATTCTCTACAAAATAGACACAAAAGACAACAGAGAAAAACTAATTATTCCGCGAACGTACATAAACAAGACTTTACATGACTTTCATAATTTACCTTATTCAGGCCATATGGGACAAACCAAAACATTAGCAGCCATTAAACAAAGATTTTACTAGTTAAATATGAAAGCTGATATAATTAAATATTACAGCGAATGCCACGCATGTAATCTACGAAAAACTTCTCCTCATATGAAACCAGCTCCTTTGCAAAAATTTCCCGATATAACCGAACCTTTTGAACGTACGGCAATGGACATTGTTGGTCCTCTTGTTCCGACGTATAATGGAAACAAATACATTCTGACCTTTCATGATCACTTCTCCAAATATTTCGAAGCAATACCACTTTCAGATCAAAAAGCAGAAACAGTAGCTAGAGCTTTTGTAAATCATGTTATTACCAGACATGGTTGCCCAAAGCAATTGATTACAGATCAAGGTAGTAATTTCGTATCAACATTAATGAAGGAAGTTTGCAAGTTACTAAAAATTCAGAAAATACAAACTACTCCATACCACCCTCAATCAAACGGTATGATAAAACGAAGTCATCGAGTTCTTAAAGATATTTTGTCACATTTTATTGAAGAAAAACAGCAAGATTGGGACGAGTGGTTACCACTCGTTTTAATGGCCTATCGAACTAGTATTCATTCTGCTACCGGGTATAGTCCTCATTTTGTACTGGACGGCCGCGATCCCGTGTTGTCTATAATCGAGTTTATTAAAGCAAAAAGATTTAAATATGATTGTGACGAAAATTACGTTTCGGAATTAATGCTCAAATTACAGCAAATTTATAAGATAGTTAAAGAAAAACTTGAAACTACAACCGAATCACGACATCAAAAGTTTAATAAAAAAACAATTGACAAAAAATTTCAATTAGGCGATTTAGTTTATTTGCATGACCCTAGTAGTCGCATTGGTCTATCAAAAAAATTAAGAAAACCTTGGGTAGGACCGTTTAGGATTATAGAACAGAAAGGAACTGTAACTTTTAAGATTCGAGAAATAGAAGGACGTAAAGAACAGATAGTGCATGCAAATCGTTTAAAACTATGCAAAGGACTTTTTTTAAATGAAAGCGACAGTGACGAGTTGCAAAATAGCAGTGGCGATTCAGACGAATCAGATTTAGAAATTTCCAATCATGACCCTACGGTAGAACAAAATACTGCAGACCTGCTCCCAATAATTGGTTTAGCTCATAACGAAAACCTAAATCCTAGACAAGAGGCGCAGCCTGAGCCGCCGTTACCTTCCCCCAGGAGGTTGACAAGAATTAGGAAACCTCCACTTAGGTATAATTGGTAATTAAATAAAAGCTCTGTAAGGCGGGCTTAAGGATATCCTTACCGTATAACATCTACAAAAAATTAAAAGTCTTTCCGTGATGATAAGTAATTTAAGTTAGTCTAAATAAACAAAAAAAAAATGTAAAAAAAAAAATAGAAATAATAATAATTTGTAACCATATAATCTACTTTGTAAAATATTTATTTTAGAAAATTAAACCATGGAGATCCTTGCAAAAATAGTCATCATCATGAGCCTACAAATTGTAGGTGAAGCCATTATTGCTTACGACTGTTAAACCCCAAATGTAAATATATCCGCAATATCCATGAAAGACATTGCATCATGTCCAAACCCCGAGCTAGAATATAAAGAAGAAACTACCCCAGTCAAAGTAATCCAAAGAAACGAAATAAAAATTCAGCATGTAAAAAGCTGTTTAGTTGATATCACAAGAATTATCACTCATTGTGGAATGCATAGCCACTCATCGGCCGTTGCCGGTGGGCTCCTAAATTTCGTGCACGAGATTGGTGCAGAAGAGTGCAATATAGCTCACTCTAGAAAACTTTTGAATCTGTACAACCACAACATTGCTAACATACAACCAACTTCAACAACCACCACTGCTCTAACACTCTTTGGCCATCTCACTAACAATGGAAACTGCAAAGAAATAATTTATTCAGAGGAAGGACAAGTCTGGGAAGATGTAGTAGTCTCAGCGACAGTAAAAATTACACTATTGGATTATTATGCTAATGTAAAAATGGAATCAAACGAAATTTCATTGAAAGGCGAGGAATCACTTGTCCATATTTAGAAGGCTACTGTTTAGACACAATGTTTGGTGAAGCTGTTTGGAGTATTTCTATAGACAACTCTTGTGATAAAGATCTGAGCTTGTTATACGAGGGCAAAGCCACCATGATCACCCATAATATTTCTGAAAAGTTCATCGTTGTATAAGAACAAGGCAGACTATTTGCGTTTTCACTTCAAAAGACCATTAGCGTCTGTGGACAAGAAATCTGGCAAAGAACATCCCAATATCCAAATAGTTACACAAGCAGGAAATTTTTTACATCCGAAGTTCCCTCTACTTCCCCAAAATACAAATTTGATGACTTATATTAACAGCAAATTTTTATATTTAGAACAATCATACAAGCGATCATTAAGTCAACTTTATACAGACACCGTATGTAGACGTTGTCTTACTCATCGAGAAATTTTCAAAAATCGGCTACTTTTAGCCCCATTAACGCCAAATGCGGTTTCTACTATCCTCAAACACAAAGCTGGCTACGTTGGAAAAATTTTGGGCGAAGTGTTATACGTTATGAAGTGCACACCCACAGTTGTACAAATTAGAAGAACAAAAAAATGCTATCACGAACTCCCAATAATCATCAATAATCAATCCAAATTTATGACACCACTTACTCATGTTGTCCAGAACTACGCAGAAGAAACCGAATGTAATTCAATAACACCGCCACTATACTACATCGATGGCGAATGGATCGGCCTATCACCACACCCAGTCATGAAAGAAGAACCACAGTTATTGTCAGTCGACGAAGAAGAAGAGAAATTAAAATTCAGCCCAATTCGACGTATGGGTATAGAAGGGCTGTATACTCAAAAAGAAATCGAGTCAGTCCAAAAAAGTATAGTTTTTGCAGGCGAAAGAAGGGCCATGGCCACAATAATTACCAGAAAAATGAAGAATTTAGAAACTGATAATCAAGGACTTTCGTCATTAAATATCTTCAGCAAGGAAGAAATGAAAAAACTTGCAACATCAACCTTTAAACAGTTATGGGGTTGGTTTTCCGATTATGGCATATTCCTGTTCATCTTCAAAATAATCAAATACGTACTAACCGTTGTACTAAACGGCTTTACCATCTATAAGACGATTGGTTGTGGCATACACATATTCGCTAGTTTATGGAACGCTTTGACTGTTTGGGTACTCAACCAAGACAAACGAAAATCCTCTGCCAATGACGTGGAGGCTACACCGGAGGTGACATATTCTAAGAAAGCAACAGCTCCAGCAGCCCATTGGACCGAACAAGGATAAACGGATCTCCTGAGAAACCAAATTTTTCCTATTAAGTTAAGTTTTTGAGATTGTTTAAGTATTTTTTTTTACTGCATGTATTTTACTTCTCTCGTAGAGGAAGTATTGTATTCATGAAAAAAAAAATTTCTCCAAATTTCACTTTTTTCTACATTATAGAATGCGTAGATTACGAAAATCATATTCACTAATTTCCGTCTGTCGGTCTGTCGGTCTGTCGGTCTGTCGGTCTGTCGGTCTGTCGGTCTGTGCAATTCTTTAAACCACTATATTTCGGAATCTACTGACCCGATTAAAGCAAAATTTGCGTCCTTTTTTTCTACCTGCCCATAGATGATATCGAAGGAAAAAAGTTTATAAAATTCTCAAAGACCTGCGCGTTATAGGCCAAAAACATGCTAAAAATGGCAAAATCGGTAGATCCACTTAATCTTCTAAAGTTGCAGACCGATTTTAACCAAATATTCAACATATGTTTCGTGTATACCCCAAGTGGTGAATGCTTTCAAAAAATCTGGAGTTTATTATAGGGTTGAATTTTTATTAAGGGTTGAAGGGTCAAAAAGTTGTAAAAATGAATAAGTTGTAACGTGAATACCTGCCAGGAGGAATATTTGATTTGGACCAAATTTGGTATACATATTAGGGGTACATTGAAGAAAATGCTGGTAAAAATTTCATCCCCTAAAAATAACCCCCTACGACCCATTTGCCATTTAAGTTAATTGTTCAAAAATTGACGGTGTTGTGATTCTTATATGGTAGCATTACCCACACTTTTCCATCAGTTATTTCAGTAATATTTACATAAAGAGTGAGTAAAAATAATTTTCGACCCTTACCACACACCCCCACCCCTCCAATATAGAGCTTAAGTCATATGGTTCGGATTTTCTTCATATTCGATTTCTACTATACATTTTAAACATATTTACGAATAATATAATTTAAAATAGTATGCAACCCTTATTTTGCAATTTCAACCCTTAACATACCATGTACAGTCAAAATGCTCGGATTTTTTTCAAATTTGGATCCTAGTAGTTATTTAACTTACTTAACTTATCATTATTTAGTTAATTAAATTAAAATTAGGGTAGGACCTACATATTACAATTGTAACCCCTAATGCAGCCCTTACAGTTTGATTTGTCAGATTTTTTTTAAATTTGTTTTTTGATAATAAATTAAAATATAATTTAAAGTAGTTTAATCAAAAATATCCTAGAATTCTCAATTCATGTTTTTAACCCTTAACACACCCCTTACACTGATAGTGCTAGGATTTACTTCAAACATTGATTTATATTATTAATTTTAAATCTAGCTTCAAATAGTTTCATTAAATTAGAGTACCTACAACAAATTTTTCACTTTTTAATCTTTTCATACACACCTTTCAACTTTATCGCTTAAATTTGTTTAAAATTTGGTTCCTAGTTAAAATTTAAAAACATTTTTAAATAACCCGATAATTTTTTTTTAGTAAAAGATGCCTCAAAATTCTAAAAATTTGAATTACAAATTTTAATATAGTAACGAGAGAAGTACTGTGGAATCTCATTTCCAGCGAATTTATTTTTTGTAGAACACCTACACGAAGACTCTATTTGGCACACAGTGGTCATTTCCATGTAACTACGGACACAGTCACTTTGATGGTTGTTGATTGGTTAAATTAGAAATTGAAGTTGTTAAAAAGGAATGCAACTTTGTCAAAAGTTAACATTCTTTTTCAAAAAGGAAAGCATTGTAGTAATCCCAATATACTATACTTTGTACGTTAATTGTTACAATGTAACATTTTTATTGTATGGGCCATTGTTGTCTCAATGGTCATTGTTCATTCATGTTATCATTTACTGAGACCGCTAATCGGAAGTTGACCAGACTTGCCGTTAGCAAAATTATGAAAATCCAGGAGGGGGTTTGAGGGAAAAATTTTATTATTAAGAAGCCAGAAAGGGTAGTCTTCTTGTGACATCCGTTTGGCACAAATCGCGATCTTTAGAAATCGGATAAAAAATAACAATATTGTTTCAAAATTCAATTCAATATTGTTTCAATTTCAATATTGTTTTAAAATTCAACTATTATTAACTTCAATACTTTCCAATACTACTTCAATACTACGAGGTTTCGTTTTGTGACTCAATTCTCCATCTTTCCAAAGGGTCGTCCCTCAAGCTCCATCCAGGCATACCAGTAACAAAGTTCAGGTCTTTAATTTTATATAAATATACTTGTATTTATGTATCAATTATTTTCCCTAGTATAATAAATTCGTACTCTTTAACTATACCTGTAAAAGTCAAATTGAATAAAGTTGTATTCCAAAACTTCGTTTCTAATACTCTTGTCTACGAACAGGGCTGGGCAAAATACTTCACTTTTGTATTTCAAATACAAAATACAAAATACTTTGTGCAAAGTATTTCAAATATTCAATACAAAATACTTAATTTTTTACGATCTATTTTGTATTTAAAATACAGTATTTTGTATTTTAAATTTAGTATTTTATATATCAAATACATTTTGTATTTCAAATACAAACCATCAAAAACTTCAAATAAATAAATGAATAATGATATAGTCTTATAGATACTTACCTTGCTTTGTTATAAAACTTAAAACATTTATTAAGGGTAGAAGTAAATTCAGGTAAACTAACGTGTACATTAATTATTAAGATTAAATTCTACTAAATTAAATAATACAAAATAGAAGAACAATGAAACTGACGTTACATTCATTACACATATTCCTGGTTTCCTTTCAGAAACACTAGTTTTTGTAGAGACTTATCACTCATTGACCCCCTAGCAGGAGAGTTTATAAATCCTGTAAAACAAAAAAAAGATTAATATTTAAGACAATAATTACTAATTAAAACATTCGGAACAATGCAGAATGTTATTCGAATTTTATTAGTTTTTAGGGATTAGATAAAGATTTACCTGCATAGGAAAACAGACGTTCTACGGCTGCTGAAGAACACAAGCTAGTGTTGTATCTTATGAACAACTTTTTGATATTTGGATAGTTATTGAGGGAAGTGAGAGATTTTCCTTTGTCATTAAAATAAGAGATTAACTCTAATTCTTTTTGACTTTGCTGCTTCTTCTCAATTTTGTTTGGAGAAAACACAAAAAATGAATCCTCTGTGTCTGCCTCGTCACTGCTGTCTCTGTCTGAAATTCCACGTCCGAATTGGAATTCCATTGCATTAACACACAACTCTTGGATCCGTTTTCTTTCATTATTCAGATCTTCTGGTAGCCATTTAAGTTTAAACATTGGATGGAAACCTGAAGCTAGAATGGCTTCATTGACATCAAAAGATAATATAAAAATTTTTTGAAATCGGCTTTGAAGAGAGTTTAACAATGGAGTTAAAATAGGTCCGATATGACGAAGTGCCTTTAACTGTATACTACGAATATGATGTTGCAAAGAAAATAATGTGGGCAACAACTGTCCATAAAAACAGTTTTTTTCTTGTTGTAAAAAGTCCAATGCAGTGGCTACAGGCTTCATTACGATACAATATTCTTCTAAATACTCAAGCTCCACGTCTTTAAATGCTGCTTTGTACCCTAACTTATTATTAAGTTCATTTAGTGAGTCTTTAAATTTGAGAAGGTGACTGGTTGCATCATATACAGAATTCCAACGTGTTGGACATGGATATATTAAACTGCAATGTAACATACTTGTAATGGTTTCGGAAGATGTGGGTCTTCTCGAAGCGTTCCAAAGTGCAGTTCACTTTCCAAACGCTGTGTGGTGTACTCTGGATACAGCAGGCGTACTTCTTATTGCTTTATTGAAATCAGTTGTGGCAAAAAGGTTCAGCGTATGACTGGCACATCTCAAATGATTGGGTAAAATTATAGAGTTGGTTTCAGAATTTTGTTCGTTAAAATTTGAAAGGTCTGTAGATATTGTTTCAAATTCAACAATATCAATATCGTCGGAGTCCAAATGGACACTGTCACTGTCTTCAATTTCTGTATTTGCGTCCAAATCAACATCATAATTTTGAAAAATATTTATGGCAACTCCAAATTCTCCAAACGCTTTGACAAAATTCGATCCATTGTCGGTAATTGTCGATACAAGTTGCTCATGTTTTATGCCATATTCCGAAGAAATATCGTATAATAATTCGGCAACTTTATCGTAAGTATGAGATCCTTTAAATCTACGGCAGTCTAAAACACAACTCTTGCGATCCAGGTCTTTATTTATCCAATGAGCCGTTACACCCATAAAACTCTTATGCTTGGTGGACCAAATATCTGCAGTAGTACTAATGAATTCGACATTATGCAAAGTTTGCTTCAACTTGTCGGTTACGCGGCTGAAGTCATCATCAATTTTTCGTCCAATTGTTCACCTGGACATAACCACTAATTCCTGATTAATATCTGTTATCATTTTAATAAAATGTTCATCGTCGACTGTAGAAAGTGGCTTCATGCTACAAACTACGTAACGAACAATATTTTTATCAAACCGTTTTTGAACAGACATCTTTTGAAATTTTGGGTCATATAATTTCATTTGTGTCAATTTCAACTTTGAATTCTTATTGGTTTTTTCCAAAATTTCTCCGCTAAAATCATTATTATTCCTCTCATCATTTTGGCTTCTGCTTTTTTTTGCTTCTTTATATTCTTCAAATTCTTTCGTTGCCTCAACATGTTTACGCTATAAAAATTTTAAAAATTAGCCAGCTTCTCAAATTTTATCATGCTGATGCTTTGCTATTGCCGCTATTGGTATTTCAGATTGCTATGCAAATGAAAAACTTACCTTCATATGTAACTTAAAATTAGATGTGGCTTTCAGAGTACCGCTAAGGACTGTGGATTTGTCTTTACACATTAAACATTTTGCTTTTATTTTATTCTTATTACTTTTGTCGACATCCACAATCTCAAAGAATTTTCCATCTAGAATAGCGGGTGGTTTAGATATTGCAAATTCATCGTTTTCGTTCTGATCTTGAACTACTACATCTTCTTCGTGTTGCATCTTCTTTCTTGTCAGTAGTCTAGTCAGTATTTTATAATGGCTAGGCCTAGGCCCTTGTTGTTTTTCACTTGCTGTTGTTGCACGAGCACGTTTTAAAGAATGATGTCGAAATATTATAACCGCACTTTATTGACCGACAGGCGTGTTTAAGTGCGAAAACAGGAGCGTGTTCGAAAACAACTCCAGCGGAGCGCGCTCGAGCGTATATTACAAAGGAAAGGATGCTCTTTGGTTTGCACTTTGCCGACTGGAGTGCGCTGGAGCGCGTTCGAATGCTGATTTCGAACACGTCCACAAAATTAATAGCTTATTTAATAATTTTAGTATTTAAAATACTATCAACTATTAAAAAGTATTTAAAATACAAAATATAAAATACTTTTGAAATAGGCAGAAAAATACAAAATATAAAATACAAAATGTATTTCAAATACCGTATTTGAAATACAAGTATTTTAAACTGCCCAGCCCTGTCTACGAACTACCCTTCGTAGGACACGCAGTCGAACGGATAAATTAAGCAAAAAACAAAATCTAAGACAATTATTACTCAACCAAAAGTGGTTGGTAACAAGTGTACTATGTCACGGCAAACAACTCAATTCAGTTTACACTGACTTCTCAAAAGGCGACAAGTTAAATCACTCGGTATTCTTCGCTAAACTAAAAAGAGTTGGCCCAATACTATCGTGGCTTAGATCTTACCTGAAGAATCGCGAACAAATGATGCGTGTTAATGGAAACTGCTCATCCGAGATCCAAGTTAGATCTGGCGAACCTCAAGGCTAACACTTGGTTACCCTTTTGGTTCAACCTATTAATGAATCACGTTACTGCTGTATTCAAATTTTGCCATGTTTTGCTTTTGGCTGATGATGTTAAAATGTTCTCCGCAATACAGTTCCAGTTGCTTTGATCGGTTTCAAAATGACTTAAATAATTTTTCGGCATGGTGTGATTCTAATAAATTGGGCTTGAATATCGCCAAATGCAAGCACATTTGTTTTAGCAGAAATAGATCTCTGATTGCTTGTCATTTTTGCCTTAACGATGCTGACGTTGAACAGACGTCTAGCATTCACAATCTCGGAGTTTTATTCGAGTCCAATTTATATTTTAGTTTCCATATTCTGATTTAAACTGCTTGAAAGCACTCTATAATTCGCTGGTTCGGTAGCAATTGGAATAAGCTTCCACCCTTTGGTCTCTGTTTACAAAAACAGATATCAACAAAATTGAACGCGTACAAAAACGTGTTAGTCACATATCATATAAGCTCGGTATTCCAAGAGACTTAAAAGACTACTCGTTCCTACTCAATTCGTTAAGAGGAATACTTCGGCTGAGCTTTCATTTCAGCGCGTCTAACTGGAACGCATGCTATTCTTATGGAAGAATCACTGCCACTTGGTGTAAGGCCTACAAGAAAACTACTGAATCAATTTTAAATATTTAAAGTACCTAATATACATTCTAGAAACATTATTCTACGCTTTTAATAAAACAAAGTTTTTATAGTTCATTATTAAAAAAAAGATACAACTACTCAAAGTTAATATAGTTGATATTTCAAATACAAAATAACATAAATGACACTTTCTCCATTGCAATCGCAAATAAATCAATTCAGATTATATATCAGTTTAAATATTGAAAATTGATTCTTTAGTTTTTAAGATTGCCCTACACCCGATTTGAATTGTTGTATCATATTTTGATCGAAAATCATAGAGTGTCCGTTCTTGTGCTCGGTAGATGGCTACACGGACGCTCAAACGCAATATAGCTTCGAAGATGGCTGCGTCTCATTTCAACATATGCAAATATACTCCAATCCTAGTCTCATGCTTATATTTGTGTCCTAACTCTAATAAAATACATGAAGGGTATCGTTTGTCGCTTCCACAATTTGCCTTTACCGTTAGCTTTAAAAAGTCCTTCTTTTAATTCGTAAAAACACCAGAATAAAATAAATTAAAAAAATTATTTTTTTTATTTTTTTATTCTTTCAATTTTATTAGAATAATAATAATATTTTTCTGTTTGTTGATATTTCAAAAATAAACTATATTATCTTAAAATTAATGAATATGTATAAAACCTAAACACATAAAACAGTATTATGGGTTGCGTACTTCAGATTTTCAGTCTCTCACTAAAATCAGAAGTTTGCGTGTTATCTGTTATCGTTTGTGTTATGCAAAACATTTGTTATTGATTTCAAACAAAAATTAAAATAGTGTACTAATTAAACAATGAATATTAAATGTAAAAAATGTAGTGTGTCTTTGTGGGCTTCTCGAGAAAGCTCAACTACCCATTTGTCATTTCATCGTTTTCTAGCACTCCTAAAAGTAGAAAGGCTTAAATGTATAAACTGTGGAAAGAACAGCTTGGAATTCAAGTCAATATAAAGGAAAAATATTTATTAGTTTGTTCCCTACATTTTAAACTAGATCATTTTTATCCAGGAAATAAAAGTGAGAGTATAAATAACACCACTGAGGTGTACAAGTGTAACTAAACTATTTTGTCTTAAATTTACTTAATAAAATGACATTCATAAATTGGAAATATAATGTTATACATAAATAAATGTTATGATAAATTGCAAATATATGTTATACATTATATTTGATAAATTGTAATGAATGTAACACGATTCAAAAAATCCACGTGCTCCCTCTTAGCTCTAATCAACCATTTGGTACTCGGTGGAATTACAATTGTGATATGTGGGTTCTAGCCTAATTTCTATTTAATTAACTAAATAATGATAAGTTAAATAAGTTAAAATTACTACTGGAATCCAAATTTGAAAGAAATCCGAGCATTTTGACTATAAAGGGTATATTAAGAGTTGAAGTTGTAAAATAAGGGTCGCATATTATTTTTAAATAGATTATCCGTAAATTTGTTTTAAATGTACAGTAGAAATCTAATATAAAGAAAATCAGATTCATATGACTCAAACTGTATATTTGGAGGGTGGGGGTGTGTAGTTAGGGTTGTAAATTATTAATCACTTATTATGTAAATATATATAAAATTACTGATGGAAAATGGTGGGTTATGCTGACATATACGAATCAAAACATATACGACATATATGAGTTAATTTTTGAACAATTAATTTAAAGAACCATAAAGCCACAGGGGCTTATTTTTAGGTGATCTATTCTTAATATGTATGCCAAATTTGGTTCGAATAAAATATTCCTCCTGGCAGGTATTCACGTTACAAATTTTGCATTTTACAACGTTTTGTCCTTTTAACCCTTAATAAAAATTCAACCCTGTAAAAAACTCCAGATTTTTTGAAAGCATTTACCACTTGGGCTATACACCATACATATGTTCAATATGTGGTCAAAATTGGCCTGCACGTTTAGAAGATTAAGTGGATCCAGCGATTTTGCCATTTTTAGCATGTTTCTGGCCTATAACGCGCAGGTCTTTGAGAATTTTATAAACTTTTTACTTCTCTCGTAGAGGAAGTATTGTATTCATGAAAAAAAAAATTTCTCCAAATTTCACTTTTTTCTACATTATAGAATGCGCAGATTACGAAAATCATATTCAATAATTTCCGTCTGTCGGTCTGTCGGTCTGTCGGTCTGTGCATTTCTTTAAACCATTTTATTTCGGAATCTACTGACCCGACTAAAGCAAAATTTGCGTCCTTTTTTTCTACCTGCCCATAGATGATATCGATGAAAAAAAGTTTATAAAATTCTCAAAGACCAAAATCGGTAGATCCACTTAATCTTCTAAAGTTGCTGACCGATTTTAACCAAATATTGAGCATATGTTTTGTGTATACCCCAAGTGGTGAATGCTTTCAAAAAATCTAGAGTTCATTATAGGGTTGAATTTTTATTAAGGGTTGAAGGGTCAAAAAGTTGTAAAAATAAATAAGTTGTAATGTGAATACCTGCCAGGAGGAATATTTGATCTGGACCAAATTTGGTATACATATTAGGGATACATTGAAGAAAATGCTGGTAAAAGTTTCATCCCCTAAAAATAAGCCCCTACGACCCATTTGCCATTTAAGTTAATTGTTTAAAAATTGCCGGTGTTGTGATTCTTATATGGCAGCATTACCCACACTTTTTCATCAGTTATTTTAGTAATATTAACATAAAGAGTGAGTAAAAATAATTTTCGACCCTTACCACACACCCCCACCCCTCCAATATAGAGTTTGAGTCATATGGTTCGGATTTTTTTCATATTCGATTTCTACTATACATTTTAAACATATTTACGAATAAAATAATTTAAAATAGTATGCGACCCTTATTTTGAAATTTCAACCCTTAACATACCATGTACAGTCAAAATGCTCGGATTTGTTTCAAATTTGGATCTTAGTAGTAATTTAACTTACTTAACTTATCATTATTTAGTTAATGAAATTAAAATTAGGGTAGGACCTACATATTGCAATTGTAACACCTAATGCACCCCTTACAGTTTGATTTGTCAGATTTTTTTAAAATTTGTTTTCTAATAATAAATTGAAATATAATTTAAACTAGTTTAATCAAAAATGTCCTAGAATCCTCAAATCATGTTTTTAACCCTTAACACACCCCTTACACTGATAGTGCTAGGATTTACTTCAAACATTGATTTAAATTGGTAATTTTAAATCTAGCTTCAAATAGTTTCATTAACTTAGAGTACCTACAACAAATGTTTCACTTTTTAATCTTTTCATACACACGTTTCAACCTTATCGCTTAAATTTGTTTAAAATTTGGTTCTTAGTTAAAATTTAAAAAGCATTTTTAAATAACCCGATAATTTTTTTTCAGTAAAAGATTCAAAATTTTCATTTCAAAATTCTAAAAATTTGAATAACAAATTTTAATATAGCAACGAGAGAAGTACTGTGGAATCTCATTTCCAGCAAATTTTCTTCGATATCATCTATGGACAGGTAGAAAAAAAGAACGCAAATTATGTGTAATTCAGGTCAGTAGATTACGAAATGTCGTGGTTTAAAGAAAAGAACAAACCGATCGACAGACGGAAATTCGTGAATATGATTTTCGTAATCTACGCATTCTATAATGTAGAAAAAAGTGAAATTTGGAAAAAAAATAATGAATACAATACTTCCTCTTTCCTCTACGAGAGAAGTAATTGAATCAATTTGATCAGTAGTTTTTTGTTTAATAAATAATTTATGACGCTATGTTTTCTCAGCTATTTATACAGATATCAACTTGAACTTTTTGGATAGTTTTGCAGATAAAAGTATGGAACAATAATTAATAAAAAGAAATTCCAATAATTCAAAATTATGGCTGCAATAAATTACATTTAGTATACAAGGACATCTGTTAATCCTGCAATCTACAATTACTGGATTATTTAGTCGAAATAGAAAAAAGAGTGCTTTATTAGCCGTATGGTTATTTATTTTCGTTGGTAGTGCTAGTGAGTATACAATTATTTAATCTGTCAAAAAACACTTATAATAATCTGTCACGGGATTCATCAATGTTACCAACCAACATAAAATTCCCTAGGTTTTAAAATTGCATTTTTTGCATTAAGCATTTTTTATTTTTTATTAAACATTTTTTTTTTTTTTTTTGAAAAAAGGCCTAAAATAGATAAAATACTATAAAGAACATGTCTCATAAGTCAAATTATTGCACCCGTTCTTGAACTTGAACAGTTGCAATAAAATTGGTCTTATGAAACATGTTCTTTATTATACTATTATTCACAACCGTTTCTGTAATATTGTGATTACAGTTGATCTGTTGATCATTACCTAACCAGGTCAGTAATGAATTTGACAGCTGCAATAACATTTTCATTTTCCAATTCGATGGCCTGAATTGGGCATTTTTCATTTAATTTATTATTTATTCTTTTCTGTTTCTCACAATTATTTAAGATTAAAATGTTAATACGGATCTAATAATCGTCTCCATTCCCAATAATATATTCACCAGTCACTTATTATTGAATCAA
This sequence comes from Cryptophagus acutangulus, assembly GCA_963556235.1. Lineage (NCBI taxonomy): Eukaryota > Metazoa > Arthropoda > Insecta > Coleoptera > Cryptophagidae > Cryptophagus > Cryptophagus acutangulus. The sequence continues at coordinate 4,925,210 of OY744570.1, forward strand.
TATAATGATTTATTCCTTATTCATTCATTTTCTGAGATATTTTTATCTAATAGTAAGCAAACAGCTATTTAATAAAATTCAGTATGTAGGTAGAGGTAGTTTTTTAGCACGGTTAACCACAGCAAAGATTTGTTCTTGGTATAAATTCACAAATTGAGTGTATGGGAAATACCCAACGAAGAGAAATGTTTACTCAGAATATTGCGCGTACGGAATTTTAAATTAAGGATGGGGATTTATCAGAAAAGAGTACAAAATTTGTAGGTAAATTAAAAGTGAACATGCAAAAAATTGGCCAATTGTACCATTTGACGTTTTCTAGCTGGTGATATTAATAATATTATAAAAAACAACAATTCCATTTGAATTTTGTTCTACACAAATAAGACATTTTAGGGATTATATTGCTAGGATATACTTCAAACATTGAGATCTATTGATTATCTATAAGTTATAAATTTAAAAACAATTTTAAATAACCCGATTAAATATTTTCATCAAAAGATGCTTTAAGAATCTAAAATTTTTAATATGAAATTTTAACATAACCACGAGAGAAGTACTGTGGAATCTCTTACACCACTCATCTTTTGGAAATGAGTATGCAAGTAAATATACAACCTGTACTACTTTTTTCTGGAACTTTTTTTAAGTATTAATATATTGTAACTGCCGTATATTACGGCCTTAAATCCAAAAATTCCAAATCCTACTAACTTTGTATGGAATTTAAAAGAAAATGTACTTGTAGTCGATTTGCTTGCGTTGTGGTCCCTGGTTCGAATGTGCTAGACGTACTTTTTTATTGCTACGCTGTGCCAGCGCATTACAGTATATGCTAACAATAACAGGAACGTATGTCTGACAGCGCTGCGACATGACTTCACAGATTTTATGAATACAATCAATATGAATGACAAAGAAGTTACATGCACGTATATCTTTCATCCTGTTTTCGTTTAGTACCGTCGTATGAATATAATCTTTTATTTTTGTACTGGCGTGTCGCTGCTGCTTGGAAGATATTCTACGCTACTGGTAAAATGTTTACATGGCCTTCAATTGATTTGGTGCAGGCGCAATCAGCTGGGAACACACAGCTCAGAACGAAAACGGTTTGACTTTAGTAGGATATTTTTATTTTTGGTAAATATTGTTGAAATATTAATAATAATTTATACAGCTTTTAAAGAATAGTGTGTTATTATTTTTAATATTTGAATTTTAATACTGATTATTGTTACATTAACTTTACTCGCCGGCTATGGTAGAGCTACGCCTAGGATTTCCATTGCTGATACTCCTCTTGGCAACTCTTGCTGACTAAGCTGTATATTGTCACTTATTTGACAACTAACACGCTACAACAGATGTCAACTAAAAGTGAAATATGTCAGATAAAACTGATATGTGTATGTAAATAATAGTCGAAAAAATTGACAGGTTCCAAAAAAGTGAATAAAGTTGATTATTTATTTCATGTGTGTTTACTGCAAGATAAGGTATGCGTTAGCTGGAATATCAGCGACTATTTTAATAGGTAGCAATATCCGATCACGTGACATTTTTAAATTTGAAGAAGGCGACGCGAATTTAGTTTTGACAGTTTTACATGTTATAATTTTACTGTTTTAATGTTATAATTTTTGTTAAAATTTTTATTCAATAAATAATCTTTATCTACTCTTAACACGTAATATACACTTTACGCGTGCGTTTTCCAATACATAACATTATACATTATGTCACCTATGCGGTAATGAATCATTACTAATCAGAAACGTCATCATTACTAATTGGAAATGTCATATCGATTTTAATTGCACCTTTGTGTTGTTGAAATAGTAATTGTTTGCAACCAGCAATACTTACATTGTCAATTATTATTTTTGAAATCTATTAATTTTCCATTTTTTTTTAGCTTTGTTGTTAAGAGTAGATAAAGTATAGTACTCTACTCGTTAGTAATAAGCCATTATTCTCTCGAATGATTTACTCCCCTCGCTATCGCTCGGGTCGTAAACTTCATTCTCAAGAATAATGACTATCATTACTAACTCGTTGAGTAATATACTATTCTAAATACCACTCGACCTTTACAATATCGGCTATTTTTTTATAATTTATCTCAAATCTTGCATTTTTAAATAATTTAACTCGAACTTATCAAACATTAATAATCGAGAGCTTTAGCTCGAGGGCTTTAATCAGATTATTAATGCTTGATAAGTTTTCGTTTAAATTATTAAAATGCAAGCTTTCTTGATAAATTAATGGAAAAAAAAATAGCCGGTTATTTGTAAAGGTCTTGTGGTATTACTGTTGACAATCCAATTCATGTTCTAAATGTTACTCTGAGAAATTAAAACAAAGCTATTATTTCGACAAGAAACCGAGATGTGCTATTGTCGCTGTCAAAAATGTTCGATTGTTGCTGTCAAACATGGACGATTGTCGCTGTCAAAGAAATGAAAAGAAGTTAAGAAGAACGCTATTTAATACACTTATTAATACTTAATTAATGATAATTATTAACATTGCAATTATTGAATACAATTTGCGTTCCTTGCCCAGTATTTGCACTAGCAGAATTGTGAACAGCAGTGCTAGAAATTGTTAGCTTAGCTTATGAATTAGAAATGTATTTTGTCACTTTGACATACAGAATACAAACAGGAAAGGATACAAACTGTATAGAAAAACGCACTTTGATTGTCTCAAATTTTCTCATTTCAAATCATTTATTAGATTGTCTCGTTGAATACAACTCGTGTCAGCAATCTTTTGGTAATTTTTATCATTCAGGTTATATCGTAGCTGTGGCCTCTAGACAATCACGTTGCATTTTGGTCACTTTGACATCGAATATAGGACAGTAGTTTTTATTACAGCGATTATTTATTTCATGTGTGTTTACTGCGAGATGAGGTATGCGTTAGCTGGAATATCAGCGACTATTTTAATAGGTAGCAATATCCGATCACGTGACATTTTTAAATTTGAAGTAGGCGACGCGAATTTAATTTTGACAGTTTTACATGTTATAATTTTACTGCAAAAGCAATTGAAAACGAGAAAATGGATAGATTTGGATAGAAAATTTTCATTCAATAAATAATCTTTCTAAATACCACTCGACCTTTACAATATCGGCTATTTTTTTTTTTGTAATTTATCTCAAATCTTGCATTTTTAAATAATTTAACTCGAACTTATCAAACATTAATAATCAAAGATTAAAGCCCTCGAGCTAAAGCTCTCGGGCTTTAATCAGATTATTAATGCTTGATAAGTTCTCGTTTAAATTATTAAAATGCAAGCTTTCTTGATAAATTACTGAAAAAAAAAATAGCGGGCTATTTGTAAAGGTCTTGTGGTATTACTGTTGAATATAATGCACCAGCTTTTATATCGTAGTAGCTTTTCTCTAAATAAATGCTAGACTGAAAATAAATGTCATGTGGACATAAAGTTTTTGTGTACTTTTGTTGCTCATTAAATTGTCTTACCGAATTACACTCGAGCTTTTTTTGTCAATTTTTTTTTTGTCAAAAAAAGTTGCTATTTTTCTAAATGCAGATAGGCCCAAGATGTCATTTTTGTCATTAAAAAATTAAATTTATATTTTATTTTAATAGGGTGGGTTTAATTGTTAGTGAATAATGGAGAATTTTAAAATGCGCTTCCTAAAATATATCCTTTCTTGAGTATAAATATTTATTAATTAAGCATCTGATTAAAAACATTATTAGCATATTACAATGAAATGCTGCAATGTTTAATCTTGTTAACGCACAATTATTCAATTACAATTCACATCGAATTTATTTTACTATGCTGATTTATATGATTGTTCTGTTACATTTCTTGAATAATAAAAACTTTGAAAGTTCAATAAACAGTAAAAGTAATAATCTGTAAGTATAAAATACCAATAAGATGCTAATAAGTTACTCACACGTATTGTTAAAGAAACATGTTTAACAACAATAAGTTGCAGCTACTCTAATTCGTCTATAAAAAGATATAAATAGAAATTTCTAATACAGATTCAATTTCTGATTAATGTTAACATTTTGCAGGTAAATTCAATATATCCATAGTTTCCAATCTCACTGACGTCATTTAAATTCTACTTAGCATTTTAGATACTAGAAAAAAATATTATTCTATACCAGGAAACCTTTACTTCAAATCTAATTTTAAAATGTTGTGACCTTTAAAAATAATTTATTGTTTAGTGGATGTAAAAGCAATTGATTTATTTCCTAAATGTATAGTTCTACCATCGAGGGCACCCACCCCGGTAATGAATGTTGATTTTGAATGTTCAATGCTTGTCATTTAATTTCTATTAGTTATAGTTGATCCAAACATAAGGAATGGTAAAATCTGAAACTAACGTTATTCTTTGTATTGTCGGTAAGGAAGGCACCATACGCGCTATCAATTGTTTACATTCTGCTGCCATAGGTGGCTAAGAAATTTAGTTTGGGCACAGATAAGGTTATATACAGATGTGCCATCGGATAGGGCAAAGTGTTTCGCATTTTTATATTGCCAACGCCCGACTAGAGAGGGCTTTTTTTAGTATAACGCCGGCCACGGAGGGGCGCTACAAAATGGCATGTCTATCCTATGGTAGATGGCGTTGCAAAATAATATAATACTCTAATAACGTAATATGAAATCATCTTCATATGGCCCAAACCACACCCAACCAACAATTACAACAGTTGCAACCCCACGTCGAGACAATTTAACAGTTACAATTTAACAGTTGCAACCTTACGTCCAGATACAGTTTCTAAAACCATCCGTTAAATTATAATGTGATTACAGTTTTCTTTCAAAACAAAATTAAATAAACTATGATGCAGGCAATATAATGGGCATACTCCTAGATGTAGGCAATATAAAATACACGCGGGTTGAGGGGAACTGAATAGGTAGCTAAATAAATATTAACGTTGGACAGCCTATCTGTTATACTTATCTGTGGTTTGGGCTCTGTTTGAAAAAACTTTGTATTGTGCCACAGATAAGTATACAGGTAGGCTGTTCAACGATGTTATTTGTTTCGCTACCTATTCAGTTCTCCTCAATCCGCGTGTATTTTATATTGCCTACATCTAGGAGTATGCCTCTTATATTGCCTACATCATAGTTTATTTAATTTTGTTTTGAAAGAAAACTGTAATCACATTATAATTTAACGGATGGTTTTAGAAACTGTGTCTGGAACTGGGGTTGCAACTGTTAAATTGTAACTGTTAAATTGCCTGGACGTGGGGTTGCAATTGTTGTAATTGTTGGTTGTGTGTGGTTTGGGCCATATGACGATGATTTCATATTAGGGTATTAGAGTATTATATTATTTTGCAACGCCATCTACCATAGAATACACATTCCATTCAACAGGAACAGCGCCTCTCCGTGGCCGGCGTTGTTCTAAAAAAAGCCCTCTCTGGTCGGGCGTTGGCAATATCAAAAATGCGAAACACTTTGCCCTATACGATGGCACATCTGTATATAATCTTATCTGTGATTGTGCACTTTTATATTTAGGGAGCATCTTTCACATAATTTTACTTCTCTCACAGAGGAAGTATTGTATTCATGAGCTTTTGTTTCTCCAAATTTCACTTTCTCCTACTTTATAGAATGCGTAGATTACGAAAATTTTATTCACTAATTTCCGTCTGTCGGTCGGTCTGTTCGTTTCTATAAACCACTATATTTCAGAATCTACTGACCCGATTTAAACATAATTTGCATTCTTTTTTCTACCTGTCCGTAGATGATATCAAAAAAAAAGATTATAAAATTCTCAAAGACCTGCGCGTTATAGGTCAGAAACATGCTAAAAATGGCAAAATCGGTGGATTCACTTAATCTTCTAAACTTGCGGGCCGATTTTGATCAAATATTGAACATATATATTGTGTATAGCCCAAGTGGTGAATGCTTTCAAAAAATCTCGAGTTTTTACAGGGTTGAATTCTTATTAAGGATGAAAAGTCAAAAAGTTGTAAAAATGCATACTTTGTAACGTGAATACCTGCCAAGAGGAATATTTTAATTGAAACAAATTTGGCATACATATTAGGAATACATTGAAGAAAATGCTGCTAAAAGTTCATCCCCTAAAAATTAGCCCTTATGGCCTGTTGGTTTTTTAAATTAATTGCTCAGAAAATGACTGTGTTTTGATACTTATATGTCAGCATAACCCACCATTTTCCATCAGTAATTTTATATATATTTACATAATGAGAAGTATTAAAAATAATTTACGACCCTAACTACACACCCTTACCCCTCAAATATACAGTTTGAGTCCTATGGATTGGCATTTCTTCATATTAGATTTCTACTGTACATTTAAAACAAATTTACGAATAATCTACTTAAAAATAATATGCGACCCTTATTTTACAACTTCAACCCTTAATATACCCCTTACAGTCAAAATGCTCGGATTTCTTTCAAATTTGGATTCCAGTAGTAATTTTAACTTATTTAACTTATTATTATTATTATTATTATTTAGTTAATTAAATTGAAATTAGGCTAAAAGCCACATATCACAATTGTAACCTTTAATGCACCCCTTACAGTTTGATTTGTCAGAATTCTTTTAAATTTGTTTTCTAATAATAAACTGAAATATAATTTTAACTAGTTTATTCAAAAATAGGCTAGAATTCTCAATTCATGTTTTTAACCCTTAACACACCCCTTACACTGATAGTGTTAGGATTTACTTCAAACATTAATTTATATTCAAATAGTTTCATTAAAAGAGTACCTTCAACACATTTTTCACTTTTAATCTCTTCATACACACGTTTCAACTTTATTGCTTAGAGTTGTTTCAAATTTAGTTTCTAGTTAAAATTTAAAAAGCATTTTTAAATAACCCGATAAAAAATTTTTCACAAGAGCTCTCAAAATTATAAAAATTTGAATAAGAAATTTTAACATAGCAACGAGAGAAGTACTGTGTAATCTCATTTCCAGCGAATTTATGGTATAATTGTATATTTATTTACACTTTGCATTCATAAATAAATATTTAAAGGCTCTAAAAAAACATGGCAAAAATTAAAAAAAAAAAATCAAAAATGATGTTTGTTATATGTATTTAGTTACAAAAGTCCATAGCCGATTGTTCTTCTGACAATAAAGATTTTATAATATATATGTATATATTAGATTTCAACAAAATATTTATTAAAAAAAAAAAACTCTATTCTAAATATCTAAATATTTTGAACGGTACCTTTTATTTGTTACATATTTTGGATTCTTCTTCTTCTTTGATTGGAATTATAAATTTTGTTGGCAAATATGTTATGTTAATTTTTTTAAATTAAGTATTATAAATGTTATACATTGTTTTAAAATTGAATAAAAAAATCGTTTCAATAAATACTTATCAATCGATTAAAAATTAAAATGTGGGTCAATGTTTGCTTGGTAATCCTACAAATTACAGTAACATCCAATTGTATTATAATTAAAAATTATACAAACCGCTATTGTAACAAATTATTTATTACACTGATATAAATATTTTCAATAAGCAGCACGCGAACTAAAAACAAAAAACTTTTGTTTAACGTTTGCAAGCGCAATTTGCAATTTAAATCAATACAAGATAATGAAACAATAATAATAATAATAATATGAATATTTTTATTATTATTGCTAACAATACTGCTTACAAATTGGCAAATAATATGTCAAAATTACTTACCTAAGCGCAATTGATGTATAAAAAAAAACGAAAGTATTTTTTTTTTATGGCAAACTATAAATTTTTAAGATAACGATTACGGGTGCTAAGAAAAGCGCATCTTTAATAGATAAACATTTGTGTGATATATTACATGTAGTTTGCATTTGTGATTTTTTTTCCTGCAATCAATATTTTTTTACCACTTTAATCCAAGAATAAAATCTGAAAGCAAATAAAATGCTAGTGATAGTTTCGTTTCTCTTTAGTACATATATAACCGCGACTCAAGTTGTTTGATGGAAGGGAATTGTTCACTCGCGCTGAAGAGTTAACCTTAACAGCGCTCCTCATACGTGAAGCCGCCTTTGCTATCTAAACACACAGTTGGTGGTTCTTATCGAAAAAAAAAACATGTGATCGGTGTGAATATAAATATACGTTTGACTGATTATGAATAAAATCGCTACTGAAATTATGGTAGGTCACCATTTTTAATTTAATAAAAAAAAAATTTTTTTCCATACATACATTGAAATAAAAAATTAATTTAGTTTTCTAAATTTAATTTTTGTTGTTTCCGAATAAACTAATCATAATTAAACCAAATTACTATGATTTTAAATCAAGGTTTTAATTTTTGAGTATCTATGTAGTTCAATGTTATTGTAATTTTTAAATGTCATTGCTACAATTTTTAAGCAACCGATTTCGTATTAAATTTGTGCTTCCTGGAATTTTTATAATAAACTCCTTCTTCTATAAAATGTTCTTCCTTAAAAGTATTTTTTTATTTTACAGAATAAATTTACATTTTTGTTCATTTAAGTCCGAGAAGCAATTTAAATTGTTTTAATTTTTAGTCATCGCAACAATAATAGTTTATTTCTCGGTTTAGTTAATTCCATTCTAGAATTGAAATGCAGGATGCAAGAATTTTGTCAAGGATAGAACTGCATGTAATTATTGTTCTTGGAGTTTATTAGATGTACTTTTCTTGTTAGTTTAACAAAGATTTATTTAAATAAATATAGATTTTTTTTTAAATAATTAATAATTGTATGTTTTATTTTAAATAGCTGAATAATAAATATTTTAAAAAATACATATTAAATAAACATTTTTAATTTTTGAAAATTTTTAATTTTTGAATCTACACATATAATTATGAAGAGGAGGACAATCAGAATTTTATTTTAGTGACTTTGTGATGAATTTGTATTTACTGTTAATTTTTTTTGCAATATAAGATCTCTTGTTTGTTTACATTTGCATATATAAACAGAACCAGAAGCAGGTTTAATATTTTTAAAACTTCTCCGCCGCGTTTGATTTATAAGGTGTTTTTTTGTTTAAAAACAAATAACTTTGCGAAAAAAAGTTCAAATGGTCTAATTTATTTTTCGACTATTTGTTTGAGATTTCATGAATTTTCCTGGCATGATATTTTGCAAAATAGTAAATTTTATTTTATAGATGAACACACATAGTGTTATGATGGTGAATAACATTTTACTTCATTCCTAGAGGAAGTATTGTAATTGTGAATATTTTTTCCTAATTTCACTTTTTTACTTTTTAGAATGCGTACATTAAAGGGGCGAAACCGCTACATATATAGCCGCTCTGGTCGCTAGCGAATCTACATAGTTTTGCTTATCTAAATTTACTGCAAATTTGGCGACATCTGATAAGCGACATCTGATAAACAATAGATGGACCAAGATGTTACGCATAAATTTGCAAATTTATGCGTAAAACGTTGCTTACCAGCTCAGGGAATTTAACGCGGAAAAACAGTTTCAGACACTATTAATTATCCTAAAAAATATCTAATGATAGATTTAGAGAGAGAACAGATGTAGCAATAAATGGACAAAAAGTTTTTTTTTTATTTTTTTTCTGCTAATTAGCAAGCGAGTAGTTAATATTTGATCGAGGTTTTTTATTCATATTTTACTTAATTAATGGCTATTCAAACAAATCTTTTGTCAAAATATAAGTATTTTTTTTTCTCTAATTTTTGGTAGCTTTAGAAGATTTCTAGGGGTTATAACAAAGCCGCAAACTGCTTTACCAGTTTTTGAGATTTTTTCCCACCTCTCAATCTTTCCTAATGTTTTCGTCTAAAGCACGTGGCAAATAAGTAAGATCTTGGTCCATCTATTCTTTATCAGATGTCGCGAAATTTGCAGTGAATTGACAAGCAAAACTGTAGATAATTAAAGAAACACTCCGTAAATTGAAAATTATAATTTTTACTTTTTCTTTACCTTGATATTAATTTACAGTTAATGCACTAGTTATTGCATTGATACCTGAATAATTTATGACTCGTTTTCAAACGTGTTTAAAGTACCAGGCACTTTAAATGTTATTATTGTAAATTTTAGTTTGGATTGGCAGGTTAATTACATAATTGGGCACTTCATATTATTGAATATTAAATTATATTAATTTTTAATATTAATGCTTAATCGATTGTCCACGTGCAAAAATCAAACGACAGGTCAAATTGTTTAACAAAAAAATACGTGTCAAAACCATTTTGTTTACATATGTAAAAACATCTTCAGTTTTGAAGAAACGTCTATAATTAGAATTTTTACTTCTCTCGTAGATGAAGTATTGTAATCGTGAAAAATTACACATACCCAAAGATCAATTATTTTTTTACATTTTACAATGCGCAAATCATAAAAATTGTGTTCACTAATTTCCGTCAATGTGTCTGTTAGTTTTAATTATATTACCTAACTCGAAAATCAAAGATTTATCCTTTTTTGTCTCGTCACGTACTAATTTAAAGTACGATATTAAAAGAAATGTTTAAAAAATTTTAAAACCTGCGCACTACGTGTCAAAATATGCCAAAAATGGCAAAATGGATGCAACTGCTGACTAAACGCTACAAAAAAAAATGTAGTGTAAAAATTGGACAAAACTTGATAATTTGTGGGCCATATTTCTCGGACATCGATCAAAATATGTGATCCAAATTTCACATACCTCTTGTGAATATATTGTAGAACATCATACTGTAAGGGCCATCCCTTAAAATTTACCCCAGGACGCTTATTCTCGTATATGAGAGAAGTGAGTTTCTATTCACTCGCTTGAAGTGAACTGAAATAAACTCACCTCACTTGTTTATTTTACTACTTTCATTTAACAGTATTCTTGAAATAATACAAAATCAAACTCCCCAACAATTACAAAACGCAGGTTGTCAAATTTCTCATTAAATGTAACTATTCAGTCCTTAGTATTTTGAATTTCCCGTTTTCTTATTTACCATGATTGTGAGCCATACCCATACAAACAAAAACTGTTGGCAGTTTATTAGTATGTTATTGTTTTTAAGGTTGATAAACTTATGGGATTGCAATATTCAATTAAACGAGAACAAACTAATTAATAATAAGACTTTTATTTACTTATTTCATTGCCTTTCGGCTTCTGAAAGAATTCCCAGTACATATATAATAACATATCACAGTATCGTAAAAACAAAATACAAAATAATCAAATAAACCAACTAAAATAAAATAACAATGCTTTTTCTTCCCATTTTGCCCAAACCATCAACGTCCTTGATTTACCATCCATTCCGCTCATTCCCTTTTTCGTCTAGTATTTGTGCACGCTCTCTCATCATATGTTCCAAATTTTCCACACCCTCTCCACACATTCTACACCTTCTTGCATCCATGTTCACCCAGTACCCATTCTCTCTCTCCTTATTACCACATCTGAAACTCGCACTCAATTGCACGACTGAACATATACAAGTTCTATTTGTCAGAGTGGTACCTAAAAATCTAATAGTAAAATGCACAAAACTATTAAATAAAATATAATTTTTTGGCACCTATTAATATTAGTATTAAAACTTCAAATTACAAATTCATTAAGTATTTGTAATATAATTAGTAATTAATATATTTTCAGATTTTTTTTCTGGTTAAATTAAATATTTGTTAAAGACAAAGAAAGTAAATATAAAAAACTTTGTTTTCGTTAAAGTGAAAAATACAAAGTTTAGCAATAAAAATATAAATACATATTTATTACATTTTTGCCATAAATCCGTCTGGTTTTTACAGTGTTTTTATAGTAGGTATGTGCAAATGTAATCATTATAAACATTTTTAATTGCAAAATGTTGTGCATTTCCTTGAAATTGTAACAATGATGTGCAGCATTGGTGTAAACAATATTAATCATACAAAAATACCATCCACAATAAATCTCTTGTATTTAACAGAAATTCCCCTTTATTTCAGATCAAACGCATCTCAACCACACGACATGAATTAATTTAACAAAGAAAAAAACCACCAATTGTGATAAATCCTCATCCAAAATGGAAAGTATAGTGCAAAATAATACTACCGCCCCCGGCGGTAACTTCAATGACTTATTGGTCGCCAAAGTAGCTTCCATGTGCATCCTAGGCTTAGCATCTTTCTTCATCGGAATACTACCAATTAAACTCACCCAACTAATATCACTCAAATCGGTCAACGGAAACAAAAACCTCCTAATTTCGCTACTTCTGTGCTTCGGCGGCGGCGTGCTTCTCTTCACCACCTTCATCCATCTCCAACCAGAAGTCCGAGAAGCCTTTGCACATCTCCAAGCAATATCAGTGATTCCCGATTTCGGACACACGGTACCACTGTCCGAACTAGTTTTTTGCATCGGGTTCTTTCTGGTGTATTTAATCGAGGAATTAGTGCACGTTTATTTGGACCACAAAGTGCACAAGAGTACCGCTCTTTCGCGTTCGTTTTCGTTGCGGTGCAGCAGAAACAAGAATCATGAAAATTTAACGATTCCCAGAATTACGATGAGCAAATTGGATGTGGGAACCATTAAATATATCAGTAATTCTAAGAAGGATTTGTTGACTTCGCAGAGTACCATTAATGTGGATAATGTGAGCAATGAAAGTGCCGCTTCGCATAATCATCACCATATGGATGATTCGGTCAGGAATTCTTTTAGTGGATTTTTAGCGGTTTTGGCGCTTAGTTTTCATGCGGTTTTCGAAGGTTTAGCGGTTGGACTAGAAGGCAGTGTTGAAAAAGTTTGGTACCTCTTTACGGCGATAGCGACGCATAAGTTGGTGATTGCGTTTTGTGTGGGGATTGAATTAGTTACGTCCAAAACGAAGTTAGTACTGGTGATTTTGTATATTGGTACTTTTGCCATTGTTACGCCTCTAGGTCAGTATAACTTTTTTCTGATTTTAGGTTCAGTGTTAAAGGCGGAGTTTCACTGTTGTATATATAGCCGTGAAACCGAGTAGATTTGCGTGAAACATGTATTAAATGCTCAGTGAGCTATTCTAATTTTTCCAAAATCTTTATTATTAAGCAATCTACAAGCAATCTAATAGTATTTTTATAAAGCCAACAAAATTTTGAACCGATTGAACTATATGACATTTTTTAACTTACTTATAATAATTAGTTTAAGGGGTCTAAACCGCTAGATGTATAGCCGCTCTGGTCGCTAGCAAATCTACATAGTTTTGCTTATCTAAATTCACTGCAAATTTTGCGACATCTGATAAAGAATAGATGGACCAAGATTTCACGCCTAAATTTGCAAATTTATGCGTGAAACATTGCTTAGCAGCTCCGGGAATTTAACGCGGAAAACAGTTTCAGGCACTATTAATTATCCTAGAAAATATCTAATTGTAGATTAGAGAGAGAGAACAGATGTAACAATAAATAGACAGAATTTTTTTTTTTAATCTTTTTCGCTAATTAGCAAGCGAGTGGTTAATATTTGATCGAGGTTTTTTATCATATTTTACTTAATTAATGGCTATTCGAACAAATCTTTTGTCAAAATATAAGTTTTTTTTTTCTCTAATTTTCGGTAGCTTTTAAAATTTTCGAGGGGTTATAACCAAACCGCAAACTACTTTAACAGTTTTTGAAATTTTTCCACACCTCTCGATCTTTCCTAATGTTTTCGGTTAAACCATGTGGCAAATAAGTCAGATCTTGGTCCATTTATTCTTTCTCAGATGTCGCGAAATTTGCAGTGAATTTAGATAAGAAAAACTATGTAGATTCGCTAGAGACCAGACCGGCTATATATGTATCGGTTTCGCCCCCTTAAGTTCTTAATTATTTTACAGCAAAATTATTTTCAAAATTACAACTTTTACAATATTTGTCTTAAAATTGAATTAAATTTTTTCGGCTTTTTCAAGAAATAAGTAAATAATCTTCTAAAATGTGAAATAAATTATTGGTCAGAATATTGTAAATATTGAATGTGTAAAATTTCATTTAACGTAAATTTATTTATTTATTGGATGCAATAACAATTGGAATGCAGTTTGTATCTTAAAATAGAAAATAAAAATCGAGTTTTTGGAAACTCTGAAATGACCTTAACATATTATACATTGATTGGTGCAATTAGTGGTGAAACTTCAATAATTTCACAATAATGATTTAAATGAAATTTTGTACCCTAATTAAAGGTACATATACAAGTAAATATTTCGTGCATCGAAAATGCAGCTGAATCTTTTAATTCGACTAAACATATAAAAGTTTGTAAGTTAATTGGATTTTATTTTTGAACGTGCAGGTATTGGAGCTGGGATAATTTTGAGCAAATCTGCAAGCGGTAATCAAGACGATGTAATTACAGTGGTCTTACAAGGTTTGGCCGCTGGAACTCTGCTTTACGTTGTCTTTTTTGAGGTGTTATCTCGTGAACGAGACAATGGGCATAATGGAATCTGGCAACTCTTGGCCATTATCGCTGGATTTGGTTTAATGTTCCTGTTGCAAATTTTAAGTAAGTTGTTTTATTTTGATTTTGCTTTAAATTCTTATGAATTAATAATACAAAAGTATTTTTAAGTTGATGCGAAATAATTAATTACGAATTTTTTTCTTCTGCGCGTCTGATAAAATACATTGTTATTGTAAATGCAAACTAAATGCATTGTTATTACATAATTGAGGATATTACATGCTTATGTAATTGCATCAAATTGTTTTTGCTTTGAATATACTTTTTTTAATTATTTGTGCTGCAGGCGTTTACTTAAATTCCAAAAAAATATTTCTGGTCCAAAAAAACCTATTTAGGGCGCGAAAATAAATGAATATATATTTTATAATGACTATTGGCGTTATTGGCTAGGTTTTGCCTTGAATATTTTGTTAGTGATTGGACCTGCAGGCCTTTAGTTCAATATTACAAAATTGGAACGACAATTTATTTTGAGGTATTTATCGGCGTGAACGTAAATTTATATTTAAAATATGTTTAAAATTTATAATTTTTTAGTTTACTCAAAAATTACAAATGAAAAAAAATATTTTTTCTATTTTGACATATCAACTAAAAATGCTCTGTCATCCAAAAATGACAGCTGTCAACAAAAATTACAAATGTCGAAAAAAATGATGGATTTTAAGAGCGCCGTGGATGTAGTGGGGGGATTCTGGTTTAATCATATTTTACATTACTATTGAATAAATTACATGACTTGTCAAAAGATGACTCCAGGCACAATATTTTCATTTATGTTTTCAATATTGATATTGACAAATAAAGTAAATCTTTTCGATAAGAGATGGATCGACCGACAAAAGTGGATTTAAAGTTTGGCCGCCCATAGACTAAATTTTTTGCCGCCCCTAGTAGTCAAAAATTGTCCTAAAATTGCGTGGCAGGCAAATTTTTTAAAAATTTTGCTGACTATTCTCGAATTCTCTTATAATATTATAATACAGTGACCCTAAGAAGGGTCGTGTAGCAGTGACATCTATATCTTAGTAGGCAAACTAAACTCAATATTTTGGTGGATCAGCTGTTTTGGGTGTTCAATAATTAAAAACCAAAAACGATAAGAAAGCGTTATGAACAAATACCAATTATTTTTATTATTCGGCATAGTTTTAAGTTATCGTATATAGGTCAGGTAAATGTTTCGGAGCATTTTGTTAAATTTATTTTTGAAAAAAGGTTTATTTCATTAACTTATATTTTCGACATCTTTTAGTTAATTTATACCAATGTGTAGTAATACCTAAGTTGAACATTTATCTTTAAAATTGTATTATGTTTTGGGCAAAATTTTACGTATTGTCTTATGTCCACAAAATTAACCTTACAATCTGACTTGTGAGGCATCTGTTGGTTCAAGAAAATCCACGGCGCCCTTAAGAAATAGTTAAAATATTAAAAGCTTGTCAACAAAAGTGGCAGATGTCAACTAAAAATGACAGATTGCAAGGAAAAAAAGAATTAAAATGCATTTTTGATATTTAAAATATTAAACAAAATTCAGTACCTAAATATCACTGCCGAACGTAAATAAGTACTTAATTTACTTTAAAGTCCTTTCTAAAAGCAATGACATTATTTTGGATAGTTGAACCTGATGTATATAGAGCTACTATTAAATTTTATGTAAAATCAAGGTAATATTGTATACAATCACATGTTACAAAATCAACTTTAACGCAACATCCGATTTCTTTTCAATAAAAACAAAGTTACATTATTTTCATTTTCTAAAAGCGTCTGATATGTCGAGATAGAACACACATAAATGCATGGAGCATATAAACTGGGCCATTGCAACATTGCATTATATTGCATTAATGTAATATTATTGTCTTTAACTCACACCATTTCCGAAACTAACGTTCATCTCGCCATTGTTAAATTGTAATAATACAAATCGATTGTTTTTAATCAAGAAATCAAATCTATAAATATTAGCAGTAGGAGGAAGACGTTAAAAACATTTATTATGTAATAAGCACTCATTGATTAATTGGCGAGAAAAAAATAAATCCTGAAGGTTGAAGTAATTAATAACATCCACATTTTATTTATTGTTATTTCAACAATACTTTTAATAATTGAATATTTATCTTGCTTTTTAATTTTTCTGTGGTTTTAGTTGGATGGTTTATTAGTTAAATAAATATTTATAAAATTTAATATTTCAAAGTCCAATCTATAATTTATGAAAATGTTTAAGTGATATAACAATCAATATTATATACTAAACGTATTTATGAACATATAGTATTAAAAATTTCAAAAAAGTGTTATAATAGTATATTAAAAAACATGTTTCATAAGACCAATTTTATTGCACGAGTTCAAGTTTAAAACGCGACCCGAAGGATAGCGTTTTAAAGAACGCGTGCAATAATTTGACTTATGAAACACGTGCTTTAAACTATTTTATCTTTTATACGCTTTTTTTTTACTCTTATTTAAGAGCAAAAATTGCAATTTTAAAACCTAGGGGATTTTATGTTAGTTGGTAACATTGATAAACCAAGGGATAGTATTAGAAGTTTCCAAAAACACCCTTAGTGTTTTGACAGATTGAATAATTGTATACATAGTACCAACATTACGAAAATAAATAACTCCACGGCGGTTAAAACTTAAAACACTCCTATTTTTATTTCGACACTACTTTTGGTGCTGTTATAGCTTCATTGAAAATGTAAAATATATAAAATAATTAGTTAAATTCTCTCGTAGAGGAAGTATTGTAATCGTGAATTTTTTTCTTCAAATTTTCACTATTTTTCACTTACTAGAATGCGTACATTACGAAAATCATATAATTTCCGTTTGTCGGTCTGGTCGTTTCTTGCAAGACACTGTTAATTATCATAGAAAATATCTAATGGTAGATTTACAGAGAGAATAGATGTAGCAATAAATGGACAGACAGTTTCTTTTTATCTTTTTCCGCTAATTTGCAAGCGAGTGGATAATATTTGATCGAATTTTTTTCATTCATATTTTACTTAATTAATGACTATTCGAACAAATCTTTTGTCAAAATATAAGTATTTTTATTCTCTAATTTTCGGTAGCTTTGGAAATTTTCTATGGGCTATAACAATGTCGCAAACTGATTTATCAGTTTGCAACTTTAGAAGATTAAGTGGATCCACCGATTTTGTCATTTTTAGCAGGTTTTTGGCTTATAACGCGAGGTCTTTGAGAATTTTATAAAAAAAAAATCTTCGATATCGTCTATGGGCAGTTAGAAAAAAAGGACGCAAATTGTGTTTTAATCGGATCATTAGATTCCGAAATATAGTGTTTTAAAGAAACGATAGACGGAAATTAGTGAATATGATTTTCGTAATCTACGCATTCTCTAAAGTAGAAAATGGGAAATTTGGAAAAAAAATTCATTAATACAATACTTCCTCTACGAGAGAAGTAAAATTGTGGGTAATGCTGCTATATAAGAATCACAACACCTGCAATTTGTGAACAATTAACTTAAAAAGCAAATGGGCCAAAGGAGCTTATTTTTAAGAGGTAACATTTTCACCAGCATTTCCTTCAATGTATCCTAATATGTATTCCCTAATATGTATGTATTCCCTAATATGTATTCCAAATTTGGTTCAAATCAAATATTCCTCCTGGCACGTTACAAATTATGCATTTTTACAACTTTTTGACCCTTCAACCCTTAATAAAAATTCAACCCTTTAAAAACACTCCAGAATTTTTGAGAGTTCTGTTCAATATTTGGTTAAAATCGGTCTGCAACTTTTGAAGATTAAGTGGATGCACCGATTTTGCTGTTTTTGGCATGTTTTTTGCCTATAATGCGCAGGTTTTTGAGAATTTTATAATTATTTTTCTTCGACATAATCCATGGGCAGGTAGAAAAAAAGGACTCAAATTATGTTTTAATCGGACTAGTAGATTTCGAAATATAGTGGTTTAACGAAACGAACAGACAGGCAGACCGACAGACCGACAGACGGAAATTAGTGAATATGATTTTCGTAATCTACGTATTCTAAAAAGTAAAAAAAAAGAAAAATTTGGAAAAAAAATTCATGAATACAATACTTCCTCTACGAGAGAACTAATACATTGATAAAATACTGTTGAAATGAACAGATTGCATCAACCAGTTGTTAGCACACCTTATCAAAAGTGCTAGGTGCCCGAGGCAGAATTAATTATTTCACTCGTTCGTTGGAAAGATGATTTAAACATTAAACATTGCGTTACATAATTGGAGTCTCTCTTAAAGTCAACTATTAAACATAAATGCAATAAAAAAAGATTTCAGTGCGTTCATCACTTGCAAAACCCAAACCGTTCCAAAAATAACTTTACCTACTCAAACCTGATTTGGTAGCAACTTTTTATGTAAACTTTTACAATAAAATGCATTTTCATTCGTGAAATCACGATCCTTTTACTTGTTGTGATTTTATAATATAAATTTATGATAGGTATTCATAAAAATTATATAAACAAAATATTTAAATAATTTTCTTAAAATATTGTAGTAGTAATTTAATTATGTTTTTGCAACTATAATTATCTGGAAGTAATAAAACAAATATTATTTTCTGAGATTAATTAAATTTAATTTCAAATTACATTTTTATATTTTAGAAACTTAATTGCACTAGTGCTTTCTGTACATACCAAGTTTCTAATAAATAAATTCCAAATTCCTTAATTAACACAGGAATTTAAAATTGCAGTTTCTTTTTGCAATAAAAAAAAAAAATTAAAATGCTAAAATAAAACAATTTTTTTTTAAATTATTTAAGCCACCTAAAACTCATCTAAAATGTATTTAGATTTTGTACTAAAATTAAAGATATTGATATTCGATTAATTTTATTTATATAGAACATCTATCGATGGTTGAACTCGCGTCGTAGATATAATTAAAAATAAAAACTATGATTTGTTATGGGTATAGGTAAAACAAGAAAGTTTGATTGCGCTACTTTACATGATTGTAATACTAATTGGGTATTTCATTTTTTAATTTAATTATCGCCGCACATTTGACAATATCTATAGCAATTAATATTTAAAAATTGATTGTAGAATCTACTGAAAAATTTTATGCAATCTATAATTAAAGTATAATTCTATTTATCTGCTTCTTCTGTCATATTTCTATGCGGGATTCTATTATTTCTATGCCGATTTCGGATAAACGTTTTTGATTTCAAACTATTTGGAAAATTCTGTTATTTTGTAAGGGCGGAGTTTCAATGTTATAGCTTTTGCTATATAGCTCTTGCTATATAGCTCTTGCTATATAGCTCTTGCTAGATAGCTCTTGCTAGATAGCTCTTGCTAGATAGCTCTTGCTATATAGCAAGAAGCTCACTAGATTTGAATAATTTCAAGTAATCATTGTTAACTATGTTAATATATTTTTGTTTGTCAAATATGTTTTTAATTATCCACTATTTTTCTAAAAAAAAGCTTTAGGAAACAGAATAATCTTTTCAGAATATTTTGACATAATTTTCATCAAAAACCATCAACGCATAACCTAAATACAGTAATTATAAATACGCGTGTTTATTATATATTTTGCTTACTCTCTTCTAAGCTCTCGCCAATCATTCGTGCTCTTTTCTCTATGATGCAATGCTGGTTGCAGACAACTTCGCGACAGCCGGTGAAGGACCCTTAATTACTTCTCTCGTAGAGGAAGTATTGCATTCATGAAAAAATGTTTCTTCCAAATTTCACTTTTTTCTACTATATAGAATGCGTAAATTACGAAAATTATAGTCACTAATTTCCGTCTGTCGGTCTGTTCGTTTCTTTAAACTACTATATTTCGGAATCTACTGACCGGATTTAAACATTATTTGCGTCCCTTTTTTCTACCCGCTCATATATGATATAGAAGTGAAAAAATTTAAAAAATTCTCAAACACCTGCGCGTAATAGGCCAAAAACATGCTAAAAATGGTAAAATCGGTGGATCCTTTAAAGTTATAGGCCGATTTTTACCAAATATTGAACATATGTATTGTGTATAGCCCAAGTGGTAAATGCTTTTAAAAAATGTGGAGTTTTTTACAGGGTTAAATTTT
Source organism: Cryptophagus acutangulus (assembly GCA_963556235.1). Lineage (NCBI taxonomy): Eukaryota > Metazoa > Arthropoda > Insecta > Coleoptera > Cryptophagidae > Cryptophagus > Cryptophagus acutangulus. Next base: position 4,945,868 of record OY744570.1, read on the forward strand.
TATTAAGGGTTGAAGGGTCAAAAAGTTGTAAAACTGCATAATTTGTAACGTGAATACCTGCCAGGAGGAATGTTTGATTTGAACCAAATTTGCCATACATATTAGGAATAAATTGAAGAAAATGCTGGTGAAAGTTTCATCCCCTAAAAATAAGCCGTTGTGGCCTGCTGGTCTTTTAAATTAATTGTTCAAAAATTGACGGTGTTTTGATTCGTATGTCAGCATAACCCACCATTTTCCATCAGTAATTTTATATTTATTTACATAATGAGTGATTAAAATAATTTACGACCCTAACCACACACCCCCACTCCCCAAATATACAGTTTGAGTCATATGGATCTGAGTTTCTTCATATTATATTTCTATTATACATTTAAAACAGATTTACAAATAATCTAATTAAAAATAATATGCGACCCTTATATTACAACTTCAACCCTTAATATACCATTTACAGTAAAAATGTTCGGATTTTTTTCAAAGCATTTTTAAATAACCCGATAAAAAATTTTCCTCTAAAGATGCCTCAAAATTCTAAAAGTTTGAATTTTTTTTTAATTTAGAAATTAAGTATGTACAGTTTAGTTTTTAAGAGCCGAAAAAAAAAATATAACAGATCTGAACTAAACAAAAACATAACTGATAGCGCTAGGGCTAGATATATTTAGTAGATTTTGGGATTTTTAAACCAAAATCCAATTTATATATGTACCGAGATATCAAAAATTATCTTTATCAAAGGTGGTTTTGAAATGAAAAATTTCCGTCTTAGCTCGTATGATTATTTTGAAATAATTTTTTCAAAGTTTTGCTTACAGACGCACCTACAGTTTATGTTCAGTATATATTCTCAAATTTTATTTTTATGTGCAAACTGTGCATGCGCTTTGATCATCCAAAATCGTTTGTGATTGCTGTTGGAAATAATTCTGCAAAAATTCATAAATGCAATTCAATTAATTGTAAGAAAAGAAAGAAGAAAGTTGTAACAACTTTGTCCAGGTTTAGCTAATATAATTATAAAGAGAGGAGAGATTGTATGCATTGGCTACTAATTCTCAATTTTTACTAATTTATTGGCTTTTACTTTCGATAAATTAGCCTCATAATTTCTCTCGTTATTCCAATTTTAATTAACAGGTTTTTAAATTCTTTTTAATTGTCTTTCAGCTGGACATGAACATCATCATCACGATGACCAACATCATCACCATCACGACCCTGATGCTGACGACTTTTCTCTTCATCACGATCACACCCATTTTCACTAGACTAACTTCAAGTCTATTATTTAATATAGATGAAAAATCATAACTCTATATTACAATAATCAATTATTGTAATTTGTATATTAGTATTAATATTTATTGTTAATTTTTATACTTAAGATTTAGTTTTGATAAGGCTTCTTAATATACATACGATACGATATTATATTGCCATAGAATGATATATTTTTTGTTTTTCTATTTTTACAGATAGGTCTAGGTATGTATAAATATTAATTTTATATAAAGCAAATTATGGAGTCGGATGATTGTACATGATTTCGAACCTACTATATCGATCTAGTCCTGGGTCCATGCGGGTGTCCACATGATACAAATACGCCAAAAAGTAGACAATCATAAATCGGCCTCCCAAAAATCCTAAAAGTGTTAAGGCAAGCGGCCGATTAGGAATTTTGTCCAATAACCAATTGTAGTAGGCCATCACCGTTCGGTTGAACATGTAGGAACCAAGTAACCTATTTTTTTGTATTTAGTAAATATATAAGTAAGCAGTTAGAAACATGAATATCTGGTACTACAATTATTTTGTACCTAACATCATAGTTTCAAAATTTAATGACACTACAAGGGCTGTCAAAGGTTACGTCAACGAGAGAGGTCACTGGCGGAATAATTAAAACCATAGTATATGTAAAAATCTCCCACCAACTTCTAATACTGAGGTAGTACTTACCTTATGCTGGAAAGCCCTATTTAACGGGGCAAAATCGCTACATATATAGCCGCTCTGGTCGCTAGCGAATCTACATAGTTACTTATCTAAATTCACTGCAAATTTGGCGACATCTGATAAAATATAGATGGACCAAGATTTCACGCATAAACTTGCAAATTTATGCATGAAACGTTGCTTAGCAGCTCAAGATATTTAACGCCGAAAAACAGTTTCAGACACTATTAATTATCCTAGAAAATATGTAATGGTAGATTGAGAGAGAGAGAACAGATGTAGCAATAAATGGACAGACAAGTTTTTTTATTTTTTTCCGCTAATTGGAAAGCGAGTGGTTATTGATCGAGGTGTTATATTTTACTTAATTAATGGCTATTCGAACAAATCTTTCGTCAAAATATAAGTATTTTTTTTCTCTAATTTTCGGTAGCTTTGAAATTTTCTAGAGATTATAACAAAACCGCAAACTTGAGTTTTTGAGAATTTCCCACACCTCTCGATCTTTCCTAAGGTTCTCGGCTAAAGCACGTGGCAAATAAGTCAGATCTTGGTCACCTATTCTTTATCAGATGTCGCGAAATTTGCAGTAAATTTAGATAAGCAAAGAGCGGCTAGAGCGGCGACTAGAGCGGCTATTTATGTAGCGGCTTCGCCCCCTTTAACTAATAAACAATTTATGCAACCATCGTCTCCAATTGTCTCCTAAATATGTAAGAGAAAAATACTTAGAAACATTTTAGCATGAGGGTATGTCCGTGTTTTTAAATACTGTATATTTATACATTATTTCTACTAGTGACCTTTCTCGTTGATGTAACCTTGAGCAGGCCTCTAGGCCTGTCCAATGTCACGTCAGTAAGCTAGGGCACTGAAGGAAAAATTTGGAAAATATAATGGCATATGTAAAAGCTCGAGGAATTACTTAAGCTAAAATGTTTCAGAGCCCCTTCTACTATCTTACTCTTACATATTTAGTCAACATTCTTCAACGTTGTTCAACTCCAACCTAATGTGATTGATCCATTTTTTTTAAATGTTTACATTGTTTGAGCGCACTACGATCGTATTTTTTTGAACGAAAATTATTTCAACGTCAACTTCTTTTGATATTTGAAAACGTCATAGTTTCAAACAGTAAACAATGTATGCAACTATCAATATATTTAAAAGAAAAATAATAGAGAGCGCTTTTAACCGATTTTGCGTTTTTGGCTTGAGTGTCTTCATAAAATTTTACACATACTGTGATGCAAATTTTCCTCCTATGTCATAAGCTCATTCGCGTGACCTTGGACAGGCCTATAGGGCAATTCCATGCTACATGATGCAGGCTCACATAATCCATAGGCTATCTGTTTTTATATGTCAGTATTCACCAGGCGCGTACGAATAAAATAGTAACATTTTAGGATAATACAAATATATATAATATTTTACATAATTCCACTATTTTAAAGTGTTTGATTTTGAGTCCATAATTCTACATATCACTAAAAACTATATTAAGTGGAGTATTTCGGCTGAGCTCCATTTCAAAGCGTCTAGCTGGACGCGCATGCTATGCTTATGGAAAATCACTGCGATTCGGTGTAAGGCCCACAGAAAAACTACTGAATCAATTTTAAATATTTAAAGTGATATACATTCTAGAAACATTAATCTATGCTTTTAATGGAACAAAGTTTTTGTAGTTCATTGTAAAAAAGATACAGCTACTCAAAGTTAATATAGTTGATATTTCAAATACAAAACAACATTAATGACACTGAATCCATTTCAATCACAAATAAATCATTTCCGATTATATATCAGTTTAAATATTGAAAATTGATTCTTTAGTTTTTAAGATTGCCTTACACCCGATTTGAATTTTTTTATCATATTTTGAACGAGAAACATCGTTAGAGTGCCTGTTAAGAGGGCTCGGTAGATGGTTATACGGACGCTCAAACGCAAGATAGCTTGTTGCGTCTCATTTCAACACATGCAAATCTACTCCAATTCTAGTCTCATGCTAATATTTGTGCCCTAACTCAAATAAAAGAGCTGAAGGGTATCGTTTGTCGCCTCCACAATTTGCGTTTACCGTTAGCTGAAAAATGTCCTCCTCTTAATCGAGAACACCCTGAATAAACACTCAAAAAACCCCGTTTTACCTTATTTACGTACGCCACTTGTTATATATGCCTGCACGTTTGACAATGTCAAAGAAGCTCATGGAATTGCCCTATTGTACCAGAAATATGTGTCTAAAATTGCGGTGTAAGAAATTATAGTTTACCCAAAAGTAATACGATTCGTATAGTTCAGGGATTTCATTGCCGGTCTGCAGATAAGGATCATTGTAAACCCGTACAGCATGTTGTAATACAGAAAATTATATGGGTCCATACGTAATATTCTAGAAACAAGAATTGCTTAATTAAATGAAAATTGAGACAATCAAAAATAATAGAAACTTTATACAAAATTCAATCGCTTTAACTAAACTTAACATATTTTTGTTTAAAAGAACACGTTATGCGCATGACCCGAGCTCAATTTCAAGTAAACTTTTTTCGGAGCCAACTTCGGGTTCGGAGAAGAAAAATTGCAGTTTACAGCATATAAGAAATTTGCTCACTACATTCTACAATGTAGAATTAAAAACGATCATACTGCTTGGCAAGTATTATGGTGCACAGATCTACCAGTGCGCATATATGAAAAACACACCCCTTGGAATTGGCGTAGAAAATAAATTTGCTACATACAAAAGTTACGCTGTTAAGAGTGCTATATAGTCGAGGAAAATTTGCGACGTAAACAAATCGTCCCTTACGTCTTCGTCGATCCGTTACAATTTTACCTCAGCTACGGTCGTCATTCTAACGGTAATAAATTTGGCAACATTTCATAACTACACGGTGAAAGTGAAATCGAATCGAACCCAAACGAAACTTAAAATTGACAAACAGTCCCTTGCTTAAAATAGATATATTTTTGTTATCCGATAATTAAATTAATTGGTTCTTAAATTATGATGGAATAATTAATAGAATATAAGAATCATTGGATATTAATAAAAAAAAAAAAAAATAGGATTATTTGGATTATTTAAAATCTTATTACAAAATTTAATTATAGTGTGTAATTCATTTTTGAAAATATGTAGATTAACAAACTCAAAGGAACTATAATTATTAAATACTCAATCAAAGTGATATTGTCACGCGTTGGGGGTCGTGAGGGGGTCGAGTGTTTGTATTGTGAAATAAATTTATATTAGTGTTTGTCGATCTTTTGTTATTAAAACATGTTAAAAAAAAATAGCGATATACTTAGTGTGCACTAGTGCAGTAGTGCAACCTATTAAAAATCTTATTAATCTTAAAAAATTATTAATCTCTTAGAAAATCATTATAGTTTGTCCCGTGCAGGAGCTAGGAATTTTCATTTCGCTAAAAATTTATCAGTTTTGCTTCTATTTCACTTTTATTTTTTATCCGATTTATAAGGGTGGAAAAACGGAATTAAGAAAAGTTTACTATTTTGTATCAGACTATTTATAAATTTACTACTAGAAACAAAATTTGAAGAAAATCTGAGCAAAAATACTAAAAAACTAGAATAAGGGTGGAAAAACAGAATTAAGAGAAGTTTACTATTTTGTATCAAATTATTTATAAATTTACTACTAGAAATAAAATTTGAAAAAAATCCGCGCAAAAATACTTAAGAAGAAGAATAAGGGTACAAAAATTGAACCAAAGGTAGTTAACTAATCTTTATCAGATCATTTGTAAATTTACTTATAGAAACCCAATTTGAAGAAAATCCGAGCTTAAATACTCAAAAAATAAAATTTCGTGGAAAAACTGAATTAAGGGTAGTTAACTATTTTTTATCAAATCATTTGTAAATTTAATTAAAATTACTACTAGAAAAAAATTTGATTATTACAATACTATTATTACAATACTTTTTTCACAACATAAGTCAGAATACATTAATTAGTGTTTTAGTAATTTAGAATGAGAAAATAAAACAGAAATTAAATTTAGTATGACTTGAATTTAGTATGCATTTATTAAACATGAATTCGTTACACATTTGTTATATGTACGAAAACAGCTTCCGAGTATCCATAAAAGCAATGTTGCCTTTTCGATTTACCGTTACTTTTGCTTAAACTGTGGGCCAACAGAGGACGCAGTTTTTAATAGAAAATAATGTAAACTAAAAAGTCGTTTTAAATCCTTAATTTTCATTATTTTTGGAAATTTTTTTTACTAAAATGATTTATATAATTTATATATTTGAGCGACATCGGGTTTTTATTTTTTTTTTGTATAAATTTTGCATTGATTATTAAAAATTGATAATTTATAAAATAGCCCGATGTACCGCAATACACAAACTAATTATAAAAATATTATCGAAAACCAGAATTAAAAATATTGGAAACTAAGGTCAGAATATGAATTTTACGGTTTTGTTTACTTTTTGCGCTATATAACGCTCTTAACAAAAAAATTATATTGAATCACAGATAAGTTTACAGAGAGGCCGTGCTTCCAGTTTATAAGTTTCGTTACCTATTCAGTTTCCCTCAGCCGCATGTATTGTAAATTGCATACATCTAAGAGTAAAACGTGGTAAAACATTTATTTAAAGAAAGAAAACTGTAGTTGTGAAAGCAAACTGTAATCACACTATAATTTAACGAATGGATTTTGATATTGTGTCTGGGCGTGGTCAGACAACTGTTTTTTTAATTTGAAATGCAACAAAACTATAATTGCTATAATTAAATTCTATAAATTACAGCGACACATACAGCCAATGCGTGCTCAAGGGCGTGCTTAGAATGTGAGTTATGGTTGATTGGGTGTGATTTGGGCCATATGACGATTAATTTCATATTAAATTATTAGAGAATTGTATTATTTTGCAACGCCATCTACCATACGATACACATTCCATTCTCAGTGATTCTACTGGAGTAGCGATCCACGTGGTGGGCGTTGGAACTAAAAAAGCCCTCTCTTGTTGAGCGTTGTCCCTGCGAAACATAATTTCAGATGCTTCTCTGTAAAACCTTATCTGTGATTGAATTCTATACGCTAATGTAATAAATTGAATCAATCGCAACCACGCCACTACTAGTCGAAAAGCTTACGTCTAAAAACTGAGCGCACGAAGATAATCAGAGAAACCCTATGCTTGATAATACTTGCCAAACAGTAGCTGTTTGCAGTTTGCAAAGCGAATGCAAACCCCATATACAACATTCTCCGAATAAATCTACTATTTACACTAATAAATGAAAGCAAAAGTTGTGCCCTGAGTTTTTGATGTGCAAATATTCTGTATAAACTCTAAAAATATTGAATTACCATACCTGATTAGTAAAAAAGGATTAACTGCATGAACTGACATAAAACAATATGCAATTCTTCCCTGATAACTGGAAGCTCGACAAAAATTCTTGCGAAAAGCTTGGAACACATCACTGTCTGTGTTTGGATTTAACATCTGCCTGGAGATGGACGACATCACTGCTAATTTGGAAATAAATTGTATCAAAATGAAATGAAGTATAAACTGACAACTGATTGATTTGAAAATAAAAAAAAACAAAAGCGATCGATATAGCGTAGCTTTATTGACGATTACACACAATGCAGTTTACATCAATTGAGAGAATAAATTACAAACTTGAACAACTAAAATGAAAATAAGAAGTTATGCGGTCTTCACCAGAGAATCGGCATGTTCGACGTATGTGCGGCCGATTTTGATCAATGCAAGACCGGAGCCGATTCCACAAGCGGTGCATAGTGCCACGTTTTGCGGGACAACACTTCGGGCAATTGCCCAGATTAGAACTGAGCCCAAAGAAAAAGTCACGGCACCAAACGAACTGAAAGAAAACGTATATATATTCTAGTATATAAAAACATGTATTCTATTTTATAAAAGAGTAAGAACAGTAATACCATTTTCTATGTGCGTTCCTATTATAAATTATAACTAATCGTGCAAAATTGATATTTTGATAAAATAGCTACCCTACATGGTTTTACAGCAAAAATCGCACCATACTAATTTACGACCAATAGAAACGTTGCATTTGAGTATATTACCATGGCAACAACAAAATTTTTTGGAAATTTTATCCTACCACACCAAGCAGTAGAAAATTTCAGCGGAAATTATTATGTCAAAACAAATGTCAAAATAAATAATTTAATTAGAACTAAAAAATTAAATAAACTAACAAAATTAATGATTAAAATTAAAAACACAATTGTTTTATTTGGTACCGTATCTTTTTGGTACCGTATTTGTAATATTTGGTACCGTATCTTCCACAGCTTTATCAATTGCATTCAATGACTGTTTTACGAAGCGCGACATTTTTGACTTTGACAGATTTAGTATTTTGTTTTCAACAATCGTTGCTCATAGATACGCAATTCTATTGCAACTTGATTAAAAAATATCAAAAACTTTTTGAATTCTGATCAATTTTTGTAAGTGTATTGGTGCGATTTTCTTACCGAATCTGCACTCGAGCATGAATTCATATCCTGGAAATTTCCGGATAGAATTCATGCTCTTGTGAGATTACAAGTGATAATTAATTTTCAGAAACCCTTTAAAAATGTCAAAATTATGGAAAATCATTAAATATCTCAGAAATGGTTAAGAATAGAGGTATGGTTGTATGAACAAACTAGCCTTAAAATTCATAATAGAACCCAAATTGATAATAATATACAGGGTGTTCTATTTAAAATAACAAAGTTAGTGTCAACTTCCGGTATAACCGGAAATGATATACATTCCAAAATATTTTAAAACAATAGATTATATGCGAAAACTATTGTAACCAAATTTTCAAAATTTAATTTCCATTCGTTTACCAGATACGTCTAATGGGTACCCCTTCGTGAATCACCCTGTATATCATTTTTAGTTGAGATTGGTTATTTTTAGTCAACATTCAACAAATTGAATTGTTTATATTACAATTTTTCATTTCTTATTATCTGTCATTTATAGTTGACATATGTCACTTTTTGTTGACATGTGAGATCTTTGTCAACATCTATTCAATTTCGTTGTTTCTTTTGCTCAGGAAAAATTTCACGTCATTTGTTTTAAACACTTCACTTCACATGACCTGCTATTGCTTGAAAAGATCAAATTTGAAAAAAGTAGTATTAGTAAATAGTATTTTGTAGGTTGTTGATTTATGCAAACTAACAACCTAAAATGATTAACAAAAACAAAAAAGTTTTGACGATATATTAGCCATTAGCGGCTACTTGAATCCCACCTCTAACATTTTTCTTTGTTCAGCCAATTCCAAGTTTATGACCATTCTTGTTGACATGTTCAATTCAATTAGAAAAAACATTTTTTTCTAATACTATTTTAGAATAATAACATTCTTGAACTAATTTTAATTTGAGAATGTACTCATTCTGCAACAAGTGCAAGAATATTCATTCTTCTACAAGTGATAGAATGACCACGTGTGGCGGCATTTCATGGAAGTTGACGCAACATTAAGCTATTGTATTTTGATTAATAAATTATTCATTTAACTTATTAATTGTTGATATTAGTAATATTATAATTCAATCAACTAAATCATTCATATTTAGAACATTCTTTATGACATTTTATAACTAATTTTGTTTTTTAATACATATATTATAGCGGCGATATCTGTGAACTAATTGCCAAAAGCGACTAATTGCCTAAAAACGTAAAAACTGACGTATTTTAATTGACGATAGCATTAGAAAAAGTATAGTCTGAAACTCGTCGGAATGAATATTCAGCCCTCGTGCAACCGTCACACTCGCCTTCGGCTCGTGTGACAAATTTCCACTCGGGCTGAATATTCTCATTCCGCACTCGTTGCAGAATATACTATTCTCCAACCGTCCAAAAGAGCTCAATTTTAATACTAATATCTGTCATAAAAGTGGTCAATTTTTATACAGTAAAAAAATGAATTTGTTCATAAGCAATATCAATACTTTTTCTCCTAGGAAAAAAAAGTACCTACTGTATTAGTAAAAGATTTGAAACCACTTTTTTTGCTATTAGAGCCACTTCAGGCGGCGTATTTGGTAGTTCATCGTCATCGAGATCGGAGGGCGTTAATAATTGCAATGCAAATGATGATTTGATTTGACAGATCAAATAATATGTAAAGAGTCATGGCTACCTAAGAACTACAGTACAAAATATCTACGCAATTTTTAAGTTAATGATTTTATAATAATTTTCTCGGTTGGAGAAAAAATAGTATGTGTTATTCGGAGGTAAATACACAAGACGTTCAATTTTCACAGGATAATTTTTTTTTAATACGAAAGATTTGTTGCTATGAAAATATCTCAAGCAGAAAAAGCATGAATAAACCGCGACAGCGTAGCTGGAGCGGTTTTTTCTATTGCTTTTTCTGCGAGCAATATTTCTAAATAGGGAGATAAATCCATGATTAATAGCTTAAAACGGCATTTAAACTTACATTAAGAAATAAAGAGGCTGCAGAATGCCAAACACACTATTTATTTAGACCAAAACGGTCTTCAACATGCATTTTTGTAACATTTTGACATTTGACAACGACAACTGAAAAATGTTTTTATCAGTTACGATTTTTCACACCTTCGGAGCTCTTTTTTTCACTAAAAATCGGACGTGATTGGTTCAAATTTGAAAATGTGTGCATTTTGATTGGCTACTGAGGTAAGAATGGATTTATCGGATTAAAAGTACTTTGTTGGATTCGCAATATTTGCATTAGTTCGGTACGCTTAAGGTTTTAGAAATGATCGTTTCTTTGGTTACCGATGATTTCATCAAATTTTTATTTGTTGTCAAAATATTAATTTTGCATTTGTGCAGTTTAAATTTAGTTTTAAATCGATTATAGAAAAAATCTTGTGTGTATTTTGAGCGAAAAGTGCCTTTGTCGCCCTCGACAGATTGTCGCGCTCGCTATGCGTCATGCGACAAGATTCTGCTTCGATCAACAAAGTTCGAGGGTTTAGAGAATTAAGCTACATTTCTTAAATTGAATATTTACCTAAATAACAGACGCTGTTTTGTGGAAAGCTCGCTTAAATGGGGCCTATTGTACAAATATAAGCCGGATCCTAATAAAGTATTAAATAACAGAATGTTGGTGATGTCTCTTTTGGGAAATATTCTGCAAAGTAAGCATAATAAATAATTTGACTCAGTACATACATTTATTCAATATTACCTTAGAACTAGCGATGGATTCATAACGTTTACGGAAAGTGCAGTGTAGCTTAAAGCACCTTGAACCGGTGCATAATAAAATAAGATGTTGTCCTTATTTATTGGTTTTAACCCTAATTTACCACATAGGGATACCCGGGATTCTGATGCAGATGCCATTTTAACGTATCAAATACAAATTACAGATTAACGTTCTGATTTTTGTTTTTCTGAATAACGTAACATCTACTCACATCACATGTCAGTTGACAGTCAGTCAATGTTGCCCAATATGACAATAAACGTAAAAAGGCCCTAAAATATATGTGAGGATGGGAGCGAAGTGACGATTTGCATAAAATTCAGCTAAAAATTTCCACCACGGAAAATATATATATTTTACTCTTAGATCATGGAATACTGGATTGCTAATACAGTTTTGTAGCCAATGCGTCAGATAAGGAGTAGCCCTCGTAATAAAAAAAGTGAGATAGAGCCAAGTAGTCCAATTCAAGTAACGTATTACAAGCTTCTATTTTAGAAACTCCTCCCATTTTCGTGTGGCAATGTTTTATTGGCTTGTTATATTCTTATGACGTCATATCCGGTTAAATGTCAATATTGGGTATTGTTTACTTTTTCTTCTGGCTTTGCTTGTTAAGAGCTCGCATTTTGCTGAATCGTTCATCGACCATCGTTGTTTAATTTAGTTTTTGTGATTAGTTTATGTTATTTGCTGTGTTATTTCGTGTTTATATTATTGTGTTAGTTTAATTGAACTTTTTTAAGTAAAAAACAATCAGAATGTATTGCATTCTGTGTAAATCTAAAAGTGGCCTTTCTTATCATAAGTAAGTAATTTGTTTGTTTTGCCATGACTGGCTTACTATATTCATATTTATGTTTAGGTTTCCATCAAACAAAGTAGAAGCAGAGCAATGGTGTAATATCATACGAATAGAACCGTCAAAGATCACAAAGTTTAGTAAAATTTGTGGGCATCACTTTCAAGAATGTTGTTTTGAAATTTCAATACACAACAGCACCAGACGTACTCTGAAAACCGGCAGCATACCATCAATAAATTTGAAAGCGCCGTTTAATAGCATCTCGAAAACAGCCAAACGCAAAAGGTACAGCATTTTTCATTGATATCCAAAAGCAGCTACAAGGATTGTTCAAACCAAAATTGCAGCAATTTCAGCTGAGTTTGTGTTTATGAACCGCTTAATCCTTACCTGTTATTTCATGTTTTTTCGATATATGGTATAAAGTTTGCATTATAACGGAGATGAGGACTTAGCTTTAGAAATTTTGGCTTCGACATTGCGTTGGTTTAAACAATTCTTTAAAGTGGGTTTAGTCACTCTAATAATTTCTGTGTTTTCAGTATTGAAACAGTATTGAAACCTACTACATCAGGGCCTGAGAACAACTCTAATGATTCATGTTCATCGCACGTGAGATGTCCATTACCAAAAAAGTAAGTTTTTGTTTTACTTAATTAATGTCTTTAATTAGGTTTGTTTGTTTCGCTAGTTTGCGTCAACCATGTACAGCCTCAGTACACTGCAATTATTTATTTGAGCAAAAATTGTATGATTAAAATTTCAAATATTTTTGAAATTGCTCTCATAATAATAATTATTATACCCAGTGTGGATGTAAATGGTTGATGCCAAGTACCGAAACAAATATTATCCCATTAATATACAATTTAGTATTAATTTAATTTAATATTTTTAGGTCAAAAATTGAATTGGAATGTGATTCTGAACCTGCACATGACGGTTCTATCGAGGATTCGGATCAAGTTACTGTCGAGGACAACTTATTTGAAAACACGGACAAAAATTCACTGACAGATTCATCCGTTGGCGTTAGTGACGATGAATTATTAAAAGAGAAGCAGGACCAGCATTTATCTTCCGCTTTGTGGTTAAGTCGAAAGTTAAACAAAGTAAATCCAGATGAATGGAAAACCCTTGAAGAAGCAAAACAAAATTTTTTGGAAGCTATGGATCTTATTAATATTCAAAAAATTAGAATACGCGGATTAACCACTAAATCAGGTCGATTACTTAAGAAAGTTAAGTCCTACCATGAGTTAATCGATAACTTAAAGAAGTTAAATTACTTATCGGATGATGGTTGCGATGGTCTTAAGGTAAATATTAGTGTGTGGGGTGTGAAGTAAAGTGAAATGAAGTGTGTGGTGCAAACGATTTTAAAAAACGACAGTTTTGGCTGTGGCGTAGTGTTGTTTTCTTTGTGTGTGTTTCTTCTTGGCATTCGAATCATAATCAATTTCTAAATCAAGTTCGAGTTCGTTCAATACGTTTATGTGGGAAAATGTAACATATGTAGTATTAAAATATGTAATTATTTAAATACGTAACATATGTATTTTATCAATAAAACTTTAAAATTTACCGAGCGATTCTTAATTTACTTTCAGAATATTACGGCTCCTTCTTTGGACGAAATAATGAAAAGGAAAAGCGAAGGCAAAACCAGCAAAATATCTCCGCAGTTGAGATGTTTTGTATTAACATTACATTTTTATTCGCCAAAAGGCTATGCATATGTGCGAAAAGCTTTTGGAAACCTTCTGCCCCATCCATCTACGATCAGGAAATGGTACCAATCCTACGATGCCAGCCCTGGATTCACAACTTCAGCTTTAGAATCAATAAAGCTAAAAGCTGCTAAAAGGGAAGTTGTGGTATCCCTTATGATGGATGAAATGGCCATCAAAGAAAATATTTACTATGATGGGAAAAAATTCCATGGATATGTGGATCATGGGATTGATGGTGGCCACCAACGAGATGGAAAATGTCATGCCCGGAATGCTCTAGTAATTATGGCAGTTGGCCTAAATTCCCATTGGAAGATACCATTGGGATATTTTTTTATCAATGGTTTAAAATCCAAGGAAAGAGCTCATTTAATTAATGAGTGTTTAACAAGACTGCATGCAACTGGAGCACATGTATTTTCATTAACATTTGATGGTGCGCCTTCGAATTTGTCAATGTGTGAACATCTTGGTTGTCATTTGAATTATGGTGACGCATCATTTAAACCTAATTTTAATCATCCATGTACCACCGAAAAAGTGTATGTGTTTTATGATGCTGTTCACATGGTCAAACTCGTACGGAATGCGTTTGGCAGTAAAAAGAATTTTATCGGTACAAACGGCCAAATTATTTCTTGGTCCTATTTAGAAAAATTGCACTAACTTCAGGAAATTACTGGTTTGAGGGCTGCCAATAAAATATCATCTCGTCACATACACTGGCAGAAAGAACCCATGTGTGTTCGATTGGCGACACAAAGACTAAGCCTGAGTGTAGCCAAATCGCTCCAATTTTTGGAGATGGAAATAAAAGATGAAAAATTTAAAGGGGCAGCAGCAACAGCGGAATTTTGTACGATATTTAATAACGCGTTTGATATTTGCAACAGCAGGAATAAGTTTGCTTGTAAACCATATACTAAACCTATTTCAGCTGCAACCGTTGATTACTATAAAGAAACCATCAAGAAGATTGTTAGTTATATTGAAACATTAAAATTACAAGATGGAACTCTATTAATTAACAGTCAGCGAAAAACCGGTTTTATAGGAATAATTATAACTTTGAATAACGCCATAAACATGTTTGAAAGCATTATTGATAATACCAGCATGAGATATTTCCTGACTTACAAAGTAAGTCAAGATCATTTAGAGGTATTTTTTAGTGCGATAAGAAGCAGAGGAGGTTACAACAACAATCCCTCTGCCTACCACTTTGGAGCCGCTTATAAAAAACTTTTATTAAGACATGATGTTTCCGGGGCAGAATCGGGTAACTGCACCGATTTTGGCGATATTAGAATATTAAATGTTAGTAGTGGATTTTCGGACAATTTAATAGATCCTGAAATTAATGAAAATGGTGAGTTGCTTAAACAAATTGCCGACCACGATTACATACAAACCATGTGGACGCTCTCATCATTTGCATCCGAAATTGTCGAATATATTGCTGGTGCAGTTGCCCGTATCGTTTCAAAACGAATAAATTGCGAAACATGCATAAATGCACTAAAACAAAATGTTGAGAAGGGTTGTTCGAGGCTAACTTTAATTAAAAGTTGTGGTGGTCTATGGATTCCACACAAAGACGTCATGCTAATTTGCAAAGCGTGTGAAACAACATTCAACGAAAATAAAAATACTTTAAATAAATTAAAAACCGTCCAGCTTTCCTTAAGAATCCTGGTAAAAAGAAAAGTACACTCAGAAGTATTTCTGGAAGAAAATTATATAGCTCACACGAAAAATTATGAAATATTAAATGATCATAGAGATCAATTAATCAATTTAATAATTGATAAATATTTTATGATTCGTTTAAATCATTTTGCTAAAAATGAAATAAAAAAAGAAAAAAGATATAGAAAACAATTAACAAAATTAATATTGTTTCATAATGAATAATTCAACGTTTTGTTGAAATTTCTCGAGCAGAAATGGCATAAGTAAATCGTAACAGCGTGGCTAAAGCGATTTTTTTTTATTGCCGTTAATTAACTATGTCTTTTTGGTTTTCTTATAATTCTTAAGCCATTAATTAACACCCGTGTTTATGCAACACAATATACCTATTTTTTCTCACATGTCAGCATATTAGTATTAGTATTTTTTATATATTTTATTTATTAGTTTTTATTTTTAATGACTATTATATCTATAATGTGATATGTATAATAAATACTCATACTTTTTTTATATTCTCACTTTGTTTAATAATATAATTACGAAAGAAGTACCGAAAACAGATAATATTTAATAGTATTTGAAATTTAAAATACGCGCCCGGAAGTGAATGGTATAAAGGCGGAGTCAGTATTATGGGGCGGAGTTAACTGATTTCATCTCACTCTACTTGAGCCGATTGGAAATTTCTCTCTTTTAGCAATCTAGTCTTCCATGATCTAAGATTTTACTATTATTACCTGAGCCAGAAACGCTGCGCGCTCAGCTGGTTTATTAGCTTTCCTGGGATTGGCCACAGAAAGCAGGTAAAATCGAGGTAAATGTAAATGTCAAATTGACATGTGATTAAATCATAATAATTGTGGATGACGTTTGGTGATGTTTAGATCTGTGATATTAAAAGACTATAAAAGTGATTAAAAGTGTGCTTGCTGTGTAGTATTTGTATCGTCGTCGTTATTAAGGTGATTTGGACTGAAAATGCCTCAAAGTTGTTCCATTTCGACGTGTGTTCAAACGAAATTGTGGCATTTCTTATTTAAGGTTTCCGAAGAATAAGGAAATGCGGGAACGATGGGTTCATTGCTGCAAACATCCGAAGGTATAGTTTTTTGATATTATTTTTATTATTGCACAACTAATTATTGTCTTTTAGGCTTTAGTGAGGGTTATATTAAAAAATTTAAATACAGAATCTGTTGTGAGAAGACCTATCGTTATGTCAAGAACTGAAAACTGAAAACGCGACCGAAGATGCAACAGCGGTGCCAGAAGAGGAGGCAAGCAAAGATATCCCCGAGCAGGAGATTATAGAGCCCATTGTAATTTCTTCTTTGGATGAAGATGAAGACGTGCAGGAATTAGAAGAACCCTCGGAAGAACCCTTGTAATTTTTGATCGACTGTAATATAATAAATATTGTCTCTACATATTTGATCATCGCTGTTTTTTCCGAAAAATGCCAATTAACTTATTGGTTATATGCAAAAAACCGAGCAAAAAACTAAAGGTCTTATTCATAAAAATTAAATATGGTCTATAGACCTGTTGTAAATTATAAAGTCACAATCTGAGCAAAATTTACATATTCCTTAAGAGCGTGCTGCCATATACTTGAAAATAAGGATGGCGCCACTGTAGAGTGCATTTACAAAGCTTACTTTTATTGCGTTTAGTGTTAATTAATATTTTTAATTTATATTGCATGAGAAAATTCGCTGGAAATGTGATTCCACAGTACTTCCCTCGTTGCTATGTTAAAATTTGTTATAAAAAAATTTATAGAATTTTGAGTAATCTTTTATTGAAAAAAATTAATCGGGTTATTTAAAAATGCTTTTTAAATTTTAATTAAGAACCAAATTTTAAACAAATTTAAGCGATAAAGTTGAAAAGTGTGTATGAAAAGATTAAAAAGTGAAAAATTTGTTGTAGGTACTCTAAATTAATGAAACTATTTGAAGCTAGATTTAAAATTACCAATATAAATCAATGTTTGAAGTAAATCCTACTACTATCAGTGTAAGGAGTGTGTTAAGGGTTAAAAACATGAATTGAGGATTCTAGCCTATTTTTGAATAAACTAGTTAAAATTATATTTCAATTTATTATTAGAAAACAAATTTGAAAAAAATCTGACAAATCAAACTGTAAGGGGTGCAGTAAGGGTTACAATTGTAATATGTAGGTCCTACCCTAATTTCAATTAAATTAACTAAATAATGATAAGTTAAATAAGTTAAAATTACTACTGGAATCCAAATTTGGAAGAAATCCGAGCATTTTGACTGTAAAGGGTATATTAAGGGTTGAAGTTCTAAAATAAGGGTCGCAGATTATTTTTAATTAGATTATTCGTAAATTTGCTTTAAATGTATAGTAGAAATATAATATGAAGAAAATCCGATCCATATGACTCAAACTGTATATTTGAGGGGTGGGGGTGTGTACTTAGGGTCGTAAACTATTTTTAATCTCTCATTATGTAAATATATATAAAATTACTGATGGAAAATGGTGGATTATGCTGACATATACAGATCAAAACACTGTCAATTTTTGAACAAATAATTTAAAGGACCAACAGGCCACAAGAGCTTATTTTTAGGAGATGAAACTTTTACCAGCATTTTCTTCAATGTATTCCTAATATGTATGCCAAATTTGGTTCAAATAAAATGTTCCTCCACAACAACTTTTTGACCGTTCAACCCTTTAAAAAAACTCCAGATTTTTTGAAAGCATTCACCACTTGTGGTATACACAAAACATATGTTCAATGTTTGATCAAAATCGGTGCAACTTTAGAAGATTAAGTGGATGCACCGATTTTGCTGTTTTTGGCCAATAATGCGCAGGTTCTTGAGAATTTCCTAACTTTTTTTTCTTTGACCTAATCAATGGGCAGGTAGAAAAAAAAGGACGTAAATTTTGCTTTAATCGGGTCAGTAGATTCCGAAATATAGCGGTATAAAGAAACGGACAGACCGACAGACAGACCGACAGACGGAAATTAGTGAATATGATTTTCGTAATCTACGTATTCTATAAAGTAGAAAAAAGTGAAATTTAAAGAATTTTTTTTTTCATAAATACAATACTTCCTCTACGAGAGAAGTAAAAACAATTACCGGACCACGCCCAGACACAATTTCACCGCATCAACTGATATAGTCTGTCCGTTTATGATAGGCTATTACGTCATCAATTGTATATGACGCAATCTAAAGGTCTATTCCGATTAAACTGCGGTTCCGAGTCACCAGCGGTTTTTTATGAGTTCGTTTTGAGGGCCCTGAAATTGGCAGGTCTTTGTTTTTGGCAGCAGCCACTCTATTAACACTCGTTGAACTTATTTTAAGTGCATTCGCCACCAAAATTCGCCGAGCAAATTTACAACCATGTTTTTCACTTCACTAGAAAGGCACTTTTGTCCTGGCGAATGTGAACTATACTTTATGCGTGACCAACAAAACGTTGGTAATAAACTAAATGTAACTAAAAATAAAATCTTTCTTGCCCATTTTCTCAGTTAATACCTCATATTATCGCCTAATTTTTATAGCAATATTAATATTATTAATTACTAACGGATTTATGCCTAAAATTAATTGGATTCTGTCGTTTTAATTTTTATTTTAGCGGTTGGTATTAACTACGTCATAACTGCTAAGCAGTGACGTAATAGCCTATCATAAACGGACAGCGATAATATAATCTGTCCGTTTATGATAGGCTATTACGTCATCAATTGTATATGACGCAATCTAATGGTATGTTCCGATTAACCGGCGGTTCTGAGTCACCAGCGGTTTTTTTTTAGTTCGTTTTGAGGGCCCTGCAATTGGCAGGTCTTTGTTTTTGGCAGCAGCCACTATATTAACACTCGTTAAACTTATTTTAAGTGCATTCGCCACCAAAATTTGCCGATCAAATTTACAACCATGTTTTTCACTTCACTAGAAAGGCTTTTTTGTCGTGGCGAATGTGAATTATACTTTATGCGTGACCAACAAAACGTTGGTAATAAACTAAATGTCACTAAAAATAAAATCTTTCTCGCCCATTTTCTCAGTAAATACCTCATATTATTGCCTAATTTTTATAGCAATATTAAAATTATTAATTACTAACGAAATTATGCCTAAAATTAATTGGATTCTGTCGTTTTAATTTTTATTTTAGCAGTTGGTATTAACTACGTCATAACTGCTAAGCAGTGACGTAATAGCCTATCATAAACGGACAGCTAATTTCACATACTAATCAACAAACAGAATCGATTTATATCACTTTTGCCCTTAGGAAACCTAACCTTTTTTTTTGTAAGGAGAGGAAATCCTCATGAACACCCAACGCTTTGATGATCTTTAGCGCGTTGGGTAGTGCCGGACTCCTACCGACTAAAACCCCTCCTGGTTTTCCCTAACAGCAGCGGGACCGCCTCTCGGCATTACTTCACTGCTGTTAGTCACTCCTACCACCTCTCCAGAAAACCTAACCTAACTTAAGCCACCTCACAAGATCCAACCTATAATATTTTTTTTGAATTCTAATCATATCTAGCAATAGCAATTAATAATATAACCTATCTAATCATTCGGAGTCTTGCCGCCGCTTTGTTTAAACCGCAGGCGCGGGTCACAGGACAAACCGCGTAGGCGTTGGAGAAAATTCCGGCTTTTTTGGATCCTAAGCAACCCATTTCCAATTTTAAGGGAAATGCGGACTACTTTGTTGACGCAACGTTGCAAATCCGTAGGCGAAATCAAATGCAGTCTTTGGAGCTCTTTCTTGATGGAGCGGGCGCTCATCCGCCACACGTCACCTATTTTTGAAGAGCCGGTTACTGTCTACAACTACAACAAACAAAACCGTAAAGGAATTTGATTAATATGATTTTAAAACGATTATAAAACTTGGAAATCTTGGGTATGATCACAAACGCTATGCTATTAAGAATCGATTTGTTGCTCCAGATGGTGGTAGTCATACCCAGAGGATTGAGGCAACTTGGAGGCCAGCAAAAGATTGGTTTCGTGGTCGTCATTATAGTGTAGATAAATTTGCTGAAATCTATGTGAATATCTTCGGCGTCGTCATTGCCGCAAAAATGGCATTGATTTTTTTCTAAGTTTGTTAGATGCCATTCGTGCTAGAAATTACGAAAATTATAATGATCTCCGTAATGGGGCTTTTGAAGAAGGGCTTTGGTAGGCATTATTTTTGCTAGGCTTATTCTCTTTATTCTTTTTGTGCTAGGACATGGTTACTTTTTTTCGGTTTTATATTTGGGTTAGTTATTTATGTTAAAAGTAAGTTGTTGGTAACTTTAGTTATATTGATATTATTCAAGTTTGTGTATTCTCTTTGCGCAGGGGCCATGTTAACATGTAATTTTGTTTATTTTCTTTGCTCAGCGGCCATGTTAACTGATTCTGTTCATTCTAATTTTACGTAGAATTTAATCATCCGATAAATGACTAATGTGACCTGATAGAGAATCTTACTTAATCCCGTTGAATGATTAGATGTTATGTTATTAATTGCTATAATGCAATATATGATTAGAATTCCAAAAAAAATTGTTTTAGTCTGGTTTGATTAGGCTAGATGTTGTGAGGTAGCATAAGTTAGGTAAAGTGTCCTAAGGGCAAAAGTGGTATTAATCGATTCCGTTCGTTGATTAGTATCTGAAAATATCTATATTAACATTTTTTGTCGCGGGCCATAAAACGATTTTTTACCTTTTAAAAATTTACTTTATAACATAAGAAAATATAATATTAGATTTCAATAAATATTCGCATCAATAATTATTAACATTTATTTAAAGCAGCCCGAGCATAACTTGAGTAGAACATTCTGAACCATTTAATATTCGTTTGAAATGCTAATAGCATTATGAAAAAACTTTAAAAAATGAAAGTTCTTTTAAAAAGAGCGAAAAAATAAACTGAAAAACTTGTCCGTACAAAAAGTCTATCCTATACACTGTTGGGCCTCCTGAAGCTTCCGCCTAGCTGAACGAACTCGCCCTTCTTGTCGTTTAATGTCGCCATCCGAAACACTCCCACATTGTACAAGCGGTTGCTTAGGATCCAAAAAAGCCGGAGTTTTCGACAACGCCGACGCGGTTTGTCCTGTGACCCGCGTCTTCTGTTTAAACAAAGCGGCAGCAAGACTCCGAATGCTCGTCTCTTCGGTAACGTTCGGCCCGGCTGGTTTCAAACCAATCGGCAAATGCATAGCCGTGAATTCGGTGCCGTCGGGGTGGCACGCACGAAAATCTTGCAACCGTTTTGCCCAGCACAGTTGCACAGGCTTTTCTTGGTTGCAGCCGTAAATAAAGTCACTTACTTTAGGATTTTGCTTGCTGGACTTGTATACAGTAACCGGCTTTTTAATAATATGTGACGTCTGGCGGATGGGCGCCCACTCCATCAAGGTATAGCTCCGAAGTCTGCGTTTGAATTCGCCATTGGGGAGGTTGGATTTGCAACGTTGTGTCGGCAAAGTGGTCCGCATTTCCCACTCGCATTTCTTTTCTTCGATATGTTTGCCCGACATTCTTTTCGGCGTCTTCTTAAATATTGGGGCAGACATTATTGTTCTAAGGTATTTGGTTTGGGTAGGTAAGCAAAAAGCCACGGCGTCAAGTAGGACTATTTCAGTTTCAGTAGTTCACGTTCACTTACTTGTAGGTATAAACAAACTAATCTTTCGTGGTTTAAAACCGCCATCTATTATGAAAAAAGCTACTTCAAGGAAACTGCACGGCAACAATGTCAAAATATAAAGTATGCAATTTATAATACAGTTAAGTGTCCTTTAGAAGGTAGAGCCAGTGACCCCCCATGGTTAAACTTGGAACTTCTATTGTTTTGAGTCTCTGCGGTCAGCGGGCTATACGCTGTCCGTTTATGATAGGCTATTACGTCACTGCTTAGCAGTTATGACGTAGTTAATACCAACCGCTAAAATAAAAATTAAAACGACAGAATCCAATTAATTTTAGGCATAAATCCGTTAGTAATTAATAATATTAATATTGCTATAAAAATTAGGCGATAATATGAGGTATTAACTGAGAAAATGGGCAAGAAAGATTTTATTTTTAGTTACATTTAGTTTATTACCAACGTTTTGTTGGTCACGCATAAAGTATAGTTCACATTCGCCAGGACAAAAGTGCCTTTCTAGTGAAGTGAAAAACATGGTTGTAAATTTGCTCGGCGAATTTTGGTGGCGAATGCACTTAAAATAAGTTCAACGAGTGTTAATAGAGTGGCTGCTGCCAAAAACAAAGACCTGCCAATTTCAGGGCCCTCAAAACGAACTCATAAAAAACCGCTGGTGACTCGGAACCGCAGTTTAATCGGAATAGACCTTTAGATTGCGTCATATACAATTGATGACGTAATAGCCTATCATAAACGGACAGACTATAACATTTTTTGTCGCGGGCCATAAAACGATTTATTACCATATATGCAAAGAAAATTATGCACGTACTCTGTTATAACCAATTTAATATTTAAATAAATTCAATTACCATCATATTTTTAAAAATTTACTATAGTCTGTCCGTTTATGATAGGCTATTACGTCATCAATTGTATATGACGCAATCTAAAGGTCTATTCCGATTAACCTGCGGTTCCGAGTCACCAGCGGTTTTTTATGAGTTCGTTTTGAGGGCCCTACAATTGGCAGGTCTTTGTTTTTGGCAGCAGCCACTCTATTAACACTCGTTAAACTTATTTTAAGTGTATTCGCCACCAAAATTCGCCGAGCAAATTTACAACCATGTTTTTCACTTCACTAGAAAGGCACTTTTGAACTGGCGAATGTGAACTATACTTTATGCGTGACCAACAAAACGTTGGTAATAAACTAAATGTCACTAAAAATAAAATCTTTCTCGCCCATTTTCTCAGTTAATACCTCATATTTTCGCCTAATTTTTATAGCAATATTAATATTATTAATTACTAACGGATTTATGCCTAAAATTAATTGGATTCTGTCGTTTTAATTTTTATTTTAGCGGTTGGTATTAACTACGTCATAACTGCTAAGCAGTGACGTAATAGCCTATCATAAACGGACAGCGTATATATAACATCAAAAAATACAATATTAGATTTCAATAAATATTCGCATCAATAATTATTAACATTTATTTAAAGCAGCCCAAGCAGAACCTGAGTAGAACAATATGACCATTTAATGTTCGTTTGAAATGCTAATAGCATTATGAAAAAACTATAAAAGATGAAAGTTCTTTTAAAGAGCGAAAAAAAAACTGAAAAACTTCTCCGTACGAAAAGTCTATCTAGTACACTGTTGAGCCTCCTGAAGCTTCCGCCTAGCTGAACGAACCCGCCCTTCCTGTCGTTTAATGTCGCCATTCGAAGCACTCCCACATTGTACAAGGGGTTGCTTGGGATCCAAAAAAGCCGGAGTTTTCGCCAACGCCGACGCGGTTTGTCCTGTGACTCGCGTCTGCGGTTTAAACAAAGCGGCGGCAAGACTCCGAATGCTCGTCTCTTCGGTTACGTTCGGCCCAGCCGGTTTCAAACCAATCGGCAAATGCATAGCCGCGAATTCGGTGCCGTCGGGGTGGCACGCTCGAAGCCCTTGCAACCGTTTTGCCCAGCACAGTTGCATAGGCTTTTCTTGGTTGCTGCCGTAAATAGAGTCACTTACTTTAGGATTTTGCTTGCAGGAGTTGTAGACAGTAACCGGCTTTTTGAAAATAGGTGTCGTCAGGCGGATGGGCGCCCGCTCCACCAAGGTATAGCTCCGAAGTCTGCTTTTGATTTCGCCATTGGGGAGGAGGTCGGATTTGCAACACTGTGTCGGCAAAGGGGTCCGCATTTCCCACTCGCATTTCTTTTCTTCGATATGTTTGCCTGACATTCTTTTCGGCGTCTTCTTAAATATTGGGACAGACATTATTGTTCTAAGCGTGTTTGGGAAAGTAAGCAAAAAGTGACGGCGTCAAGTAGGCCTATTTCAGTTTCAGTAGTTCACGTTCACTTACTTGTATTTATAAACAAACTAATCTTTCGATGGTTTGAAACCGCCATCTTTTATGAAAAAAGTTACTTCAAAGAAACTGCACGTCAACAATGTCAAAATATAAAGTATGCAACTTATAATACAGTTGCGATATTGGTGCCTCCGTCGATAAAATAAATAAATTTTGGAAGCTATGCCAAACAATAGAAGGAATCAGAGATAATAGAGGGAGAAACAAACACATAACAGCATAACACTAAATTTTTTTTAGGTTAATCAGCCACACTGACTCCACATGTTTTCAGAACCATTAGTATTTTTGTGCAACCAGCAATACAATGTCAGTAATTTTTAAATAATTTCGAGACACCTAATCAGTACTGGTAGTACTGTCAGTATATTTCGGACCGCACCCTGTGCAAATTGTGCAATGTTAATTATTTTTTTGCACGGCAAAATGAATGTAGGTCTTGGTTTAATAAGATGTAGGTTACTTATGCTGCTTATGCGGTTTAAAAATTAGTTGAATATTTGAATTTGGAGTCATATGGAGTCAGAATGAATGCCAGTTCGCGATCTAGGGACTTTATGGAAAGGTGAACGTGAATGTGCCTACTTGATGCCGGCATTTTGTGTGCCAATAATCTGAACAATGTTGTTTTGTGCCTCATATTTAACAAGACGCCGAAAATAATCTCGAGCCATATATCAAAGTAAAAAAATGTGAGTGGTAAATGCAGACTACTTTGTTGACGCAACGTTGCAAATTCGTAGGCGAAATCAAATGCTCTCTTTGGAGCTCTTTCTTGATGGAGCGGGCGCCCATCCGCCAGACGTCACCTATTTTTGAAGAGCCGGTTCACGGATAGTAGACTAATACGGTCGATGCGCCAGCATCCCCACTACTACTGCCCGTGGAGTGTGACGTCACAAGAGACCAATACATCCATTTGCATTTAGCGTTTGGATATCTTTAGCTGTTTCGTTTGTCGTTTCTGTGATATTTGTGAACTTTTGTAAAAATACATTGTGATATATTAACAAATAGTCTTTAATTAATCTATTAAGGTAAGTTTCTCAATATTATATTAGCCATAAGATTCCGATCAAACGAGAGACTTTTGTAGTAAACTTTTGAGGTTGAAACGTTGGAATAACGCATAAATATAGTTTGCTTTTATTTAAAATAGTAAACCCACTGGGTTTGTGGCTTTAAGCTTTCAGTCACTTCTCTTTTAATAAAATCAAATTATATCTACTTATCTAGGCCTTAATATATGTTTACATGCAAACTTTTTTCTATAGTTAATCAGTTTGGAAATAATTTCAATATTTTTTCAGATGACTATTTGCGCTGTTAATGGTTGTAATTCTAACAATAGACACAAAAATGTACCAACAATATCTTTCCATGTGTTTCCTAAAAATAGCGAACTGAAGAAAACATGGATTTTATTTTGCAAACAAGACAACTTTAATCCTTCTACAAGCCGCATATGTAGCAAACATTTCAAAAAGGAAGATTATAATTTAAATTTTGTTGGAGATGTATCTCTATCTATCTATCATAATTAAAAAAAAGATGGAATGATGAATATTCTTGAAATAAGCTATTTGTTGTATATAATTAGATAATAGAACCAAACCGAACCCGAGTTTTACATTATCATATTTATTGTTACTATTAATTTTTTTATATGTAAGCTATGTTTTTTGATGGATCAGTATGCTGTGTATTTATGCGACAAGCCAGTAGCTGACTTGTTTAATTGAATTTTTCTATTGATATGTTTCTTTAGTATTAAAATTACTGAAATTTGCTGCATTTAAAATATTCATTTTACTGAAAATACAACTTACTTATTGTAATTTTGTTGTTGTTTTTTTATTTATTAATTAAAATAAACATTATTTAGAACAAAAAAAATCATTAAGCTCTTTAATTAGTTAATTACCAGCAATTTTAATTCAATTTCCCATAAGAGTGGGTAGCTTCTATGAAGGTTAGAAAGGGAAGGAGACATAAATGGCATCAAATTGTATACTTTTGATGGGCCCATAATCGTCGTCGTCAGGTAGCGCTGAGAGGGTTAATTATAAGGTTGACATTTGCAGTGCGAGTGTCTTGCCTATGTTTTTATAACCTAAAATTTAACTTTGTTGACTTGCAGCGTGTTTGTGTCTTTTGCGTGTTTGTTAGTTTGGGTCGAGAATCGTATTTTTATACATTTGATTTATAAACATTTAGTGATAATAAACATTTTGTGATAGTAAACATTATGCCATTGTGTTGCATCGATAACTGCGGGGTTGGAAGCTCCAAAAAGAAGCCAGGTCATCGGAATTACCACCTATTCAATATTCCAACGGTATGTTTAATAGAAATATATTATAATTGATCGTTTTTGTAGGGATTTTGTAAGTCTAAATTGTTTGTCAAAATGTGTGTAATATTATTTAAATAGTAAATATAATATAATTTGTACGTAAATTAAGAATTCTTTTTCTATATAGCAATTGAATAGAAAACAGCAGTGGTTAGAAGCAATTGAGCCGCATTTGAGAATAATTCGACGCCGAAGATCTTTGAGCGAGTCTTGGACAAATGAATTACACGTGTGTGAATTACACTTTGAACTGAATGATATTGAAAGAGATTATAAGACTTTATTGAAGGATGGATCTGTTTATTCAATGCCGCGGGGAAGATACAAATTAAAAAATACAAGCGTACCGTCTATTTTTAATAAGGTTAATATTTTTAATTTAGTATGATTAATAAATTAGTTAACTATAGTTAATAAAATAGGAAATTAATGTTTTTACTGGTTTATTTCAGTCGCAGCTAACTAGTCAAGCAGAAAATAAAGAAAATGTTGAACCAAATAGCGTAATAGAGATCGTGGTCAAAGATGTCCATTTATCAGGCCAAAGCTCTGCTGATAATAATCAACATTCAAGTTCGGTACGTTTCAATCAAATTTTTTTTAGTCCATTTGTACAAGACGTTTTGTTTCTAATTTTTACAATATTGCAGAGTGCCCTCGTTGTTAACTTGGACTCATACAATCTCGAAGCACTGATGTCGGACATTAGAACTTTCAGTAACAAAATACCAGACTGTTGGGGATTCTGCGAAATGTCAAATGCTGTGCTCTTATTTTGTCATAATGATGAAGAGACACTTTTAGATAGAACAATTTTTATAAGAGAGAATATGACAACTGAGGTATATATTACGAAGCGATTTATTGTTCTATTTTTAATTACAATTTTTATTATTTACAATTACAGATACGAGCTAACGGAAATATTAGTAATGTAGAATTGATGAGAACTGTTACAAAATTTGATGATGTTTTAGCTGCGATGCTTGAAATCAGCAAATTTTATATATGTCGAGGAAATTCTATTAACAATAGTCACTTTACCAGTAGATTTGATGTAGTTGATGGACGGTGCATGTCCTGTCTTGTAAAAGACAAGGAAGGAAAAGACCGCAATTATCAAAAACTGAAACGTACTATTTTAAAAAAAAAGCAAATGCAAAGCAAGCTCAAGAATTGGAAAAGAAAATACAATCGACTACAGGAAAAAGTAAGTAATTTTTAAAAATTTAAGTAATAATTTTTAAATTTCTTTAAATATTTATTTGTAAAGCGATGCTTGAAAGCAAAACCGAGGGGTTCGACGGGAAATTTTTGTTATTTAGAAATTCTTAGACAATTCAGAGAAGATTTTGGGAATTTTAGAGGAATATCCAAAAAATTTTAGTGGCTCAGGAAGTTCGAAGAATTCTTTGGAATTTCTGAGTAATTCTAGAAAATTTTATGGGTATTCTTGTAATCACATAATTGCCTTTCAATCAACCCCTCGGGTAAAAAAATTATAAATCTTCGTGGGAAGTTTTATCTCGATACAGGAATAAAACACTTTCCAAGTTGGTTGTAATACTGGGTGTTTTAAAACTGAAGTAATATATCAAGTGTGATATTTAATCATTGTGTTACAGATTACAAAATTGGAACGCAATAATCAAAATTTACAACTTCGGTGGGCAACAGCTTCTAAAAACGCGGTTGAAGAGGCAATAATAAACCTTCCAAAAACGCAGCAAGAAGCTATTAGAGCATGTTTAATGGCTGCGAAATGCAAAGGTCCGACAGGAAGACGATATTCCAATTCATGGATATTAGAATGTCTTTTGATTCGGATCAAAAGCCGTCGTACTTATATTCACTTACGTAACCACAAAATTTTAACGCTGCCTACCATTGAAACCTTATGTAAATACATTAGGAACTTAAAACCTTCGTACGGTTTTGACGAAGAATTGTTTAAAACTCTTTCAAAGAAAGCTCTTCATATGAATATGGAAGATAGAAGAGGTTTGTATGAAATTTGTGTGTTAATTTTGTATAGGTTTGGACAAAAAATGTAGAACGATTTTTAAACAAGTCTTCCTGTAACAATACAAATTATATTGTTAGAATTACTTATTACGCAACCTGATTAAAAATTGTTTTAAATTTTTTGTTTAAAAACTATGTAAATATACTGAAACTAAATTGCATTTTCAGGTCAATTGGTGGTGGATGAGTTAAAGCTTAGTGAGTCGGTATCTTTTGATAAAGAAACGTATAAATTTGTTGGATTCACGGATTTGGGCGATCATACGCCAGAACATCAAAAAAATGTACGAGGGGACCATGGACTTGTCTTCTTGTTTCAACCCTTTCGAGGAAAGTGGTTGCAAACAGTGGGGGCTTTTTTGAGCAAAGGATGTGCTAGTGGTACGGTTTTACACAAACTAATTTTAGAGTGCGTACTATTACTAGAAAATGCGGGATTTTTTGTCGATGTTGTAACAAGCGATGGTGCAACATGGAATAGGACAATGTGGAAGCATTTTGGGCTCGGACCCTCAGATGTCAGTTGCGTACACCCTTCCATTGTAAATGACCATGAGAATGACAACAATAGTGAGCAGTCGGTAGATCAACGAAGGTTATGGTTCTGTTCTGATTTCTCCCATTTGGCCAAAAACTTCAGGAACTTCTTTACAGCATCTGATGAGACTTGGGTATTTATATTAATTTATTATTGTTATATCATTATTTTAATTTTTGTTTTTATTATTTTATCCTGTAGACCCCTGATGGCATTGTAAAATTAAATCATTTTTACGCGGTTATAGATTGCGATGGAGGAACGAAACATTTTGGCCTCAAAATTGCTTACAAACTTACTCATAATCATATTAAACCAAAATATTTTCAAAAAATGAATGTTGGTATGGCTTTCCAGGTATGCACATATTATTTGTCTGATCACGACTCGAATACGTTTTAACAATTATTCACAATTCTTTTTAGTTGTTTGCGCCCCAAGTTTC
This sequence comes from Cryptophagus acutangulus, assembly GCA_963556235.1. NCBI lineage: Eukaryota > Metazoa > Arthropoda > Insecta > Coleoptera > Cryptophagidae > Cryptophagus > Cryptophagus acutangulus. The sequence continues at coordinate 4,975,786 of OY744570.1, forward strand.
TGCAGCTATGGAGACGTACAAGGACAAAATTAAAGATTTGGAGGATTGTGCATCAACTGTCAATTTTATCAAACGCTTTAACAAGGTGATTGAAGCAATGACATCGCGATGTCCTAAAGGTGCATTGGCTTTCAACACCGAAAGTTACAAAGTAAATATAATTTTATTCTTGATATTTTCCTTTCATTGAAAGTTTGCAATTACTTAATAATTTTTTTCTAAATAGACGATAATAGACTTCCGCAATTATTTAGAAGATTGGCAGGATAAAGCCACAGAGAACAATTTTCGATTTATGTCTTCAAGTACTTACAACGGCTTTCTAGTCACACTGAGAACAGTAATTGAAGTAATGACGTTTTTAACAGAAGATTGCAATTACAAATATTTCATGACATCACGTCTGAATCAAGACGCTTTAGAGGTAATCTATATTTAATACAATAGCAAAGATGCAAAAAAATATAAAATGATAATTATACATTTTTTTGCATATTTGTTGCAGGGTTTTTTTGGCATGGTCAGAAGTTCTTGTGGGTCGAGCGACCATCCAGACTCATTACAATTTATACAAGTATATAGATTATTGAGCTTCTATTCGATAGTGAAACCACCGCGAGGTTCAAATGTTGAGAGCGTCGACCTTTTTGAAACAATTCTATCATCAAATGACATTGCCATGAGTGATTGTAAAAAAGAATTGATGGAGACATTAGATAAAATTTACAAACGGGGAGCAAGTAATGCTAGGGAATACGACGTGAGGGACAATCACGACTATAACACAATTGTGGCGAATGAGTTTGTCCAAGCGTATTTTGCTGGATTTGTTGCCTTCAAAATAAAGAAATGGACCAAGTGCACATTATGCCTTTCCACAACTTATAAAGTCAAAGGCGATTGTCCAAGGGATGATTTAATAAACAAATTAAGTGAGGGTTACTTAACGTACCCGTCTGATAATTTGTTTAATCTTCTGAATGGCATTGAAAATGCTATACTCAAAACTACTGCGCACGAAGAACTAAACTGCTATAGTTTCTTGCATATAGCACAAAATATATTGTTAGAAAACTTAAGTTTCATAGGTTGCCCTGAGCATATGGAAGAATTAACCAAAAACGTTATAAACTATTATGCTGTTAGCAGAGCACATATACTGAGCAAGGCGTATAACAAAATGTATTGCTCAAAAAAGGAAAAAGAACAGGAGCATCGAAAACGAGTAAAGTTAGTTGCTGGAACCTCACATGAAAAATAATGAAATCACGTTATTTAATTATTTAATTTAATAAATAAATTGTTTGGATATAATATATATTGTTACTCTAATGTATTGTTATTTATTCAGAAATATATTTCAAAAGAAATAAAACTCGTTATTTTATGAACAGTTTTTTGTATGATCAATGTACGATTTTGTATAAAAAAAATTAATGACAATAAAATAATATAAGAAATTACTATAAAATTACATTTAAAAATAAATCTAAACAATGTGAATATAATGTATACATATAATATTATAATCGTCCAATCGATAAATAATATCAATCAATAATTTCTCAATTACAATCAATTACATTAACTATTCCTAAAACACATAAAATAATGTTAATAATGTAAAGCATAATTCACATTGCAAACTTTTCTCGATTTACAAACGTGGCCAGTTTGTTCAGCGTTTAGGACACAAATTTATCCATCGCAATTAAAACGTCTGTAACATCCTTAGGTGAACGAGGAGTTTTCCATTGAATCCAATCTAAACGTTCACTACCGCGGTAAACTTTTACCTTCATTTCATGATTAATAACAATTTTCAATATCCTTTGCGGGTCATAATCTGCTTTTACAAACGCCATAGATACTCCATGGTTTCTTGCGAATCCCCATAATTTGCTAGGTAAATTAATTGAATTATGATTTTTCTGAAGAAATGAAAAAAGGTCAATATCACAAAACTGTAAATTTCTCTTTTCGTCGCTTTCAGCCATCGTTGGTAGAATGTCCTACCTGGGTGCCCTATAAATATTAAAAGTAGTTAAAAATTTTTTTTATTGTATGTAATACATTACATTTTGATTTACTTACTTATTATTGCGTGTCTTCTAAAAATTATCCACCAGTAACACTTTAAACTTATAGTTTCAGTTCAGTGGGCTCAGTGAGTTTAAAATCACACCTTAGAATGATAATACCTTTTTCGCAAATGGTGATCGCAATCAGTATCAGTTCAGTTCTATAACTTGCAGGAAGGAACTGCTTGTGAGGCTTATACCATCTGCAAAGTGATTACAAACGAAATTGTTGTGATAAATGAACAATATTCAACTGATTGCAGCTACTTAAATCAGTTGTCGCGAATCACTGGCCTTATAAATGAATAAGAAACACTTTCTGTTTGCCACTACACTATGTGTTTTAACATTAGCAAGGTTAGATTCACAACAGTAATTGACATTAACATATGATTTTCGCGCATGCTCAAAAGCTAACTTTCCTTATAATAAACGATTACTGCGCCATCTGAGAACGACGCATACAGGCCCTCCCCCACCTAACCACTTATGTCTCCTTCTATCTCTAACCTTCATAGTAGCTTCTATAGGTCTCTTGTGACGTCAGAGCAACCCGCCATGTTTGTAGTGGGGACGGGCGCATCGACCGTATTAGTCTACTATCCGTGGAGCCGGTTATTGTCTACAACTACAACAAACAAAATCGTAAATCGTAAGTGGCTTTATTTACGGTAACAACGAAGAAAAGCCCCTGCAACCGTGCTGGGCGAAACGGTTGCAGAGGTTTTGAGCATGCCACCCCGACGGCACCCAATTCGCTGCTATGCATTTGCCAATTGGTTTGAAACCGACCGGGCCAAACGTAATCCCGTTTTACAGCTTGCAATTCATTGCAACTTGCAGAAGTATTGCAAGAAAACTTGACGGAAGGCATGCGCACTTGAATCATTTTGGCTAGTTGCAATAAAGTCAAACCGTTTTCGTTCTGAGCTGTGTGTTCCCAGCTGATTGCGCTTGCACCAAATCAATTGAAGGCCATCTAAACATTTTAGCAGTAGCGTAGAATATCTTCCAAGCAGCAGCGACACGCCAGCACAAAAATAAAAGATTATATTTATACGACGCTACTGAACGAAAACAAGAAGAAAGACATACGTGCATGTATCTTCTTTGTTATTCATATTGATTGTATTCATAAAATCTGTGAAGTCATGTCGCAGCGCCGGCAGACATACGTTCCTGTTATTGTTAGGATATACTGTAATGCGCTGGCACAGCGTAGCAATAAAAAAGTACGTCTAGCACATTCGATACCAGGGACCACAACGCAAGGAAGTCGAGTATACCTTGCAGATTATCGGTTCTGTTCTATTTTTCTTGCAATTTTTCTTGCATTTTCCATGAATTGCATGGTATCAAGTCTAGGGGAAAATCTAGAAATTTCATAGCGACCAACATTAAACAAATTCCCTAAATGCTATCGGTGACTTGACTGCAGCCAGTATAATGCTCGCCGTAGCTTCCATTGCTGTTTTACGATTTTTACGGTTCATTATTAATTTCAATTTTTATATACACAAGAACAAAATATATACTCAATATAAACCACGCTATCAAAATTTGAAGTTATGAAACTATAAGCACAGTAACTTTAAAATGTTGGTAATACTTGTTATATAGTTGGTAATACTTGTTAAAACAGAATTGCTGGCTGTAAAACGAAACGGCAATATTTTGTTTGCAATATTTTGTCAAGGCCGTTTCTCTGCAATAAATTGCTGCAAGGAATTGCAAAAGTATTGCAAGCTGTAAAACCGGGCTTTAACCAAAGAGACGAACATTCAGTGTCTTGCTGCTATTCTTAGTGGTTTCAGTTTAGGCCCTTAAAAATAAATCCTTATGACGATCAAGATCGAAGCAAAACATAGAGCAAGAAAAAGAACAGATACAAAGAAGTCTTTCGAGTTAGTAGTGTGGTATGGCTCCGAAAAGGCGAAGAAAAGCAAATCCAAGGATCCAATTTATTAATTCAATACCCGAATTGAAACAATTTTATTAATTCAATACCCGATAAAACAATAGTATGCGTATATCTAATACTATAATAACAATGTCCAAATTTTAGTAACACGGATATTAGAAACGGATGAGTTAAATCGTTGAACAAGTATGTACGACTCATTCGATTGATACAAAGTTAAAAAAAAATATTTGCGCAACCAAATGGTGAAATAATCGTAATTTTCAAATTTAATCTACTATACCATTACTACGGTAATATAATTACTGTAATATGAAGATTATAAGCGGATGAGTCAAATGGAGTTACAAATACGACGCATTGAATAAAAAAAATTGATGGGAATGAGAGTCCACAGTACTTCTCTCGTTATTATGTTAAAACTTTTTATTCAAAATTTTAGATTTTTGAAGCATTTTTTGTAAAAACATTTTAACGGGTTTTTTAAAATTGTTTGTTAAATTTTAACTAGGAATAGGTACCAAATTTGAAACAAATCTATGCGATAAAGTTGAAACGTGTATATGAAGAGATTAAAAAGTGAAAAATGTGTTGTAGGTACTCTATTTTAATGAAACTATTTGAAGCATGATTTAAAATTACCAATATAAATCAATGTTTGAAGTAAATCTTGGCAATTAGGGTAAGGAGTGTGTTAAGGGTTAAAACCATGACTTGAAGATATTTTTAAATAAACTAGTTATATTTCAATTTATTATTAGAAAAGAAATTTGAAAGAAATCTGACAAATCAAACTGTAAGGGATTCACGGTTGCAATTGTGATATGTGGAGCCTAGCCTAATTTCAATTTAATTAATTAAAAAGTAAGTTAATATTACTACTCCAAATTTGAAAGAAATCCGAGCATTTTGACTGTAAAAAAGGGTATATTAAGAGTTGAAGCTGTAAAATAAAGGTGGCATATTAGTTTGATTTGGATTATTCATAAATCTGTTTTAAATGTATAGTAGGAATCTAATATGAAGAAAATCCGATCCATATGACTCAAACTGTATGTTTGAGGGGTAAGGGTGTGTAGTTAGGGTCGTAAATTATTTTTAATACTTCTCATTATGTAATAGTATATTACAACCGAGGTGGGAATGATATTCATTACAGCCGTGGGCTGATATCTGACCGAGAGGCGAAGCCTCGAGGTCAGATATAAGCGCGAGGCTGTAATGAAATTCCCACCTAGGTATGTATACTATTTTATTCACAATCGAACAATTTATTATCAAAAAAATGTAAAACTATATAAATAAAAACACATATTCGACCGTGGTGGATATGCACTTTTTGATCAGCAAATCTGGAGTGAAATTGCAGTTGTCAAAACTTGAGTCCAAAACAAAAATTCGCTGGAAATGAGATTCCACAGTACTTCTCTCGTTGCTATGGTAAATTTTAATTTGAAAGAAATCTAATATATCAAACTGTAAGAGGGGCATTATGGGTTACAATTGTAATATGTGGGTTCTACCCCAATTGAAATTTGATTAAAAAATAATGATAAGTTAAATAAGTTGAAATTACTACTAGATTCCAAATTTGAATGAAATCCGAGAATTTTGACGGTAAAGCGTATATTAAGGGTTGATGTTGTAAAATTAGGGTCGCATAATATTTTTAATTAGATTATTCGTAAATCTATTTTGAATGTATAGTAGAAATCTAATATCAAAAAAAAATCCTATCCATATGACTCAAACTGTATATTTGGGGGGTGGGGGTGTGTAGTTAGGGTCGTATATTATTTTTAATCACTCATTATGTAAATATATAAAAAAAATTCTGATGGAAAATGGTAGGTTATGCTGACATATACGAATCAAAACACTGTCAATTTTTGAACGATTAATTTAAAGAATCAACAGGTCACAAGGGCTTATTTTTAAGGAATAAAACTTTTACCAGCATTTTCTTCAATGTATTCCTAATATGTATGCCAAATTTGGTTCAAATAAAATGTTCCTCCTGGCAGGTATTCACGTTACAAATTATGCATTTTTACAAATTTTTGACCCTTCAACCCTTAATAAAAAGTCAACCCTTGAAAAAATTCCAGATTTTTTGAAAGCATTCACCGCTTGGGGTATACACGAAACATAGGTTCAATATTTGGTCAAAATCGGTCTGCAACTTTAGAAGATTAAGTGGATGCACCGATTTTGCTGTTTTGGCATGTTTTTGGACAATAATGCGCAGGTCCTTGAGAATTTTCTAACTTTTTTTTTTGACCTAATCAGTGGGCAGGTAGAAAAAAGGACGTAAATTTTGCTTTAATCGGGTCAGTAGATTCCGAAATATAGCGATTTAAAGAAACGAACAGACCGACAGACGGAAATTAGTGAATATGATTTTCGTAATCTACGCATTCTATAAAGTAGAAAAAAGTGAAATTTGGAAAAAAAAATCATGAATACAATACTTTCTCTATGAGAGAATTAATCTTTAAACGTAATTAAAAGTGTGGAAATAGCGAAATACATTAAATACTTGTGTAAATTCTACTGTTGCAAGTGTCAAACAATCATATTTATTATTTGACAGTATTACGAACCTAGGTATGTAATGTTCAACTTCCCGACCTCTAAATCGTTGGTAATCACAACATTACAATAACGATTGTGAATAAATATATATATATAAAATTACTGATGGAAAATGGTGGGTTATGCTGACATATAAAAATCAAAACACCGTCAATTTCTGAACAATTAATTTAAATTCGCTGGAAATGAGATTCCACAGTACTTCTCTCGTTTATATATACTAAAATTTAAATAAATCTGTCCATTCTAACTATGAGGGGGGTATTAGGGGTTACAATTGTAAAATGTAGGTCTAGCCTAACTTCAATTAAATTAAATAAGTAATGATAAGTTAAATATGTTAAAATTACTACTACCAAATTTGAAAGAAATCCGAACATTTTGACAGTAAAGGGTATGTTAAGGGTTGAAGTTGTAAAATAAGGGTCGCATATTATTTTTAATTAGATTATTCTTAAATCTGTTTTAAATGTATAGTAGAAATCTAATATGAAGAAAATCCGATCCATATAACTCAAACTGTATATTTGGGGGGTGGGGGTGTGTAGTTAGGGTCGTAAATTATTTTTTTGTGCAACCGTTCTAAAATGTTAGTAATTACAGACTCCATAGCGACCGCGAAATTCGATTTCGTGTCCGCTGTCATTAGAAGCGGACGCCAAAATTTTTCGCGTGCTGCATCTGTCATTTCGCGTCCTGCAAAATAAACGTCATTAAATGCATCATAAGTTTTTTGGTATTGTCTCTTAGACTTCTCCGGCACTAAATTTTTAATTGCAGAAGCTGCAATATCTTTTAATTCTGGAGGAGTACAAGAAACATCACTATCGCTCTCCATTTTACTTTTAAATGACATAATTGCAACATTTGTTTGTTCAAAATCAAGTTACGTTTTCTCTTTCCCGATCCATTTCCATAGTTACGAAAACATACTATGGAACTAGATTATACGATAAAAAAACCAAACACCATAATTACCAAAAATTTATTGCGTATTTATTAATATTTGTAATGCGGTTGCACAAAAAATGTTGTGTATATCTCGTCTGCGAAATGTGTTTAACGTCCTCCAGATTTTTTAGCCTCGGCTGACGCCTCGGCTAAAAAACATATCTCTCGGACGTTAAACAGTCATTTCGCAGCCTAGATATACAAATAACTATTAGTTACTCAATATGTGAAAATATATAAAATTACTGACGGAAAATGGTGAGTTATGCTGACATATAAAAATAAAAACACCGCCAACTTTTGAACAATTAATTTAAAGACCCAACAGGCCACTAGGGTTCATTTTTAGGGGATGAAACTTTTACCAGCATTTTCTTCAATGTATTCCTAATATGTATGCCAAATTTGGTTCAAATAAAATATTCCTCCTGGCAGATATTTACGTTACAACGTATGCATTTTTACAACTTTTTGACCCTTCAACCCTTAATAAAAAGTCAACCCTTAAAAAAACTACAGATTTTTTGAAAGCATTCACCACTTGGGGTATACACGAAACATATGTTTAATATTTGGTCAAAATCGGTCTGCAACTTTAGAAGATTAAGTGGATGCACCGATTTTGCTGCTTTTGGCATGTTTTTGGCCAATAATGCGCAGGTCCTTGAGAATTTCCTAACTTTTTTTTCTTTGACCTAATCAATGGGCAGGTAGAAAAAAAGGACGCAAATTTTGCTTTAATCGGGTCAGTAGATTCCGAAATATAGCGGTTTAAAGAAACGAACAGACCGACAGACCGACAGACAGACCGACAGACGGAAATTAGTGAATATGATTTTCGTAATCTACGCATTCAATAAAGTAGAAAAAAGTGAAATTTGGAGAAATTTTTTTTTTCATGAATACAATACTTCCTCTACGAGAGAAGTAAAACCAACAGGCCACAAGGGCTTATTTTTAGGAGATGAAACTTTTACCAGCATTTTCTTCAATGTATTCCTAATATGTATTCCAAATTTGGTTTAAATAAAATATTCCTCCTGGCAGGCATTCACGTTACAAATTATGCATTTTTACGACTTTTTGACCTTTCAACCCTTAATAAAAATTCAACCCTGTAAAAAACTCCAGATTTTTTGAAAGCATTTACCACTTGGGCTATACACAATACATAAGTGGATCTACCGATTTTGCCATTTTTAGCATGTTTTTGGCCTATAACGCGCAGGTCTTTGAGAATTTTATAAACTTTTTTTCTTCGATATCATCTATGGGCAGGTAGAAAAAAAGGACGCAAATTTTGCTTTAATCGGTTCAGTAGATTCCGAAATATAGTGGTTTAAAGAAATGCACAGACCGACAGACCGACAGACGGAAATTAGTGAATATGATTTTCGTAATCTACGCATTCAATAAAGTAGAAAAAAGTGAAATTTGGAGAAATTTTTTTTTTCATGAATACAATACTTCCTCTACGAGAGAAGTAAAACCAACAGGCCACAAGGGCTTATTTTTAGGAGATGAAACTTTTACCAGCATTTTCTTCAATGTATTCCTAATATGTATTCCAAATTTGGTTTAAATAAAATATTCCTCCTGGCAGGCATTCACGTTACAAATTATGCATTTTTACGACTTTTTGACCTTTCAACCCTTAATAAAAATTCAACCCTGTAAAAAACTCCAGATTTTTTGAAAGCATTTACCACTTGGGCTATACACAATACATAAGTGGATCTACCGATTTTGCCATTTTTAGCATGTTTTTGGCCTATAACGCGCAGGTCTTTGAGAATTTTATAAACTTTTTTTCTTCGATATCATCTATGGGCAGGTAGAAAAAAAGGACGCAAATTTTGCTTTAATCGGTTCAGTAGATTCCGAAATATAGTGGTTTAAAGAAATGCACAGACCGACAGACCGACAGACGGAAATTAGTGAATATGATTTTCGTAATCTACGCATTCTATAATGTAGAAAAAAGTGAAATTTGGAGAATTTTTTTTTTTCATGAATACAATACTTTCTTTACGAGAGAAGTAATATGCGACCATTATTTTCAACTTCAACTCTTTATATACCTGGTTAGTCAAAATGCTCGGATTTCTTTCAAATTTGGATTCTAGTAGTAATTATAACTTATATAACTTATTATCATTAGGTACTTAGTTAATTTAATTAAAACTTGACTAGGACTTACATTTTACAATTGTAACCCTTAATACACCCCTCATAGCTTGATTTGTCAGATTTCTTTCAAATTTTTTTTCTAATAATAAATATTTAAATACAATTTACTACTAGTTTAATCAAAAATAGGCTATAATCTTTAATTCATGCTTTTAACCCTTGACACACCCCTTACACTAATAGTGCTAGAATTTACTTGAAGCATTGTTTTATATTGGTAATTTTAAATGTTGCTTCAAATAGTTTCATAAAAGTAGAGTACCTACAACACATTTTTCATTTTTTCATCTCTTCATACACACGTTTCAAGCTTATCGCTTCGATTTGTTTCAGATTTGGTTTCTAGTTTAAATTTGAAAAACATTTGTAAATAACCTGAAAAAATCTGAATCTGACATAATAAAATAACCTGAATCTTTTGCGTTTTTCACAAAAGATGCCTCAAAATTATAAAAATTTGAATAAATTTTTTTAACATATCGACGAGAGAAGTACTGTGAAATCTCATTTCCAGCGAATTTCAAATATTCTTAACTTTTGTGGAGCAGTATAGTGAAATTTTACAAATCAAACTGTGAGGGGTGGATTGAGGTTTGCAATTGTAAAATGTGGGTCCTAGCCTACTTTCAATTTATTTAACTAAATAATGATAACTTAAATAAGTTAAAATTACTCTTGGAATCCAAAGTTGAAATAAATCCGAGCATCTTCACTCCAAAGGGTATATTAAGGGTTGAAATTGTAAAATAAGGGTCGCATACTGTTTTTAATTCGATTATTCGTAAACATGTTTAAAATGTATAGTAGAGATCAAATATGAAGAAAAGCTTATCCATACCACTCAGAGGGTCCCCCCATTTGGGTAGCGGTGTGTGGTAAGGGTCAAAAATTATTTTTAATCACTCTTTATGTAAATAATACTTAAATAACTGATGGGAAATTGTGGATAATGCTGCCGTATAAAAATCACAACACCGTCAATTCTTGAGCAATTAACTTAAAGGGCAATGGGCTACAGGGGCTTATTTTTAAGAGATGAAACTTTGACCAGCATTTTCTTCAATGTTTCCGTAAAATGTATTTGAAATTTGGATCAAATTTCTCCTAACAGGTTTTCACGTTACAACTTATGCATTTTTACAATTTTTTGACCATTCAACCTGTAAGGGGGTTTCACTGGCTGTCTCAAAGTTGTCTGCAAACAGCATTGCGTCATAGAGAAAAGAGCACGAATGATTGACGAGAGCTTAGGAAAGAGTGGAAAAAAATTATGATAAACACGCTTATTTATAATTAGTGTATTTCGGTTATGCGTTGATGGTTTTTGATGAAAATCGTGTCAAAAGATTCAGAAAAAAATTCTCTAGGGCACGAAGCTCACTAAATTTGAATAATTTTAATTATTCATTGTTGATTATGTTAACTTATTTTTGATTGTCAAATATGTCTTTAATTATCCACTATTTATAAAAAAGCTTCAGAATATTTTGACATAATTTTCATCTAAAACCATCAACGCATAACCGAAATACACTAATTATAAATACGCGTGTTTATTATATATTTTTCTCACTCTCTCTTAAGCTCTCGCCAATCATCCGTGCTTTTTTCTCTAAGATGCAATGCTGGTTGCAGACAACTTCGAGACAGCCGGTGGAGGATCCTTAAGGGGGCTTCACCGACTGTCTCGAAGTTGTCTGCAACCAGCATTGCATCATAGAGAAAAGAGCGCGAATGATTGACGAGAGCTTAGGAGAGACTGAGAAAAATATATAATTTTGAATAAAGCTATTTTTCAGTTAATATTGAACAATGTTCTATGAACAATAATTGTATGGATTCAGCAAAAAAATGGTTTAAATTGTGGAGATAGAAAATGTTAAATAAATGTTGTTTTTATAACATTGACAATTGAAATATATAATTAAAAAATTTTAATAGAAATAATAGTATATTACAACCGAGGTGGGAATGATATTCATTACAGCCGTGGGCTGATATTTGACCGAGAGGCGAAGCCTCGAGGTCAGATATAAGCGCGAGGCTGTAATGAAATTCCCACCTAGGTATGTATACTATTTTATTCACAATCGAACAATTTATTATCAAAAAAATAATTAAAAATGTATGAATAAAAACACATTTTCGACCGTGGTGGAAATGCACTTTTCGATCAGCAAATCTGGAGTGAAATTGCAGTTGTCAAAACTCCAGTTCAAAACAAAAATACAGTGTTGCGTGTTGTTTTTTACGATAGTTCATTAATTTGTTGTGCTGTTGGACTAGATTAATCTTTAAATGTAATTAAAAGTGTGGAAATAGCGAAATACATTAAATACTTGTGTAAATTCTACTGTTGCAAGTGTCAAACAATCATATTTATTATTTGACAGTATTACGAACCTAGGTATGTAATGTTCAACTTCCCGACCTCTAAATCGTTGGTAATCACAACATTACAATAACGATTGTGAATAAAAATAAAACTGAATATTTTCTATTTCCACAATGTAAATTATTTTTTGCCTTCTATAATCAAAGGGACTTAGACAAGCCTAAGGCCACATCAGCTAAGGCCACATAAGCTAAAGCGCTTCATAATCAAAGCTAAGGCCACATCAGTGAGCAAAGACACTGAAGGAAAATTTGCATCACAGTATGTATACAATTTCAAGAAGACACTCAAGCTAAAAACGTAAAAACTTCTAAAAGTGCCCTCTATTATATTTTTTTAAAGCTATCGATGGTTGCATACATTGTTTACTATGTTTACATAAAACTGCTCATTAAACATGACATACATTTTACATAAAGATAAAAGTGATTAAAAACATGAATGTCTTTGAGGTACCATACGTTGGAAAGCCATCTGTAAACATAGTAAACAAGTATGCAACCATCGATATAACCCCCGAAACATTTTAGCTAAGTATTTCTTCGTGCTTTTACATATACTATATATTTCCTTAATTTTTCCGCCAGTGTCCTGGCTCACTGATATGATTTGGACAGGCCTATAAGTAATAACTCTATTTTTAATGTGAAATGTAACTCTTAAATAAATAAAATATAGAGACGTCTCTGGAATTACTGTCATTCCACAGATATTCCACAGCGTTTTCAAGGCCATGTCAATGCTTAAGGATGCGTTTTAAATTGGCTTAGCAGGGCTTAGCTGAGAGCTGAGCTCATACCGATTAACACGAATACCAGTAAATTTTTTGTTTCGTTTTTTGAAAACTCCGATAAATCATTTTTTTTATGGCAACCCGTAAAATTTTATGTTATATAGAGCAACATTAAAAAGTTATTAACATTTTAACAGTATTTTGACTTCACTTGCGCCATCTTGTATCAGATGCTAGAACTAAGATAACTATTGTTAAATCTTAATAACTAATTAATATTGTCATCTATTATATTAAATTTTGCTCAAAAAAATCGAAAAAATACTTAGCTACACGAATATTTTAAAAATAGAATGTAGATATGTATGGCAATCGTGTTATTCTCATTTTACTCAGCTCTTTGCTAAGCCCCGCTAAGCCAATTTTTAAGGCAGCCTTAAGGCTCCCTTAGTCGAGTGTTAGCAACCAGTAATGCACCAAAAAATTTAATGTGAAATAAATTTATATTAGCATTTGTCGATCTTTTGTTATCAAAATATATTAAAAAAAAAATAAAGATGTACTTAGTGCAACCTGTTGAAAATCTCCATTATAGTTTATCGGGTGCACGAGCGAGGAATTTTTATTTTGCAAGAAATTCATCAGTTTTGCTTCTACTTCGCTTTTATTTTTTATTTGATTTTGATGTGTGATACATCAATGGGTTCAGAAACCATGTGCCTTTAAGAAAAAAGAAAGAAAAATTTATTTAAAATAATGTATATTTAATAAGAAATAGTTGAAGTTGAATAGATGAAGTGCATTATGTTATTAAAATTTCAACCATTTCTTATTAAATATATATTTTGTTAAAGAACTTTATATTTCTCTGGTTTAAAAAACACATATTTTGTGAACTTATTGATGTATCACACATCAAGATCAGATAAAAAATAAAAGTGAAATAGAAGGAAAAATGATAAATTTCTAGCGAAATGAAAATTTCTCGGTCCTGCACGCGATAAACTATAATGGAGATTTTAAATAGGTTGCACTAGTGCGCACTAAGTATATCTTTATTTTTTTAAACATATTTCGATAACATAAGATTGACAAACGCTAATATAAATTTATTTGACATTAAATTAATTTTTTGGTGCATTACTGGTTACAAACACTCGACTAAACTCGAGTATTTATTTTTCCGTGGTGGTAAATTCAACTTTTAGATAACTTACACATGATATAAACATAACCTTTCTTTTTGCATACTTAATAACAAACCGTAAAACGATGTCTTTGCTTCGAATTCTAGTCCATAGTAAAAGTGTTTTGAATAAAAACAAGTTCAATCTACTTAAATATGCCTGTAGGACAGCCTCTTCGGATGTAAACGAGGAAACTAAAAGTGGAGGTTACGCTCAAGCATTCGACAAATTTGAAAATATATCTTCGGAACGTGTACCAGACAAAACACCCCAGACGTTTGCCCATTTGTTAAGAAACTCAAAACTTGTAGATGTAAGCTATCTTTATTTAATATTTGTGTTAAGCTATAATAATCGTGGTCCGTGAATTCGTTTTTGTAGCTTGGAGACCCCGAAGGTAAAGTGGTAACTGGAAAGATTTTTCATATTGTCGAGGATGACTTATATATTGATTTCGGTTGGAAATTTCATTGCGTTTGTCAAAGACCAAAGAAAAATTCAAGGTAAATAGATTAATATGTAATATAAACTAAAATGAGATTCCACGGTACTTGTCTTGTTATGTTAAAATTTCTTATGCAAATTTTTGTAGCATTTATTGTGGAATATATTTAATTGGGTTATTTAAGTATTAAGGTCAGTAAGTGCATACTACCGGTGGAGGGTGAGATTGAGACGTAGTCGAGATCTCCAATACGCCCGATACCGGTAGGGCACTTACTGACCGCAATGCTTATTACGTTTTTTGCACGATCGAAGACATAAGAATAGGTTCCACGAGGGATGAATATTCATTCCGACGAGTTTCAGACTATACTTTTTCTAATACTATCGTCAATTAAAATACGTCAGTTTTTACGTTTTTAGGCAATTAGTCGTTTTTGGCAATTAGTTCACAGATGTCGCCGCTATAATATATGTATTAATAAACAAAATTAGTTATAAAATGTCATAAAGAATGTTCTAAATATGAATGATTTAGTTGATTGAATTATAATATTACTAATATCAACAATTAATAAGTTAAATGAATAATTCATTAATCAAAATACAATAGCTTAATGTTGCGTCAACTTCCATGAGATGGCGCCACATGTGGTCATTCTATCACTTGTATAAGAATGAATATTCTTGCACTTGTTGCAGAATGAGTGCATTCTCAAATTGAAATTAGTTCAAGAATATTATTATTCTAAAATAGTATTAGAAAAAATTACTATTTGATTAATAAATTACAAATGTAAGAAATTAATTTTTATCAAGTAGCATAAGGTTTGGTTACTACTTATTAAGCTAACGTTGCAAGGATACGAAGTTCAATAAAACAGGGTTGCACGTTGTTGTCATTTAATAAGTTAATTAATAATTTCCAATTAGTTCTTAATTAACTGATCAGAAATGGGAGACATTGATGATTCTGATATTGAAAGTGCATGGAATATAGGATATTCGGCAATTATTCCTGACAAATCTAAAGAACCCAATTAATTAAATCGATTTGTAAAAAAAAATTGAATTGCGTTTACTTACCGCATCCCCTGCGGTAAGTAAACGTATGCACTTACTGACCGCATCCCGTGCGGTAAGTAAACTTACCGCACGGTATTATGTAAAAGTAACCTATGATTATTATAAAATCAGTAAACATGTCAAATTACAGGATCGTGCAAAAATAAATATGTGGTGTCATTCAAATTAAAACACTCGGTACAGTGCCGGTCATTGAATTTCGGGCAGAACTTTCACTGTCAGTTTAAAATTACATTGTTTTACAATGCTATAAATGACAGTGACAGAGAAGTTTGCCCGAAATTCAATGATCGGCACTGTACAAGGGCAAATATTCCACAAAATTGAATTTGTTATCTCGTCTTACACATAATATTTACCAATTTTAAAGTAGATATGAATTATGATATTTAAAAATAATTAATTCTTGTTTTAATTTACAGTAATTATGTACGAGGAGCTACAGTGAGACTTTTAGTGAAAGAATTGGAACTTTCCTCCAAGTTTTTGGGATTCGAAAAGGACCTCACATTGTTAGAAGCGGATTGCGTTCTGTTGGGTCTTGTTCAGGAACGAAGTCGAACGATTACCAGTAATGATTAAACTAAATTAATATTAGCAATAAATACAGTTATTTATTTAATTATTTTTTGTTTTCAATTCTAAAGGCATGCCCCGAAATTCCCGATTAAATTTTGAAATGTCTATTATTTTTTGACTTATCTCATTGAAGAAGTACAGTGGCGGCCAAAAAAAACGCTTTTAAACGAATAGTAGGCGTAATTTTAAAAGTTTTAGTGTTGTAAAATGACTTTTTCTAATTTTGGCATGTAAAATGTGACTTTTCAAAATCGATTGTAGTTGGCAAACGGCACATTTTACGCAACTGGTGATGTAATGAAAAATATTTCACAACTGGTGATGAAAAGTTCCGAATAAAGCCTACTTGTTTTGATAAAATTCACTAAATTATTAATATCATAAGTTTAAAAAACTCTTTTTTGAGAAGGTTCTTGTAAAAATTAGAAAAAATCTTGTATGCAACATGTTAGGAAATGCTATTTTGTGTAACTCGCGTTATTTTGCAGAACTCGCTGCGCTCGTCCCGCAGAAATCCGCTCGTTACACAAAAAAATGCATTTCCTAACTGGTTGCATAAATAGCTATTATATTAAAATTGAAAAAAATAAAAAAATAAAAAAAATTGATATTCAAAAAAAAATATATTTTTTTCTTGCAGCAACTTCTCGCAATAACTAACCGTCTTCTAATTCAGCAATGGCTCTGGATTTTTGAAATGTGTTTAATTGAGACATTTATTTGAAGGATTTAAGTCTTTTGTGATAATTTATTATAAAATTATTTTGACACTGACAATAAATATGTGACTAATATCAAGTATGCTAAAAAGTTGTATTTACAAAGGGAAATATTAGGTGTTGCGTTTTTTTGGCCGCCACTGTACAGTCACGGCCAGAAAATTCCGCACGGTGTGTTTTTCGTTTGTAATTGTGGTTTTTAAACCACAGCCGCCTATTTTTCTGTTTCTGATATGTCAGTTTAATTTAAAAACTAGCAGATTTGTCAGTTTTATTCTTACTTTTACAAAGTTTTATATGCCGTATCAGACGTTAACCGAAGCTGAAAAAGGTTTTGCAATAGCAAAATTACATGAAAGATGGTCGTTGCAACGAGTAGCTGACGAAATTCAGTGCGGAAAAAGCACAATTTTCGATTTAAAAAAAATATATTTTATTTGTTGTTTTCGAATATGATTCAATTTTGTTATTTTTATATCTAATTAAATTAAATAACCTAATAATTTTCACTAATGATAAACTTTAAAATAACATTGTTAGCTTTTTAGTTATTTTATGTTTTTATAATTTGAAAATAAATTGTACGCCACTGAATTTCTGAATGTTTTTTAAAGTTCGATTCACTATAGGAAATTTTTTCAAAAACCTACCCACTTGATTAAAAATCGTGGGGAATTTTCTGGCCGCGACTGTACACTCGCCGCCATCCAAAAGTGACCAGTTGCTTGTTGTCAGGGTGTTTCAATGCCATTTTTATTGTACTTAAGGGCACGAAATCACTGTGCAAATGTATGCGTGAAACGTTGCTTGGCAGCTCAGGGAATTCAACGCAGAAAAACAATTTCAGACACTATTAATTATCCTAGAAAATATTTAATGGTAGATTTAGAGAGAGAACAGATGTAGCAATAAATGGACAGAAAGTTTTTTTTTTATCTTTTTCCGCTAATTAGCAAGCGAGTGGTTAATATTTGATCGAGGTTTTTTATTCATAGTTTACTTAATTAATGGCTATTCGAACAAATCTTTTGTCAAAATATAAGTTTCAAATATAAGTCAAAATTTTTTGTAGCTTTGGAAATTTTCTAGGGATTATAACAAATCCCCAAACTGCTTTACCAGTTTTTGAGAATGTTCCACATCTCTCGATCTTTCCTAATGTTCTCGGCTAACGCACGTGGCAAATAAGTCAGATCTTGGTCCATCTATTCTTTATCAGATGTCGCGATATTTGCAGTGAATTTAGATAAGCATTACTATGTAGATTCGATAGCGACCAGAACTACTATATATGAAGCGGTTTCGCCCCCTTAACCAGGCTTTGTCCACTGCCGTGTACTAATGTTTTATTAATTATAGCATCTAATACTTTATTCTGACATTTTATAGTAGGTGTATGATTCTAAGTTAATATTACAATGAAAAAGTTCGTCAATCGACAAAGTTACTTGTCTTGTTTTTAAAAAAAGTTGCGAAAATATTTTTTAGTTTGGTAAATGTTTCATTTAATATAACGATTTTTGCAATGCATTTTAACGTTTTGAGATTTTTAAACACATAAATATTATAAAAAAATTATTATTTAATATATATGTTATTATATAATTTTTTTAAGGGGGCCAAATCACTACATATATAGCCGCTCTGGTCGCCAGCGAATCTACATAGTTTTGCTTATCTAAAATCACTGCAAATTTTGCGACATCTGATAAAAAATAGATGGACCAAGATCTGACTTATTTGCCACGTGTTTTATAGAACATTAGGAAAGATCGAGAGGTGTGGAAAATTCTCAAAAACTGGTAAAGCAGTTTGCGGCTTTGTTATAACCTCTAAAAAATTTCCAAAGCTACCGAAAATTAGATAAAAAAAATACTTATATTTTGACGAAAGATTTGTTCGGACAGCCACAGTTAAGTATAATATGAATAAAAAACCTCGATATTAACCACTCGTTTGCTAATTAGCGGAAAAAGATAAAAAAAAATACTTTCTGTCTATTTATTGCTACATCTGTTCTCTCTGTAAATCTACCATTGGATATTTTCTAGGATAATAAATAGTGTCTGAAACTGTTTTTTTGCGTAAAATTCCTTGAACTGCTAAGCAACGTTTCACGCATAAATTTTCAAATGTATGCGTGAAATCTTGGTCCATTTATTCTTTATCAGATGTCGCGAAATTTGCGGTAAATTTAGATAAGCAAAACTATGTAGATCGCTGGCGACCAGCGCGGCTATTAATTTAGCCTAATAATTTGATGTAATTTATCAATGGCTGTAATTATTTTGGGCATATATTCTTCTGCTAATAGAACAAAGTTTATATACGATAGCTAATATTCTACAATAAACCATTTGTTCATTCCCAATTAAGTTTAGAAAAGTTCATTTTACTTCTCTCGTAGAGGAAGTATTGTATTCATGAAAAAAAAAAATTCTCCAAATTTCACTTTTTTCTACATTATAGAATGCGTAGATTACGAAAATCATAGTCACTAATTTCCGTCTGTCGGTCTGTCGGTCTGTCGGTCTGTCGGTCGGTCTGTGCAATTCTTTAAAACAATATATTTCGGAATCTACCGACCCGATTAAAGCAAAATTTGCGTTCTTTTTTTCTACCTGCCCATAGATGATATCGAAGAAAAAAAGTTTATAAAATTCTCAAAGACCTGCGCGTTATAGGCCAAAAACATGCTAAAAATGGCAAAATCGGTAGATCCACTTAATCTTCTAAAGTTGCTAACCGATTTTAACCAAATATTGAACATATGTTTTGTGTATACACCAAGTGGTGAATGCTTTCAAAAAATCTGGAGTTTATTATAGGGTTGAATTTTTATTAAGGGTTGAAGGGTCAAAAAGTTGTAAAAATGAATAAGTTGTAACGTGAATATCTGCCAGGAGGAATATTTGATTTGGACCAAATTTGGTATACATATTAGGGATACATTGAAGAAAATGCTGGTAAAAGTTTCATCCCCTAAAAATAAGCCCCTACGACCCATTTGCCATTTAAGTTAATTGTTCAAAAATTGCCGGTGTTGTGATTCTTATATGGCAGCATTACCCACACTTTTCCATCAGTTATTTTAGTAATATTTACATAAAGAGTGAGTAATAGTATATTACAACCGAGTTGGGAATGATATTCATTACAGCCGAGGGCTAATATCTGACCGAGAGGCGAAGCCTCGAGGTCAGATATAAGCGCGAGGCTGTAATGAAATTCCCACCGAGGTATGTATACTATTTTATTCACAATCGAACAATTTATTATCAAAAAATAATTAAAAATGTATGAATAAAAACACATTTTCGACCGTGGTGGAAATGCACTTTTCGATCAGCAAATCTGGAGTGAAATTGCAGTTGTCAAAACTCCAGTTCAAAACAAAAATACAGTGTTGCGTGTTGTTTTTTACGATAGTTCATTAATTTGTTGTGCTGTTGGACTAGATTAATCTTTAAATGAAATTAAAAGTGTGGAAATAGCGAAATACATTAAATACTTGTGTAAATTCTACTGTTGCAAGTGTCAAACAATCATATTTATTATTTGACAGTATTACGAACCTAGGTATGTAATGTTCAACTTCCCGACCTCTAAATCGTTGGTAATCACAACATTACAACAACGATTGTGAATAAAAATAATTTTCGACCCTTACCACACACCCCCTCCTCTCCAATATAGAGTTTGAGTCATATGGTTCGGATTTTCTTCATATTCGATTTCTACTATACATTTTAAACATATTTACGAATAATATAATTTAAAATAGTATACGACCCTTATTTTGCAATTTCAACCCTTAACATACCATGTACAGTCAAATTGCTCGGATTTCTTTCAAATTTGGATCCTAGTAGTAATTTAACTTACTTAACTTATCATTATTTAGGTAATTAAATTAAAATTAGGATAGGACCTATATATTACAATTGTAACCCCTAATGCACCCCTTACAGTTGGATTAGTCAGATTTCTTTTAAATTTGTTTTCTAATAATAAATTGAAATATAATTTAAACTAGTTTAATAAAAAATGTCCTAGAATCCTCAATTCATGTTTTTAACCCTTAACACACCCCTTACACTGATAGTGCTAGGATTTACTTCAAACATTGATTTATATTGGTAATTTTAAATCTAGCTTCAAATAGTTTCATTAAATTAGAGTACCTACAACAAGTTATCACTTTTTAATCTTTTCATACACACGTTTCAACTTTATCGCTTAAATTGGTTTAAAATTTTGTTCCTAGTTAAAATTTAAAAAGCATTTTTAAATATCCGATAATTTTTTTCAGTAAAAGATGCCTCAAAATTCTAAAAATTTGAATAACAAATTTTAATATAGCAACGAGAGAAGTACTGTGGAATCTCATTTCCAGCGAATTTTTTATTTACAATTATTGTTAGTTAAAATAATAAAAATGCTCAATATTTACTTTAAAAATATTTTATAACTTTTTATACATTTAGCACAATATTAAGATTCAGGCAAGACTTGTTATAACAATTAATTTTTCAAGTTAATGTTTTACAAATTCTTAAAGCTTAGATTACCTACCAAATAAAAATACACACACATACAAATTTATTTACAGTTATGAAATCGTTATTAAAAAAATACAATCCTTTGACCTTATTAATTATTAGACAGATAGAATTAAGACGCTTAAAATACTAAATACCAAAAAATATTAACAAGTAGTACATAAATGAGGTATGCGTAAATTATTTAAACAACAACAGATGCAATAATACGTATTCTTTACAAAAATAATTGAGAGTTAAATAAGGCACTTTGAGAATTCTTAGTAAATTATATATAAGAGTATTTAATAATTACAACATATTTTGAGCTGTTTTAT
The DNA here is from genome assembly GCA_963556235.1 of Cryptophagus acutangulus. Lineage (NCBI taxonomy): Eukaryota > Metazoa > Arthropoda > Insecta > Coleoptera > Cryptophagidae > Cryptophagus > Cryptophagus acutangulus. Next base: position 4,997,546 of record OY744570.1, read on the forward strand.
CAAATTTACAGTATTGTGCAGGGTAGACCACAGCATAAGGGTAAACAAACCGGCACCACTGTAGCACCACTGCTGCTCTTGGACTTGCTTTTGCTACTGGCTTCATATTCATACTTCCCAGAAGCCTTAGCATAACCACCCTAAACAAAAGTAACATCAAAAATAACAAGTATTGAAAAATAATTTTCCGCAATATTTGTTACCTCTTGTTTCCATGCACCTCCACCCTCCTCCTTGCTGGCAAACAACTCGTGTCCTGGCGGATAATACACGGGCGGTCCAGAAACATTTTTCGTTCTTTGCACTGGTCCCTTATTCTGTGAATCATCCAGTTCGGCGTGTTGCTGCTTCAACGTATCAATTTTCTTTTGCTGAGCCAGTTCTTGTTCGTGTGCGGTGTAGCCTGCATTTAGTGGACTGTTTGGAGGCTAAAATAATTAATTCGTTGTCGAGTTAGAAGTGATAAGATGAATAGAAAAAAACCAATATCTACATACCTCATGCCCAATGGTAGCCATCAACTCATCCAGCTTTTTCGGCGGCCCAGCGTCAACAATTTCGCTATCTGTCGGGAACCTGGATGGCAATAACGTCTGCGAATCATCACCCGGGGGATAGCCCCCCTTGAAATTATTGGTTGTTGAGCTGCTTGATGTATACTTGTAATGAATGTTGAGCGGCTCGTTCGGGTTTCTTTGATTGTACGGTGGATGTTTCGGATCAAAAGTGTCCACATCAGCTGGCCGATTTCCGTAATTATTGGTAGTATTACTTTCATGCTTGTAGATAACGGTTTTGTCATTTGGTGGATAACCATTGGAATACGGCGGGTGCCCGACAGTCCTATTCTTCGTATTATGTGTGGTCTCTTTGTAAATGTAAGTGTCTTGTCTGGGTGGATTATAGACTGGATAATCGCGTTCGGAATAAGGCACTGTTTTATTATTCACGGACGTATTTGTAGTCTCCTTAATGATGTAGGTATTTTTGGTAGGCGCAGGCGGCGGTGGTGGTTGATATCCATTAATATTCTTCGTAGTAGTGCTTTCATTATAAACATAAGTCTGCTGGGTGGGTGGACTAAGTTCGGGTGAGTATCCTGGCTGGTAATTACGCGTCGTCACCGTTTCCTTCACCACAGTGCTACCTCCTGGAGGTGTTGGCTTCTGATAAGGCGGATAATTGTAATTGACTACATTATCAGTCACTGTCTCCTTGTTGTACAATTTTGACTTCCAACCTGGATCTTGACTGTAAACGTGATTCTCGCTTGAGTTATTTTCAATTTTATTGTAAACGAAACTTTTGCTCGGCGTCGTTTGTGACTCATTCGGCGAATAAACATATTTCTCATTAACGGTCGTGTTTGCGTCCAAATTGGTTGGATAGCCACCAGATCCGGGAATTTCGTACGTATAAGTCTTGATCGTAGTCGTCACTTTCGTGTTTCCCGGTGGACGTAGATTTGGATCCAAATGGGCCAACACATCGGCGTCGATGTCGGGCACCGTCGTTTCCACCACTTCCAAAGGAAAATTTTTGACGTTCGAAACTTTCGTTTGCTTCGAAAGGGTTGAAGTTCGGGATGATGGGGACGTTGGACGTAGTGGACGTAAATCTCCGTACGTGCCTTCGTTCGAGTATTGCATGTCTCTTGTAACTGAAGATTCCCGTTCGGAGCGCTCCAGAGTGCGACTTCTCGACGTGGTAACTGGACTATCGCCATAGTGGAGTTCGCGGTTTACTGATCGTTTATTTGACGTGTTTCTATATTAACACATAGGATATTCAAAAATTAATTTTTAAAAAATACAATATTAATAGACCTAAAAATTCGCTGGAAATGAGATTCCACACTACTTCTCTCGTTGGTATGTTAAAATTTCTTATTCAAATTTTTAGAATTTTGAGGCATCTTTTGTGGAAAAAAAATTATCGGGTTATTTAAAATGCTTTTCAAATTTTAACTAGAAACCAAATTTGAAACAAATCTAAGCGATAACGTTGAACTGTGTATATGAAGAGATGAAAAAATCAAAAAGGTCTTGTAGCTACTCTATTTTAATGAAACTATTGAAGCAAGATTTAAAATTACCAATATAAATCAATGTTTGAAGTAGATCCTAGCACTATCAGTATAAGGGGTGTGTTAAGGGTTAAAAACATGAATTGAGGATTCTAGTCTATTTTTGAATAAACTAGTAAGTATAAATTATATTTTAATTTATTATTAGAAAACAAATTTGAAAAAAATCTGACAAATCAAACTATAAAGGGTGCATTAACGGTTACAATTGTGATATGTGGGTTCTAGCCTAAATCCAATTTAATTAAGAAATAATGATAAGTTAAAATTACTAGCGGAATCCAAATTTGAAAGAAATCCGAGCATTTTGACTGTAAAAGGGAATATTAAGGGTTGAAGTTGTAAATTAAGGGCCGCATATTATTTTTTAATTAGATTATTCGTAAGTCTGTTTTAAATGTATAGTAGAAATCTAATATGAAGAAAATCCGATCCATATGACTCAAACTGTATATTTGGCGGGTGGGGGTGTGGAGTTAGGGTCAAAAATTATTTTTAATCACTCATTATGTAAATATATATAAAATTTCTGGAAAATAGTGGGTTATGTTGATATATAAAAATCAAAACATCGTCAATTTTTGAAAAATTAATTTAAAGAACGAACAGGTCATAAGGGCTTATTTTTTAAGGGATGAAACTTTCACCAGCATTTTCTTTAATGTATTCCTAATATGTATGCCAAATTTGGCTTAAATTAAATATTCCTCCTGGCATAAAATATTCACGTTACAAGTTATGCATTTTTACAACTTTTTGACCCTTCAACCCTTAATAAAAATTCAACTCTGTAAAAAACTCCAGATTTTTTGAAAGCATGCACCACTTGTGGTATACACAAAACATATGTTCAATATTAGGTCAAAATCGGTCTGCAACTTTAGAAGATTAAGTGGATGCACCGATTTTGCTGGTTTTGGCATGTTGTTGGCCTATAATGCGCAGGTCTTTCAGATTTTATATTTTTTTTTCATTGACATAATCCATGGGCAGGTAGAAAAAAAGGACGCAAATTTTGCTTTAATCGGGTCAGTAGATTCCGAAATATAGTGGTTTAAAGAAATGAACAGACCGACAGACAGACAGACCGACAGACGGAATTTAGTAAATATGATTTTCGTAATCTACGCGTTCTATAAAGTAGAAAAAAGTGAAATTTGGAAAAAAAAATTCATGAATACAATACTTCTTCTACGAGAGAAGTAATAAACAATCCAGAGAGAAATAAGTATAAGAAAGAAAATTTGAAAGCAAATAAAATTAAAAAAACAAATAAAGAAAAAATAGAAACTCTATCAAAGAAAATTAATAAAAAACAAATACTAATATAAATTCGCTGGAAATGAGCTTTCCAGCGAATTAGAGCCAAAGTCCAAAATTCTGAATAATACTATTTTTTTTTTAAATAAACTTTTTGCTAATAAAAATAGTCCAATGCCAATTAATTAACCTGATTAATTAATTAGCAACAGCTAAAATAAGAACACTACTGAAAAAAATCTACTTACTGAAAAGTTGGATCCAAGCCAGTGCTATTATAAGACTCTAGAAAACAAATGTTAATCTAAATACGAAAATGATTCATGTAAAAATCACCTTTCTCGGTGAATGAAGTTTTCTTAACTTGTTGCAAATCATCGAGCAGCGAATCTAATTGATTGATACTATTTTGCATGCGCACTTTTTCGGGTGGTGCCACATCCAATCCTCCACTGGTTTTGTAAGAATACGACTCCTTTTTGTAGCCGGTCACTTGCTTACGACCATCGGGCGACTATATTAATTAATAAATTAGCAATGTTTATAGAATAGACATTTTTGATGTAAGTATCATAATGACAATCATTATGGTAGAGTGCAGGCAGAATAACCAAAAGCTTGGCCTTGTTACCTCAGTTTATAAAGTCTCTCCACATGCTGCGCATACGTTCTGCGCATACTATCCATCTTGCATTATTGTACGCGCAAAGTTATAAAAGGTGAAGCTTTATGTTATTCTGCTAGGACTCTCTACTATATCGGGTACTATACTGCATTCAGAATAGCTGATGAAAGTGAGAGTATCTGAATTTCTTACGGTTACCGATACGAAAATGGTTAAGGACGAACTGTCAACCAGGCTTAATGAATACCTATTGTCATTACGATCCTCATAATATAAATAACTATGTTGCTATTCATACCGCGTAGGAGTATGCATCGTCCGATGAGTATTCAGTGAGAGGATTCGACGATTTCACATTTGCTACACGAGTCAACGAATTCCCCCTTCCGGAATCAAGAGTATGCGATCGTGATGATGTGTCTCGATAAGTGCTCAGAGAACTCCCAGGTCGTGATACAGAATTTTGCAGATCTTCCAGCAAGTAATCTAAATTTGCAAATAAATTATTGGTTAACTGCCCAAACTAAAATAAAGTCGAAAAAGTCGCACAAAAAATATATTTGATTTCATATTTATTTACTGATATGAGGTAGTACAAGCAATGTCACGAAAAACAAAATTTTGTAATTACAGATTGTCCAACTTATGAAATAAGATACGATGTTGTTGTTATTTTGTACGTGAAGATAATTCAATTTTATCCTCCGCGATCGCGGCAATTTTTTACCTTTTTAAAAGGGTGGATTGTCCAAAAAATAAAACAAAAAAAGAGTTGTTTTTCGCTATAGATTCAGTAGCTAGTAGATTAGTAGGACTTCCACAACAATAAGGTATTTACAATTTTTTTTTTATTTATAAAGTATATATTTTATTTAATGAATGTGTGAAAGTTTTTTTGAAAAAAATGCAGTAGATTTTGTAACAATGATTTTAGAAATTTGCGATATTTTATATTTCTGAAAACGCTTTTTAGCGCAACACAGTAATGACGTCCCATATAGCCTCTTAACACGGAGTGTTTTTAACCTACTCTTCTTTTTAAGGGTCTGCAACCAGCATTTTATCATAGAGAAAAGAGCGCGAATGATTGGCGATGGATTAAGAGAGAGTGAGAAAAATATATAATAAACACGCATATTTATAATTAGTGTATTTCGGTTATGCGTTGATGGTTCTTGCTGAAAATCATGTCAAAATATTCTGAAAAGATTAATCTGTTTCCTAAAGCTTTTTTTTTAAATAGTGGATAATTAAAGACATATTGGACAAACAAAAATAAATTAACATAATTAACAGTAATTAATTAAAGTTATTCAAATTTAGTGGGCTTCTTGCACTAGAGAAAATTTTTTCTGAATATTTTGACATAATTTTTATCAAAAACCATCAACGCATCTCCGAAATACAGTAATTATAAATACGCGTGTTTATTATATATTTTTCTTACTCTCTCCTAAGCTCTCGCCAATCATTCGCGCTCTTTTCTCTATGATGCAATGTTGGTTGCAGACAACTTCGACAGCCGGTGAAGGACTTTTAAGTAACAAGATAAAAATAGAGATGGTATTAAAACGCACCTTGCTCCGAGGCTATTTGTGACGTCATATTGCGCTAAAAAGCCGTTTCAGACGTTATTAAAATGTCGCAAATTTGTCAAATCATTATTAGAAAATCTACCACACTTTTTTGAAAAAAAAAACATTCACCCATCAATAAAATAAACTATATATTTTCATTAGAGAAGCAAATAAATGAAAAAAAATCCTATGCATCTTCCCTATTTTGAACAACAAAGCCCGATTTATATTGTACCCTTTTTTAGCTTGTACGACTTTTTTGCAAAATAGTAAATTACCTAATTTATTATCGAATTGCGATAAGTTCTGATTGGAGGTGCTCCGGAAATTGCGCACCGGTGATACAGTTCGCAAGACTTGCGTTTCTTGATATTCTTTTCGTTCCAGCGTCGACATTTTGAGTCCTGAAACAAATCAAATGAATTTCGGTCAAGGTTTTGCAGATTTTATTATTCCGTTGTCGTCCATAAAAGGTTCTTAAAATGATCGCGACCTTAGCCTAGATTCGTTTAATAACACATCACACCCGCCAGTTTGTGGAAGAAATGATGAGTTTTCATCGGAAATTGGGCGTGAGTGTTAAGCGCTATAAATACACATGTCTATTTTCGTTTTTGTAAAAGTGGATTAATTTTATTGATATTTTAAAGATTTGTTGAATTTTTTATTCAGATTTGAGTTGGTAATGCGAGCCGAATGTAAATAGAACTAAATTAAGACATAAAAACATGTGAATCGTGACTTTACTTCACAAATATTTCGAATAAGTTACTTATGAGTTATTAGGTAAATATAAGCACGAACTGGCGTTTTCGAAGTAAAGTCGGGCATTTGAAAAATATGTCAACAAGTGCTTGGGTTAAGTTAGATTAGGTTAAGCTGAAAAAATTCTAGTTTACTGCAGATTTTTTAATTTTTTTGAAAAATCTAAGTACTGGCCAAATTATGTTTTTAAATTGAAAAAATGTAAAAAGAATTATAAACAATTTTTTTTTCTACGACCGCTATGAAATGGAGCATTTTGTTCATAAGTTGCTAGATGAGAAAGTAGGCAATTGTTCATGCCGTGAGATATAGCCGTTGGATTTTATACCCTACACATGCGCATTGCTCGTACACATTCGTGTAATCGTCCAGACGAATTTTGTTTTGACAATTGAATTATTATTCTAGGCAATTGACTTTTTATAAATACGCAATTATTATAAATATTAAATTTAATAAAAAAAAGTGTGGTCATAGAAAAAGTGTAGTCTGCAACACGTGCAAAATTGCTAATTTCTCACGAGTGTGAGTTTGCTAGCACGAGCCGCGGGCGAGTGCGCAAATGACACGAGTGAGAAATTAGCATTTTTCCACACTTGTTACACAATATACTATTATTTACAGTCATATATGTAATGATGCAAGTTCTGTATTTTTGAAAGTTTGAAAATGACACATTGTTAACTTTTATTTTCCAAGTAAATCCATTAATTTCTCTAAGTGGTATTTTGTATAAATAATACAAAAATAAAAAACTCAAAGTCTTTACCACAAAAATTATATATTTTTTAGTAGCAACTAGTTTCGGTAATAAACTACCATCATCAGGCTGAATTAAATAAACAACAATATTACAAATAATTGTGAAGATTATTACAATATGTGAATTTTTATACCTTTCAAAATTATCAATTTACTAAATTTGATTTAAAATGTTTTTGACAATTAAAACAAAAGTTTGATTTAAAAAGTGTATTGATGTAAAAAAAAAAAAAAAAAAATTAGGATGTAAATTAAACATCAACTAGAAAAAGATCTACAAAAAACTAACAGACTCAAAAAACTTTAAACAATCAAAAAATATTTGTTCATTAAGGCAATTGTTTATATTTTTTGCTTTATATATTTCTAATATTTCAAATAAGTTCAATTTTGGACTTTTGTTACAAGTATGTAAAATTTCAAAATTATTATTTATATCAAAAGAATGATTTTCAGATATTATATGGTTAGCAAAAGAAGAATGTGTTGTAACGTCGGTATTTTTATATTTTTCAATGAGTTTTGAATGTTCTTTTATGAATGTAACTTTAAGAAATTAAAGTTACATTCATTCATTTTTTTACATTTATTATTAAATTATTAACTTTAGTTAATTAAATTAACTTTTTTGAATGTTCTTTTATGAATGTAACTTTAAGAAATATTACTGAATTTAAAAGTAAATTTTGCATCAAAAATACATTAGATTTATGTAACAAAATTAAAAACATAAAAATTCCTAACAATACAATTTTAGCATCTTTTGATATAACAAATATGTTTCCTAGTATTCCATCTGAAGAATGTATTCATTTAATTAGAAATTTACTTTTTGAAAATGGTATTTTTACAAACCATGTCTTAAATTTATGTCAACTTTTAGGTACTGCATTGAATCAAAATTTTTTCCAATTTAATAATAAATATTTTAAACAAAATACAGGTCTAAGTATGTGTTCCAATTTATCTCCCTTATTAGCTGATGTATTTATGGACAATATTGAAAAAGAAATTTTTAAAAATACGTTTTTTCTTAACAAGGTTTTATTTTGGTATAGATATGTTGATGATATTATAATTTTATTTAACGGCAATTTAGATGAATTGAATTATTTTCATACTTTTATTAATAATATTCATATCAATATAAAATTTACTTTAGAAATTGAAAAAAATAATAAACTTAATTATTTAGATTTATCAATTCAAAAACAAAACAATCAATTTGAGTTTGAAATTTATAGAAAACCTACCACAACAGACACAATCATTTCATATAATTCGAACCACCCCTCATCACATAAATTTTCAACCTTTCATTCTTTATTCAAAATTCCTTTAAATATAACAAATTTTAATAAAGAACTTAATATAATTAAACAAATTGCAGTTAATAACAGTTACCCTATTTTTATAATTAACAAATTATATTCTAAATATTTTATTAAAAATAAACTAACATTTAATATAATTAAAACTCCTAACATTAAAATATATAAAGCAATTCTATATTTTAATAATTTTTCAAATATTATTTCAAAAAATTTTAATAGATTTAATATTTCTATATCATACAGAACTAATCAAAATTTAAAGACATATTTGTTTAATTACAAAGATATTGTCCCTAAATTATATAAATCTGGAGTATATAAAATAAATTGTAATAATTGTGATTCTTTCTATATTGGTCAAACTGGAAGAAGATTTGAATCTAGAATAAAAGAACATTCAAAACTCATTGAAAAATATAAAAATACCGACGTTACAACACATTCTTCTTTTGCTAACCATATAATATCTGAAAATCATTCTTTTGATATAAATAATAATTTTGAAATTTTACATACTTGTAACAAAGGTCCAAAATTGAACTTATTTGAAATATTAGAAATATATAAAGCAAAAAATATAAACAATTGCCTTAATGAACAAATATTTTTTGATTGTTTAAAGTTTTTTGAGTCTGTTAGTTTTTTGTAGATCTTTTTCTAGTTGATGTTTAATTTACATCCTAATTTTTTTTTTTTTTTTTTACATCAATACACTTTTTAAATCAAACTTTTGTTTTAATTATCAAAAACATTTTAAATCAAATTTAGTAAATTGATAATTTTGAAAGGTATAAAAATTCACATATTGTAATAATCTTCACAATTATTTGTAATATTGTTGTTTATTTAATTCAGCCTGATGATGGTAGTTTATTACCGAAACTAGTTGCTACTAAAAAATATATAATTTTTGTGGTAAAGACTTTGAGTTTTTTTTGTTTTTTTTTTTTATTATTTTTATTTTCCACCCCAGAGAACACTTTCTAACCTTGATTTCCGTAGCACCAACACAAAAATCGAAATTACCAGCTTGATTACCAGCTTGAAATTCCATATTGATCGGAATTTTGCTTTAATGTTGGTTTGACGGTTCAAAACTTTAGAAATTTAAATTTATTAACACTTATTTTCGGTTTTATGTATGATTGTTAATAAAATAGTATACAAACCTCGGTGCAAAGTGACATTACTGTCTTGAGATGTAGTTGACCTTGGCGCTTCGCGCCTCGGTCACCTACCTCATCTCTCGACAGAAATGAAATACTTTCAACCTCGGTTTGTAATATACTATTAATTGATTGGGGCAAAGCGATAGTAAAATTTTGAGTATCCTTCCACGATACAAACGTTGGAAAACATTTAACTTCTCTCTTGGCGCCTAAATTTTTAATTTAGGTATATTAGATTAATTTATTTTTTAATTAAAATGATATTAAAATATATTTAGTTAATTAAATTTTCTAATAAAAAAATAATAAAAAACAATAATAAATATATTTATATTAAATCTTTATTGTCAGTAAAAACAATCGGCTATGAACGTTCGTCTTCCGCCCAATAATAAATAATTTTTAATAAATTTTAGAGATAAATTTGATTTTTATTTCAATTTGATTTTATGAATATTATATAATATCAAATTAAAATTTCGACCAATACAAAGTTTGTCAATATTATCTCTTATGGTTGGAGTGCAGCAGGATGCAGGTTGACTTTTTCCATTTTAGTGTTGGATGCTTCTAGATTTGCAGGGGCGGAGAAGGAATATTTAAATAAATGACTGCTTTCTTTGTATATGAGTATATGTGAGACATACTTGTTTCAATCAAGTTTATTATACACAACACACACGCCATTTAGTTTTTCTATTAAAGTTCTAATAAAAAATATTTCGGATTAGGTTTATATCTTCCCACGTTACTTTGGTTGGAAGGTAGAATAGATATAATTAAGCGATATTTATATTAGTTGTAACGCCTTGCATACCAAACCAACTCGAATTATTTTCAACACACCTTTTTCGTCATCGATTCAATTGATATTATTATAAATTTTTTTTGGAAAAAATATTTTTAGTTCTCTTGTAGAGGAAGTATTGTATTCATGATTTTTTTTTTCCAAATTTCGTTTTTTTCTACTTTATAGAATGCGTAGATTACGAAAATCATATTCACTAATTTCCGTCTGTCGGTCCATTTGTTCGTTTCTTTAAACCACTATACTTCGGAATCTACTGACCCGATTGAAACATAATTTGCGTCCTTTTTTTCTATCTGCCCATATAGATGATATCGAAGAAAAAAAGTTAATAAGATTCTCAAAAGCCTGTGCGTTATAGGCCAAAAACATGCTAAAAATGGCAAAATCGGTGCATCTTCCGAAGTTGCGGGCCGATTTTGACCAAATATTGAACATATGTATTGTGTATAGCCCAAGTTGTAAATCTTTCAAAAAATTTCGAGTTTTTTACAGGGTCAAATTTTTATTAAGGGTTGGAGTGTCAAAAAGTTGTGAAAATGCATAATTTGTACACCTGTCAGAAGGAATATTTTATTTGAACCAAAGGAATACATTGAAGAAAATGCCGGTAAAAGTTTCATCCCTTAAAAATAAGCCCTTGTGGCCTGTTGGTTCTTTATTCTTTAAATTAATTGTTGTTCAAAAATTAACGGTTTTTTGATTCTTATATGTCAGCATAATCCACCATTTTCCATCAGTAGTTTCATATATATTTTACATGATGAGTGATTAAAAATAATTTACGACCCTAACTACACACCCCCACCTTTCAAATACGTATACAGTTTGAGTCATATGGATCGGATTTTCTTCATATTAAATTTCTACTGTAGATTTAAAACAAATTTACGAATAATCTAATCAAAAATAATATGCGACCCTTATTTTACAATATTTCAACCCTTAATATATCTCTTTACAGTCAAAATGCTCGGATTTCTTTCAAGTTTGGATTCCAGTTGTAATTTTAACTTATCATTATTTAGTTAATTAAATTGAAATTAGGCTAGAACCCACATATTATAACTGCAACCCTTAATTCACCCCTTACAGTTTGATTTGTCAGATTTATTCCAAATTTGTTTTCTAGTAATAAATTGAAATATAATTTTAACTAGTTTATTCAAAAATAGGCTAGAATTCTCAATTCATGTTTTTAACCCTTAACACACCCCTTACACTTATAGTGCTAGGATTTACTTCAAACATTGTTTTATATTGGTAATTTTAAGGGATAGCCGGGAATTTTATTAACCTATAAGTATACGATTATCGGATACGCAGTTTAAAAACTTATATACTTGAGGGAAAAATACTAAAAACTGTATATAGATATTATTAAATATAAATCAAAGATATCTTTAATTAATATATATATATAATATTTCTACTTTATTATTACTTTTGATTATTCATTATATTAAATAAATTAAAACTATTAATTGTCTATAAATAATTAAAATTAATACAATAAGATAATATTTAAATATTTAAAATTAAAATATATATATATTATTAATAAATATAATTTTTAATAAGCTATTTTCAGTAATATTTAAAAAAAAAAAACTCTAATACTTTAATTTCTATATAAGTTTCAATAAATATGAATTATTATTTTATAGAAAAATTATTTAGGGAAAATTTCGGTGAAAATTTTTTTGTGGGGTTTTAAATGTAAGGTTAAAATTAAGTTGCGAAAGTAATAATTTTGAGTTTTTAATAAAAAATTTTAAATTAGTAAATTTAGAGAAAATTAGAAAAGTTAAATTTAAAATAATTTTTTAAAATTACTTAATTTTGAATAGAAATTTTTGTTTAAAATTGGACTTAGGTAATTTAATTAGAAATATTGAAAATTAAATGATGCTTTAATTTATTAATGAATTTGGTTGGGTTTAATTTTTATGTTTAAACTTTAATTTAAAATAAAATATAAAGAAGATATTACTTTAAATTTTTTATTTTCCTAAATTTTAATAAAAAATTTATAAATTTTAAAAATTTTAAAAAAATTATTAATTAGTAATGATGTTTTAGTTAATAAAATTTATTTTTTTAAAAAATAGTGGGATTTAAATTTTGAATAAAATAATTAAAATTGAATTGATTCTTAATATATTATAGTGTTAGTTTTGTAGTTGTGAAAATTAAAATGTGTGTAACTATTTTACAAAAATTTTTAAATTAATTTTGTGAGTAAATTATCGTATTTTTAAAATTTTTAATTTTGAGGTGGTTTAAAATTTTAATAAAATTGATTTTTTAATAATTTTGTAAAAAAATCATTAAAAATTGAACAATAAAGGCGATTCAATTCTAAAGTTGGTTTATTTTGATTGACAACTGATTTTGAATTATTATTTAGTGAATAAGATGATTTGTATGAACCTTAAAAGTGGCTGGGGACCACGTTTAATTTCGTGTATTTTATAATTCACACCGATGTTTTCAATTCTAAAGTTAGTTTATTTTGATTGACAACTGATTTTGAATTATTATTTAGTGAATAAGATGATTTGTATGAACTTTAAAAGTGGCTGGGGACCACGTTTAATTTCGTGTATTTTATAATTCACACCGATCGTAATTCAAACCATCGAATTACGAATACCGATGGTTTCAATTCTAAAGTTGGTTTATTTTGATTGACAACTGATTTTTACAAAAAGAGGATAAACACCCAATAAAAGTTTTGCTATATGGATACAAATACTAAATACTACGTGACTATACCGACTAGTAAAAATTGTTTTTAATAGTAATGATCTTGTTTTAGTAGTAAATTCAGTTTCAACTTGCAAAATATTTGATTCTCCGAATATTTTCAATTAGGTAGTTACACTTTTTGGTCATCTGTCTAAAATATTGTTAAAGGGTTATGATACGTGAGGAAAAACCCAAATTTTGCACTGGCCTTCTTTTTCAGAATATTGACCTAGTTTGTTTGTAATATTATTATTTGAATATTTTACATTAAACTGTAATAGAATTTTTTTAAATTTTTGGTTTGTTTGATTTTTAAATTAAAGAATTTGAAAAATTCAAAAAAATTCTATTTCAGTTCAGTGAGAAAATTGATTACAAAAACTCTTGCAGTGGTTTCAACAAATGAAAAATAATAGCGATTCATAGCAGAGCATTCACAGAAATCTTATTATGGTATAGTAGTGGCAAACACTCTACACTACCCCCAATGAAATTACAGCGAAATTTAGTCGGATCATAGCCCCTTAAGGGCACGAAATCACTGTGCAAATTTATGCGTGAAACGTTGCTTAGCAGCTCAGAGAATTTAACGCGGAAAAACAGTTTCAGACGTTATTAATTATCCTAGAAAATATCTAATGGTAGATTTAGAGAGAGAACAAATGTAGCGATAAATGGACAGAAATTTTTTTCCGCTAATTAGCAAGCGAGTGGTTACTATTTGATCCAGGTTTTTTTATTCATATTTTACTTAATTAATGGCTATTCGAACAAATCTTTTGTCAAAATATAAGTATTTTTTTTTTCTAATTTTCAGTAGCTTTGGAAATTTTCTAGGGGTTATAACAAAGCCGCAAACTGCTTTACCAGTTTTTGAGAATTTTCCACACCTCTCGATCTTTCCAAATGTTCTCGGCTAAAGCACGTGGCAAATAAGTCAGATCTTGGTTCATCTATTCTTTATCAGATGTTGCAAAATTTGCAGTGAATTTAAATAACCAAAACTATGTAGATTCGCTTGCGACCAGTGCGGCTATATATGTAGCGGTTTCGCCCGCTTAATAGTTATTTTTTCAAAATTTTACAAAAAAAACAAAAAACAATTAAACTAAATTAAATAAATATAAAATTATACTAAAAGGAAAGTGTTTGAAAACTTGTAAAGAGTTTTCAGTTCTATGAAAACTAAGAATGAAAATTGTATGAACAAATCAAATTTTCAAAATTACAATAATGTTAGTTTTATTTAATCTATTTTAAATTTAATTGCGACAATCTATAATGGTCTTCTTTATTATTTGTGATTATTCAAAAACTTCTCAAAAAAATTGTGGATGGTAGAAAGATTGACAAAACCGGTAGGATTGTGACGCATATAAAACAGAAAAATTGCATTCAACAATTATGTAGAACATATGGTCAAAAACCTACTCATTGCGAAATGCTTCGCACGATTGATCTAACCAAATATAGCAAGAAAACCTGGCTTTGCTTAATAGATCGTTATATCTGTAATAAATCGAAAAACCGCTAAGAGAGGACGGTGTGAAGGCCGCCCACTATATTTTATCAGAAGAAAACAGATAATTAAATGCACTACTAATGAAGTCGACGAATTTCAATTATAAATAAAAATTTGTTTTTTATTTATTTTAAGAATTTAATCAATTTTTTTGTTTTTTAATAATTTGAAAATATATTTGCTTTTTTATCAGAAAACTACAAAAAACATTTTTTTTAGTAATTAAATTTTATTTAAGTTATTTTATAACGATAAACCAAAAAATATTTTTTTATTTAATTTATGAAATATCCTAAAACTAAAAAAAAACATTCAGAAAATGATGATAAACGATAACATCACATAATTAAATTTGATAATGTTCTATAACGAAGAACAGACAGTGCGGCGAATCTTTTAATTAAATTAACTGTATTAACTGGTGTGCTATATTGGAACCATAAAACTAAATAATCAATTAAACTGCCTTATTCATTTGACTTACTAACCTATTATAATACATCAAAACTCATGTAATACTAATTCGAGAGCTGGCGTAATGCCGAAAAAATATGTTTATTATTTGAATCTATTTTTGTTAACCGCATATACTTTAATACACAATGTACAAAATAGCGCATTCAATTTTATTGGATAATGAATAGAATCCGAATAACAAACAAAACCTACTTATATTGAATAAATATTTCTTAAAACAAAATATGATGTCATTGTTTGTCAATTTTAATATTTATTAAAATTAAAACCGACAAATTTGTGTAGGATTTGCAGTTATGCGTCAAATGACATCTTAAGTGTAATTTTAATTTTTATTCGTGATATGATTTATGAAGTTTGAAAAAAAAGGATATTAAAGAATTTTAAACTAAAATCGATTTTTTTAGAGTACTAAATTTAAAATGTTATTTTAAAAACTAATTTTTACCCATAAGTGCAAAAATTATTTTGAACCAAGTTTCATTTGGGGTCTCAATTTTTTTTCCAAATGTTCTGTAGTGTATTTTGGCCCGAAATATTATATTTAGGCAAAAAACTTATAAACTAAAAATTTTGTAACATGCAATTTTTTTTAGAAATTTTTTGAGGGTGTACGATTTGTTTGATGATGTATGGTTTATCAATTTTAATGTGAAAAATTTGTGTAGGATTTGCAGTAATTCGTCAAATTTGTCATAATGATAATTTTAATTTTTAATGGTGTTTATTTGACGGTCATAATAATTAAGAGTATTTTTAAAACAGACAACGGCGCCAACCAGGTGATTTTGAAACTCGGCCAGATCTCAAATAATATTGTTAATAATTCGATAAGTATTTTCATTTTGCATTAAAAAAAAAAGATTTATGGTTAAAAATTAAACTTTTTTTTCATATTAAAATTATTTTTTATGAAATATTTCTTAAATTATTTTATGGTATTCTTTAATAAAGCAAAGTAAAATCCAAAGAAATCAAGTTACATAATAAGAATAAATTATTTTTCAAGGTAAAATACATAAAGTGTCTCCGTATTTTTATAAATAAAGTATTTTATTATTTTTATTGATGTTAAATATTGCACACTATGTAGGCGCGTTTAAACAATAATTTCTTCGTTTAGAAAGACATTATTGTTAAGTGTACCATAATTAATAAAAATAATTGCGTCAAGTGCGCAAAAAATACACTAGGCAAACAAAATTCGAAATTCCATCTGTGTTTACTTGGATTTCAGATAGAAAGTGAAATTGCAGGTTCAATACTATCGCCATCAGCAGCAGCATGTGCGCTAGTGCAGATGTTGCACCGAAACGCAAATTACGCCGAAAAAAACGAAAAAAAAAATCAAAAATCGCTCGGAAACTCACCTATTCGTCCAAAACTGGCAATTATATCCTGTATCACAGCACATACACAAAACTCACTAGGTTTCCAGACTGAAGAAGCTGTTCATGTGCTATTCTCAGATTATACTTGGCTCTGGGACGCTGTTCAAATGTCAGCGCGTAGGTATCCCAGCAAACTTTGCGCAAGCGTTAATCTTTTGCACTTTTGTGTTTTTGGACGGAGACTATAATAAAAAAAAAACGGATTGAAAAGCGTGGGCGGAAAATAACAATTAGGTGAATGCATAGGCATAGTCGAGTCGGGGCGAAACAGGTATGTGTTGCATAGTCGCGACCGACCTATTTTTGAAACTTTCACAAGGACGCGCATTTTGCATTTAAATTTGGGAAAAGGTTTTTGAAATTTTAAAGTTTTATTGCATTTGGATTAGATCATTTCTCATTTGGATATTTTTAGAATTTATTTTCAGAAGCTTTTTTCAACGAGATTATTTGTTTAAGTTACAAATATATTTTATCATATTTCTGAATTTTTTATTTATTTAAAAAGTGGCAGGAATGGTCAACATTATTTTATTTGTTTAGTGCTAATAATAATAATATTTTTATTTTGTTACTTTATTTATGAGTCAATGGTTTCTACTCTTAGGCAACTCAACTTACCTTAATTAAGTCTTGCTAGTTAACTTAAATTTCAAATATAGGAAACACGAATGAGATTTTTACTTTTTGCGCAAAGGAAGTAGTGAAAAATTTGACATTTTCAAACGCTGTAAAAAAAAACTAAACATTCGATAGAGGGTTAATAAGTCAATAGTGGGTCAAAATTGGACAAATCTTGATAATTTGTGGAGCATATTTCTCAGACACTGATTGATATATTTGATCCAAGTTTCGCACTCATATTGTGAATATATTGGAGAACATTATACTATAAACACATCCCTTACAACTTATCCCATTATCCCAGTTGACCTTCCTATTATACCAGATGTCAAAAAAATGACATGTGTCATTTATACATCTGTCATTTTTCTACATTCCTTTACGCATGACAGATTTTGACAAAAAGTGAAAAATATTATGAAAAACAACTAAAATGGATAGATGTGCTTAAAAATGACAAATGTCAACGAAAAGTGAGGGACGTCCACTAAAAATAACATGACATCTAAAAGTAACAGATTTTAACAAAAAACTGAAAAAGTTTATAAACAAATAACTTTGATAGATGTTGACTAAAAATGACAAATGCCAACTAAAAGTGACAGATGATGACAAACAAAAGTCATCGCTGTTAAAAAATCAGAAATTTTTACATAACAACTAGAGAAGTACCGTGGAATCTCATTCCCAGCTAATTTTTTTATTTATTTGCATGTTTAATGAAAATATATATGTAGTTTATTTTATTGAAAATCGTAGTTTGTTGTTGGCTTCCAACGGAAGCAGAAGTGGAAGTCGAATAAGATAGATGTAGAATGGAAATATCTAGTAGTAAAATGTCATTATAATTTATTAAATATTTTATAAAATTTAACATCAATTAAGAGTTGTGCGATTTTCTTACCGAATACCATTCGTACAAAAATTAATTCCGAAAATTTTTTATCGCTTACACTCATGCATTAGTTAGCGTGAGGAAATCTGCCCTCGTCTGCGACTCGGGCAGATTTCCACGCCAACTAATGCATTCATGAGCTTAAAAAAATTTTCTGGAAATAATTTGTGCACTTATGGTATTACATGTGATAATTTCTTGAAAAAAGTGCAGCAGATTTTGTATCTAATAATCATTTTAGAAATTTGCAATATTTTAAATTTTTAGAAAACGCGCTTCTTTTGAGCGCAGCAAACACATTGACGTCACTAGCTTCCAAACAAGGTGCGTTTTTATTACACCTTCTTTATCTTGATAGTTAAAAGGAGAGGTGGGATAAAAACACTACTAGTTTGGAGGCTATTATGTAACGTCAGAATGCTTGATGCGCTAGAAATATCAATTAAATAAACTATATATTTTTATTAGAAATAATAAAAACATTATGCATGTTCCCTACAAATAATGGATCAGCGGTATAAATTTCATAAAACTAAATTTCAATTTTTTAATACAAATTTTATAAAAAAAATTTGCAGGAAATAAGACTCCAGTATCCACAGTACTCCTCTATGTTAAAATTTCTTCTTTAAATTTTTAGATTTTTGTGGAAAACATTTTATCGGATTATTTCAAATTGTTTTTGAAAATTTAACTGAAAATTTGAAACCAATCTAAGCGATAAAGTTGAAATCTGTGTATAAAGAAGAGAAAAAATGAAGAATGTGTTGTAGGTACCCTATTTTAATGAAACTATTTGAAGTAAAGATTTAAAATTACCAATATAGAACAATGTTTGAAATAAATCCTAGTACTATTAGTGTAAGGGGAGTGTTAATAAAGGTTAAAATAATGAATTGAGGATTCTAGCCCATTATTGGTTAAACTAGTTGAAATTAAGTTTAAATTTATTAATAGAAAACAAATTTGAAATAAATCTGACAAATCAAACTGTAAGGGGTGCATTAGGGGTTACAATTCTAAAATGTAGGTCCTAGCCTAATTCTAATTTAATTAACTATAAAGAATGATAAGTTAAATAATTAAAAATTAGTACTGGATTCCAAATTTGAAAGAAATCCGAGCATTTTTCGAGCTGCAAAAGGCTTTCGTTACATAGTTTTGTGTTTTTAGTTGAATTCATTTTTAGTTGAAAGCTTACAATTAACTGATTATTAAATGAAAGCTTACTATTAACTATTTCTAACTAATTAGTAAAAATCAATTAAAACATCGACATGTGGTTAAATCGGTTGCTATGAGCGTTTCACCAATATACTCCATTGCGTCATTGATGAACACACATGACTATTTGTCGCTGTCTTCTTTCACATTTCACTTACATAATTCTCTCTTTCTAAAGACCGATGCGTTAGTAAGGCGCTGCAGTCGCTTTTCTAGTTATGACGTATTTTATGCCGACGTGTGCTCTTTTAACGTGTGCTAGACAAGGATGTAAATAATGTGCGGAACTATGTTTCACAACGACTTTAACCTAAAAACCATCAGCGTCTCTCTGGGTTTTTATAAGTTTTAAAGTTTTCGTTTATTTGTTTTTGCTTCGTTCTTGTGTTTATAAGTGATTTTATAAGTGATTACTGGTGATTACTGGTGTGCTATTAGCGAGAATTGTACTGTGATTGTTGTTGTATTCGCAAAATGCCGCGAAAACGATTAGATTCGTCTCAATTTGTGGTGAATCTTATTGAGTACTTCCAAAGAGAACTTGCAAATGGGGGTCCTCTTCTTAATCTGAACTGTGTCCAAGAGGTAAGTTGCTTTTAATGTCTCTAAAAAAAACTTTGTTGACTATAATTTATACTTTTTGGTTCCAGCGAGTGGCAAATGGCTTAGGCATTTCAGTGAAAACTGTTAGTGTATATGCTAAAAAAGCCAAGGAAGCAGACGAGGCTGAATCAACTGAAGCAGCAGATGAGGCCTCATCTAGTTCGGGCAAAATTAGTAAGAAAAATCCTTACAAGCCACGATCAAAACCGAAAACCTCCGATTTACCGCAACATCTTAAGATAGAAACGAGAAATGTTATATACGACTTGTATCAAAAAGGTTTGTTTACTAAATAATTAATTTTAATAAACAATTTAATTGTGTTTTAATTATTAGGAACACACGTGACTCTGAATACATTAAATGCCGAGGTGAAAGCTCGTCATCTTTATGAAATCAGTAAAACCAGTCTAAGTCGAATGTTGCCCGAAATTGGCTTTTCGTTTAAAAAGTACGATAATCGTGTATCGTTAATGGAGCAGCGGGATGTGGTGTGTCGGCGAGCTGAATTTTTACGAAAATATCGGCAAAATTCTTTATCGGCCTACAAACGCGATGTCGTCTATTTAGATGAGACGTGGATATTTGCAAAAAGCGCACCTAAGCGAACGTGGCAGGACGGCACGCCAAAGGGGGTACGTCGACCAAGAGGCGGTGATGGAAAACGATTCATCGTCCTACATGCAGGCAATGAACGTGGTTTCATTAACAACGCTTCGTTAATATTTGCGACAAAATCTAAGCTCGCAGATTATCATGGCGATATGGACGCAGAGTTGTTTGAGCGATGGGTAGTTGAAAAGCTGGTACCGAACTTGAGCGAACCATCACTTATCGTTATGGATAACGCAAGTTACCATAGCGTAGTGGTCGATGGAAACCCCACGACGGCTTGGAAGAAACAAGACATAAAGAATTGGCTAACGGAGCGTAACATCAATTACAACGAAGGAATGTTTAAACCGGAGCTACTGGCCATTGCAAAATTGAATAGTCCGCCAAAAAAGTATAAGATCGACGAATACCTACGAGAGCAAGGGCATGAAGTGTTGCGGCTGCCAACCTATCATTGCCAATTCAATGCCATTGAGCTGATCTGGGCTCAGGTACGTATACACAAACAATGTTTGTAAGCATGTAACACTGTTTTCTGTTTTAGGCAAAAAGATACTATGAAAATCATTTGGGGGAAGACGGCTACGGCGATGATAAGGTGCTAGACATGTGGAGGCAGGCACTGGAGGAATGCACGCCCGAACGATGGCGATCTGCGATCCGGCACACCGATGAAGTCATCAACGAATGGCATCAGCGGCTTCGAATTCTGGACGAAATGCCAGAATTAGTCATCAATCTCGAAGACGACAGTTCTGATGATGAAGTTTTCTTTGATGACGACATTAATGATGAAAATAACTAATAATAATACCAATTGTTATTAGTTAAATATCCAAAATGCCTCATTTGTTGAAGCATTTGGCAACATAAGACATTGTAATAACGCCTGATATTAGGCAACTCACAATACAAGTGAGACCCCTAAAAAACGAACCGCCCATGGCAACTATTTTAGTACCGGTTTGATTCAGATGGTTTCGTCAATGACGCAATGGAGTATATTGGTGAAACGCACACGGACTATTCTCCCTTAATTTATTTTTTATTTTTTTTACATGTCAATTTGTAGAGACTTGAATTACATACATAAATACCTAAATTAATGCAAAGGGCGAATTAACAGCGCCGTGGATGTAGTGGGGGGATTCTGGTCTATCATATTTTACATTAATATTAAATAAATTTCATGACTTGTCAAAAGATGGCTCCAGGCACAATATATTCATTTATGTTTTCAATATTGATATTGACAAATATAGTAATTTTTTTGGGTCAGAGATGGATCCACCGACAAATGCAAATTTATAGTTTGGCCGCCCATAGACTAAAATGTTTTGCCGCTCCTACTGGTCGAAAATTGTCCTAAAGTGGCGTGGCAGGCAACTTTTTTTAAATTTTTGCGGACTATTCTCGAATTTTCTTATAATACAGTGACCCTAAGTAGTGTCGTGTAGCAGTATCTTAAGTAGGCAAACTAAACTCAATATTTTGGTGGATCAGCTGTTTTGGTGGTTCAATAAATAAAAACAAAAAACCATAAGAAAAGCGTTATGAACAAATACCAATTATTTGAATTATTCAGAATTGTTTAAATATATTGTATATAGGTCAGGTAAATGTTTTGGAGCATTTTGTTAAATTTATTTTTGAAAAAAGGGTTATTTCATTAGCTTATATTTTCGACATCCTTTAGTTAATTTATACCAAAATAGTTGTAATATTTAAGTTGAACATTTATCTTTAAAATTGTATCAAGTTTTGGGCGAAACGTAAACCGCTTTCTTTGTCCACAAAATTAACCCTACAATCTGACTCGTGAGACATCTGTTGGTTCAAGAAAATCCACGGCGCCCTTAAGGGTTGATAACAGTCTCAAAAATCAACAAATATAGTTAAAAATAAGTTTGAATTTGTTTAAAATGAGTTTGGCCTCTATTAAATTTTATTCCGAACATTGAAATATCTGAAAATGTGCATATTATGCTTAGTATGTTGATATGATTAAATAGGCCACACACAATACAAGAGTTAGTAACCTTTAGTAACGTTTCGTCTATTTGTAAATTAATTATGGAACAACTTGTTTACAATTATAATTACATTACGCATAATTAAATCTAGTCGTTCCTATTTCTTGGCCTGTTAGCTGAAAAAAGAGCAAGTGCTCCTAATCCTAAAGCAAGCACTCCAACACCAATTCCTATTCCTGCTCCTAATCCAAGAGTTGCGTTTTCGCGCTCATCGTTGTTGGTAACAGTGCCGTAATTGTCGTAATCTGAGCTGTCATTTCCGGAAATGTCATCGTTCGGATAGTAATAATGAGTTTCAACTATAAATACAGGTTCGGCGTCATTTTTAATTGTGTTCATTAATAAAGAATACACTTACGTAAGTCTATCCAGTTAATTGGTCGTCTAGGCATGCCTCTACATTGCCAAAATTCGTCACAAGTTGGGTTTAATTGGTCTGTATGTTGAACAAATGATGGTCCATCATATTGATCTTCAACTAAATTGAAATATTAATTAATTAAGTGAATGGTGATTGTGCAAAATACGTGCTTAATTGTTTCCAATTCCATGGCTTTCCCGATAAATAGCCTCTTCTTATCCAGAATGGATCTTTATTTGGATTATTGTTCAGTGCCGGTTTGTCATCAAGAGGAATTGGCAAATAGTTTTCCACTAAATTAATAAATTAGTTAGATAATTATGTAGAATAATGTATACGTACCTATATCTTTCCAATTATGAGGACGTTTCTCGAATCCTCTACTTTGCCAAAATGCATCATGGTTTGGATTCAACTGATTTGCACGATTGTTGTTGTTTGGTTTTGGTGGATACTTCTCAACTAAGTTAAAAATTTAATTTATTATTATATTATTGTTAAATTTAGTGCATAATTACTCTTGTCTTTCCAATCAACTGGTCTCTCATCAAAGCCCCTGCTCCTCCAATAAACCTGAGAGCAAGGATTTAGTTGATTAGCACGATTATTGTCGTTCACCATGTTTTGTTCTTGCTGCTAAGGTATCGAATTGTAAACTGCGGTCAAATTGGAACAGCGTTTCCTTTAATACTTGAAACTCGGTACTTCCCCTGATTATATGGTTTCGTTTGCACTGTCTAGTAAGAGGACAGTGATACTATGGATTACCTATATACTTATAATTTTTTTCACTAATCTATTGTAAACATTATAATAAAACAATCGATTTGTTTTTAAATAACACTTTAAGTAGATCTTAATCTATTTGCAATTTTATTGCTGCATGTAAATTGAATTAACTCATTTTCCTGTTGGACATTTTATGCACCAAAACGCAAAATGTGCCCTACATGGCTCGATTGTGTTGATTCGGTGTGAATGATAACGAATAATCAAATGCTTGCATAGATTACCATCACAGTGAATCGCTTTATTTAGTAACAGTGAAGTAACAAAAAGATAAATTAATATACGTCACACACGCATCATATTTCATCAGCGTTATATTACATGATATTTCATACATCATATTTTAACAGATTGGCCATTGAAAGCCAAAATGAAATTGAAAATAATTAACTAATTACCATTGCCAACGTCCAAGACGTACGATTTATCGGAGCGACTACTAATGAGTCTCGGTAAAGGGGTAATATTGCGACTTGTTTAGCCCGATTAACATTTCAACTGTTGCGGGCATAAATAATGCTATTTAAATTATTTTAACTTTTTAAAATGTAATACATCGATTCATCAACGGAGTATTTTACTCTTTTAAATAACTGTTTCGCATAAATTTTTCAACATTTATTTAAACATGTAAATTTTCTGGTTTCTTTTTACGCCAGTAGAATAAAGAACCTTTGGCACAGGGACGATCAACTTTTAGTACCTGAATGGATTGCTTTCTCCAAAACTTAATCTTAATTTGTGGTCACGTGTGCTAGGTCGACATAATAAAGTAGCCGTTTCCTGAAAACTTTCCTTGCATAATTTTCAATAGTAGAGGTGGAACTAGAAGTGATGGTTAATAACTTAAACTACTTAGAGTATAGAATAGACTAGAGAAGGCTTTCCGCCCTTTGTTGTGTTCCAACATAGTCAATAACATATAATAATCCATACAATAACGTGATGTTATTGTTTTGATTAATCTAATTCAATTTTTACTATTTTCTATTAACACAAACACGAAAACAAATAGCAATTACCTAAACTACTATGTATAAAGTACATTTAATCATTTCCTATTTAGATTTATGAATATAGTTGCATGAATATAGTAGAAACGTTGCGGTAGACACTCCCACACAAATGCCGGTCCACCAAATTCAAATTCATCCTTCCAGCAAAAGCGAATAAGTTCAGTGGCGGAGCAAAAACGCCTAGAAGTTTAATGTTATTGTTGCGTATTATTGTATGTAAAGAATCGTGTATTATTGTATGAATGTGTTAGAGTATATTCATAATTAGTGTTGAAGAGTTAAGGCTATATTTTGTAATAATGAGCAAATAGCTGTTTGGTTTTCTTGATGAAAGGTAAGTATAGTCAAATTGCTTACGTTCTCTCTGGTCCGTGGTATCGAATGCGCTAGACGTATAGTCGACTTGCTTGCGTTGTGGTCCCTGGTATCGAATGTGCTAGACGTACTTTTTTATTGCTACGCTGTGCCAGCGCATTACAGTATATGCTAACAATAGCAGGAACGTATGTCTGCCAGCGCTGCGACATGACTTCTCAGATTTTATGAATACAATCAATATGAATGACAAAGAAGTTGTCTTGTTGTCGTCAATTCGTCTTGTTGTCATTCAGTAGCGTCGCTCAAATATTTATTTTTGGTTTTGTGACTCTTTCGTTTGGTATAACCATTTTTCCAGTGCGTTTTTCTGTATTTGAGTATTTTGAACACGTTTTAATAATTGCATTCGATTTTGTGAAAAAAATCAGTTCCTATTCAGAACTAAACGGCAAATTAACCTAAAAAGGCCGGGCAAGCGATTAAATTCGCAATCCAGGGGCATTGCGTCTTTAATTCATTATTTCACCCTGTAAGAAAGGAATCAAGGTCCTTTAATTTTATATCATGCTGTTGTAGAGGTAAGTTGTAACATGTTTGATCCCTATCTGTTTGACACGGATCTTTACCTAATGAAATTTAATTAAAATTCCCGTACAATTGAGATTATTTTCAATACACAAATGACAAATGCTATTTGTTAGATTACTCCCTGAATAAATTTGTAATACAACCGAAACTAAAATTTCTACGTTACGCCACTGGTAAAAATTTTGCATGGCCTTCAATTGATTTGATGCAGGCGCAATCAGCTGGGAACCCACAGCTCAGAATGGAATCGGTTTCACTATACATTTGATTTTTGTGTCCGACTGCATCGAAACATGGTGTTTCGGGCTTGCGAAGCGGGAAGAAAATCGCCGATTGTTCCCTAGGTAAAATTTGAAATATGGTCAAAATAAAAACTCCAACTTCTCATTATTTTTACACATAAATAAAATGATAATATATTGAGTTCCTAGACAGAACATTCATTTTACTTCTCTCGTAGAGGAAGTATTGTATTCATGAAAAAAAAAAATTCTCCAAATTTCACTTTTTTCTACTTTATAGAATGCGTAGATTACGAAAATCATATTCACTAATTTCCGTCTGTCGGTCTGTCGGTCTGTCGGTCTGTCGGTCTGTCGGTCTGTCTGTCGGTCTGTTCGTTTCTTTAAACCGCTATATTTCGGAATCTACTGAACCGATTAAAGCAAAATTTGCGTCCTTTTTTTCTACCTGCCCATTGATTAGGTCAAAGAAAAAAAAGTTAGGAAATTCTCAAGGACCTGCGCATTATTGACCAAAAACATGCCAAAAACAGCAAAATCGGTGCATCCACTTAATCTTCTAAAGTTGCAGACCGATTTTGACCAAATATTGAACATATGTTTCGTGTATACCCCAAGTGGTGAATGCTTTCAAAAAATCTGTAGTTTTTTTAAGGGTTGACTTTTTATTAAGGGTTGAAGGGTCAAAAAGTTGTAAAAATGCATAAGTTGTAACGTAAATACCTGCCAGGAGAAATATTTTATTTGAACCAAATTTGGCATACATATTAGGAATACATTGAAGAAAATGCTGGTAAAAGTTTCATCCCCTAAAAATGAACCCTAGTGGCCTGTTGGGTCTTTAAATTAATTGTTCAAAAATTGGCAGTGTTTTTATTCTTATATGTCAGCATAACTCACCATTTTCCGTCAGTAATTTTATATATTTTCACATATTGAGTGACTAAAAATAATTTACGACCCTACCTACACACCCCCCACCCCCAAATATACAGTTTGAGTTATATGGATCGGATTTTCTTCATATTAGATTTCTACTATACATTTAAAACAGATTTACGAATAATCTAATTAAAAATAACATGCGACCCTTATTTTACAACTTCAACCCTTAACATACCCTTTACAGTCAAAATGCTCGGATTTCTTTCAAATTTGGTAGTAGTAATTTTAACATATTTAACTTATCATTACTTAGTTAATTTAATTGAAATTAGGCTAGACCTACATTTTACAATTGTAACCCCTAATACCCCCCTCATAGTTAGAATTGTCAGATTTATTTAAATTTTAGTATATAAACGAGAGAAGTACTGTGGAATCTCATTTCCAGCGAATTTAAGGTTCAAGTATAGTTTTTTGTTTATTATTTATAATATAGACATTAATCGAATATGTAGACATGTGTTTCTTTTATCTACTCTTAACACATAATATACACCTTACGCATGCGTTTTCTAGTACATAACATTATTTATCTACTCTTAACACGTAATATACACTTTACGCGTGCGTTTTCCAATACATAACATTATACATTATGTCACCTATGCGGTAATGAATCATTACTAATCAGAAACGTCATCATTACTAATTGGAAATGTCATATCGATTTTAATTGCACCTTTGTGTTGTTGAAATAGTAATTGTTTGCAACCAGCAATACTTACATTGTCAATTATTATTTTGAAATCTATTAATTTTCTATTTTTTTTTAGCTTTGTTGTTAAGAGTAGATAAAGTATAGTACTCTACTCGTTAGTAATAAGCCATTATTCTCTCGAATGATTTACTCCCCTCGCTATCGCTCGGGTCGTAAACTTCATTCTCAAGAATAATGACTATCATTACTAACTCGTTGAGTAATATACTATTATTATGTCACCTATGCGGTAATGAATCATTACCAATCAAAAACGTCATCATTACTAATCGGAAATGTCATATCGATTTGGATTTCACCGTTGTATTGTTGAAATTGTAAATGATTGCAATCAGCAATACTTACATTGTCAATTATTAATATATTCTTGATGAATAGACATTGATTATAAATAATAATGTTAATTTAAATGAATAAAATTGAGCTAAATTTTTTTTTTCATATCTATTCATTTTCCACTTTTTTTCAACATTTTCAAACTTTATTGTTATGAGTAGATAAAATAATTAAGTAGATTAATGTTAATGTAAATGAATAAAATTGAGCTTATATCGTTTTTTGATATCTATTAATTTTTCCCTTTCTTTTTACACTTAAAAGCTTTATTGCTAAGAGTAGATAAAGTATAGTACTCTACTCGTTAGTAATAAGCCATTATTCTCTCGAATGATTTACTCCTCTCGCTATTGCTCGGGTCGTAAACTTCATTCTCAAGAATAATGACTATCATTACTAACAACTCTTTGAATAATATACTATTAATTTGTGGCGAATACGAGTAATGGCCCCACCCCCTCAACAGTATGTTATAATCACAAATAGTTGGTAAAGTGTCTTGATTAATCTTAGCCATAATTATACTATTATGTTTCGTCTATTAATTTAAGTTAATTAACCCCTATTTACATACCATTGTTCTCATTTAATATACATTTTTAACTGTTTTAATCTTAACTTTTACTTAAAATTTACTACCTACTTCATAACTGTTTTTTCTGTGTTAGTACATGTTTGTTGTTGCTAAAATAATTATTATGTTACTATTGACTGGTGAATCTTTGACTGTTATGCACTATTGAATGTACCGATTTTTGATTCTTTGTAGACTCTGACTCTGATGATGATTTAAGATATAAATCGAAACCGGTCACTATTTGAAGTTTTATTTTTGATTTTGTCTAAATATTCCCACTACTCACCTTTAGTTTACAATTAATTTCTGGACGTAAATACAAATTTGGATATTAAATTTGTTTTTATTTACAATAATTTCGTAATCATCTTTTCGGATGTGTAATACGGGGACGAAACTCGGATGCGACAAAAACCAATGCACTGGGTGTCTGATAAACAGATTTTTAAACTCCTCAAAAAAATATAATAATATTTATATGTATTATCGAGTGTATTACTTTGTACTTATATTTTGTATATTGTATTTTTGTTTTGTTATTAAAACACTATAAAAACTATGTTCTTGTTATATTTTATTGTTAAACTCTCTAACTAACAACTAAATGTATTCAGAATTTGATTTAGAATCAATAGTTAACTGGTTTTAACAGATTTGTAAACATTATCTGAAAAAAGTTAACTTTTGATCGCTGTAGGACAAAATTTTGTCGCTGTAAGACAAAATAAGCTAATCTTGTATTGTTTATTTACGCGCCATTTGTTATTATTTTCAAATAGCGATTAGTTACTTTCAATTGCAATTATGCCTATAGCATGTAGTGTTAGTCAATGCAAAAGTCGAAACTATGAACGTTAAAATGTAAAAACGCTAAAAGCATCCCTTTTTGTTCAATAGTCGCCATTTTAATTGTTGTGCCGGTCAGTTACTGAAATGCTCCATAGGCCTGTCCAAGGGCAATTATTCATTGGGTTGTCTTGTCGAATAAAACTCGTGTCAGCAATGTTTTAATAACTTATATCAGTCAGATTAACTCGTAATTGTTGTCTCTAGAGAATCGCCATCCGCGCTAACGCGCTCTTTATCTATATCTGACAAATAACACATAAAAATATACAATTTTTCTAGAAGAATTCTCAACTCTTGAAATCAATACTTGGATTAAAAACGTACAAACTTGCAAGGCAGGGAATCCAGAGGGAAATAAATGACCCATTTAAGAAAATAGCATTTAATAAATATAAACATTTAAGGGGAAAAAATATAAAATCAAAAATTATAAAGCTATTACAAAATAGTAGCATTAATTAAATTAGTTGCATTCTAGTTTAACATTTTTTTGAAAAATTTAATAAATAATTTATCTGAAGCACAAAAAGATTTATAACCAGTGATTAATATTATATCTTGATATTTTATACTAATTAGATCAATGTGTCCCGTGCAATCATTTTTATTGTTAATTCGACTTTCTGTAAGTGCATTTAAAATTAATTTCACTAAAGGATCGTACAAAACATAAAACTCCACAGTCTTTGCGACTTTCCATAATATAATCAGTTCTATAAAAAGTTGTGAAACTATGTTATGATCCATTTTTATTGATAAACTGAAATGATAGAATTAATCAATTATCGTAAAGTAATTTAAGTAAACTTACTGAAATCGAAACACCTTCTCTACATGCATCTCGATGGCAGTCTTTGTTTGAGAAGTCACTACAAATAACATTTATTGGTTGCAATAGATGAATTTTATGAGGTTAAGAATAACATTTGGTACTCGCAAAGCATTTATAATTCAATTTTCGGGAAAACTCAACTTACCTGTATTATTATATTTGCCTAGGAGCCCAAGCCTCTTTAATACTAGGTATTTGTTTTATTTTCGGTATTTATTTTGATTGGATGGTAGTGATTTGTTGAGTGGCAGTTTGTTGTTATTGTGATTTTCAGCTGAGTCGCAGTCGATTAGCGGTCATTGCACTGAAATGAGTGGACTGTGTCAGTACATTACTGTCGTTTGAAAAATATCCGTGACGTATTTCCTGGGTCACGTGGTAGACGCTAAACTGAGTTGTTTTACCTTTTCCAACTTAGTTGGATTCACCCTACCCTTCCGTGGGTTTTCAGGGCTCACAGGCTCAGGGATACCAAGGCGCGAAAGAGGTTTCAGACGCTATTAATTACACTGGGAAATATCTGACAATAGCTTTGGAAAAGAAAAGATGTAGCAACAAATGCACATAGGTTTTTCTGTTATCTCTTTCCGTAAATTAGCAAGCGTAAAGTTAAAAATCAATCGTTGTTTTGTATTAATATTTTACTTGATATGGCTATTCAAAAAAAAGTCCTATGCAACCATAGATATTTTTCTCTCTAATTTTCAGTGGCTATGTATATTTTCTAGGGGCTATAACAAAGCCGCAAATTGCATTCTTAGTTTTTGAAAATTCTGCGTACCTTTCAAAGTGGCGTAATGTTTTCGACAAAAGACAGATTTTGGTCCAGCTGTTCTTTAACAGATGTCGCAATATTTTCGGTTGACATGATAAGCAAAATCATATAGTACGGCGGCCTGTGGCCAAATTTCGTTCAAAAACCCTTCACTTCGGTATATTTTATCGAGTTACACATGGATTTGTTTGTTGAAAAATTCTGCAATTAGAATCGAAAAAAAAACGACATTGTGGGTTGGTCGAGAGAAAAGTGTTAAAGGAAAAACAATGAAAATTGGCGAAAATTGTAGTTGCATTATGAATCGTCATATCGTTAATGAAACTATAGATGCAAATATGCGGTTTGCATCATTTTTAAGCTCCAAACTTTCACTTTAAAGTGGCTAGTTAAATCACTGGCAAATATAATATTATTTTTTAAAGAAAAGGCATCAAACGCCGTCGCTCGATTTTTGAATTTTACACTGCTGTAATTCTTATCCTCTCACTGTATCAATGAAAATCTCTACACCATTTAAACAGAATTTAAAATTGAATTTCAAAATTTAGTGAACAAGTTTCATAATGATGTTAAACACTTTTAAGATCAAATAATTTTTATTATTGGAACTCGTTTTGGTTGCTTTATTGGTTTATTTATTATTAACAAATCCCAACACAAATCCAGTTATACTGAACAAAAACTGAACCAAACTTGAACTTTAAGAAATACTGAACAAAACTTTAAACCGTATACCAAATGATTACTAATAAATTGATTATTTCACTCTTTTACCCAGATAAAATTAGTTACTACGCTAAAAAGTACTCGTAACGAGTAATAATTTTAAGGCTCCCATAGTCGAGTGTTTGCAGCGAGTAATGAACCATAAAATGTAATGTGAAATACATTTGTTTTAGTGTTTTTCGATGTTTTGTTATCAAAATGTTGAAAAAAATAAAGGTACCTATACTTAGCGCGCACTAGTGCAACCTTAAAAAATTAAAAATCTCCATTATAGTTTATCGCGTACAGGAGTGAGGAATTTTTATTTCGCTACAATTCATCAGTTTTCCTTACATTTGACTACATTTTACATATTTGATTGAGATTTGTCACTATTAGTTAACATTTGACATTTTAAGTTCACTTTTGGCATATTTAGTTTATATCTGTCAGTTTGAGTTCCCTTTCAACATAATCAGTAACATTTGTCGCTTTATGTTGACATTTAACATTTTTCGATTATTTTTGACATATTTAGTTGACATTTGCCATTTTTTGTTAACATTTGACATATTTAGTAGACATCTGTCACTTTTGGTTAACATTTGAAATTTTTAGTTCGTTTTTGACTTATTTAATTGACATATGTTACGTTTAGTTATTAAATGTCATTATTAGTAGACAATTGACCTATGTAATTGACATATTATCTTATTTAGTTGACATCTTTTTTATTTAATAGATATTTCAGGTTTTTAGGTTACTTTTGACATATTCAGTTTACATCTGTCACATTTAGTTTACATGTGACATTATTAATTCACTTTTGACATATTTAATTAATTTTATTTTGACAATTATCCTGAGATTAATTCAAATTACATTTAGAGACCAAATTTGCATAAAATAATTAGGATTATTTTAAGGGTTGAGAATTACCTATTACCCTTTCTTTGTGTTGACCTATTACCTTTCTTTAGTGTTATCAATATTAGAAATAATAAAAGAAAACAATTATTGAATAAATAATTCCTCCAGCACCGAAATACCTTAATCCGATAATTTTTGCCTCTTGGGCTTCGAATTCTTCTAAATTAATAATAATATTCAAAATTAAATTTTAAATGTTAAAACTATAATGATTATTTATTTCATGTGTGTTTACTGCGGGCTGAGGTATGCGTTAGCTGGAATATCAGCGACTATTTCAATCGGTAGCAATATCCGATCACGTGACATTTTAAAATTTGAAGTAGGCGACGCAAATTTAATTTTGACAGTTTTACATGTTATAATTTTACTGCAAAAGCAATTGAAAAGCAATTGAAAAGCGATCAAAATTTTCATTCAATAAATAATCAACAGTAATACCACAAGACCTTTACAAATAGCCGGCTATTTTTTTTTCATTAATTTATCAAGAAAGTTTGCATTTTAATAATTTAAACGAGTACTTATCAAGCATTAATAATCTGATTAAAGCCCGAGAGCTTTAGCTTGAGGGCTTTAATCTTTGATTATTAATGTTTGATAAGTTCGAGTTAAATTATTTAAAAATGCAAGATTTGAGATAAATTATAAAAAAAATAGCCGATATTGTAAAGGTCGAGTGGTATTTAGAAAGATTATTTATTGAATGAAAATTTTGATCGCTTCTCAATTGCTTTTCAATTGCTTTTGCAATAAAATTGTAACATGTAAAACTGTCAAAATTAAATTCGCGTCGCCTACTTCAAATTTTAAAATGTCACGTGATCGGATATTGCTACCGATTGAAATAGTCGCTGATATTCCAGCTAACGCATACCTCATCCCGCAGTAAACATACATGAAATAAATAATCTTTCTAAATACCACTCGACCTTTACAATATCGGCTATTTTTTTTATAATTTATCTCAAATCTTGCATTTTTAAATAATTTAACTCGAACTTATCAAACATTAATAATCAAAGATTAAAGCCCTCGAGCTAAAGCTCTCGGGCTTTAATCAGATTATTAATGCTTGATAAGTTCTCGTTTAAATTATTAAAATGCAAGCTTTCTTGATAAATTAATGAAAAAAAAATAGCCGGCTATTGTAAAGGTCTTGTGGTATTACTGTTGACAATTTTACTCATGTATATACAGGGTGATTTTTTAGCCCTATGACAAACGTTTACCAATGATAGCTGATGCAAATCTGAAAACAAAAGTTGAAAGATTTTTTTTTATTTACTTTGGTTGAAAAGTTATAAGTTATTGAAGAGATTTGACCTCGGTCAAAAGAAAACCTACGTGATGGCTAATTTTAAAACTCCAAAATAGCATTGGCTATGAGAATACTACGTTTTTTGTGACAAATATTTTAATATCATGTGTCATAACAACAAAAACTGTATGAGCAGGTTGGTTTCTTCGAGGATATCTACGCCCATATTCTCTTGCTGCTTTTCGACCATTTCCATTAGCAAATCCATGCATAAAAACAAAATCTGCACACTCTTCGGTGGTAAATAAACTCATTTTTAATGTGAAAATAATGTGAAAAATGAATAAACTTTTATGAAGGTTGTCAATATGACACATATGGAATTAAAATATTTGTCACAAATAAACGTAGTATTCTCATAGCCAATGCTATTTTGGAGTTTTAAAATTGCCATCACGTAGGTTTTCTTTTAACCGAGATCAAAGCTCTTTAAAGGCTTATAACTTTTTAACCAAGCTGAATAAAAAAAAATCTTTCAACTTTTTTTTTCAGATTTGCATCAGCTATCATTCGTAAAAGTTTGTCATAGGGCTAAAAAATCACCCTGTACTATGACCTATGAGTCAACGTTTTTCTCGGTTTTTGTCGATGTATAAGCGGATAAAATGAAACAAAATTTTTAGTGGATATTTAGTGAATATTGTAATGTGATACCTTGTTATCTCCATGACTACAAGCACATAAAACTTAAAAATTAAAGTAGTCTGACAATACTTGTCAAATTTTATCAAATTGCCAAATTAATGAGTCAAATTGCCAAAAGGAAACCTCGTTTGAGTAATAAAATCAAAAAATATCTGATATAAAAAACAAGTTCAAATATTCGACTAGTCGAATATTCGAACTATAAATGAAAATTTTATTCGAATAGTCACGAATATTCGAGTTTATTCGAATATTCGTGACTATTCGAATATTCGTGACTATTCGATTATTTGTGACTATTCGAATATTCGTGACTATTCTAATGTGATGCGCAAACGCAAAGGCCAAAAGTAAGGCGCTACGCTACTTTACTATACTAACTATCTATGTATATTCATCACTATTTGAATATTTGCAACTATTCGACTATTCGTGACTATTCGAATATTCGTGAAAATTCGAATATTCATGAATATTCGAATATTCGTGACTATTCGAATATTCGTAAATATTCAAATATTCGTGATTATTCGAATATTCGCGAATTGTTCGAATATTCGTCAAAATACTTGCACGAATATTCGAATATTTTCTATATTTTGAAAAGTCCCGGCACTAAATTTAACAAGACAATTTTGCGAATGAAAAAATCGAAATCAATCGACTCATTTTGTATTTTATGTCAAATAAAATACAAGAATCAAATAAATCCAGAATCAAATAAAATACCATGATCAAGCTGCCATGATGAAAACAAGCTGCCATGATGGCAGCTTGATTCGTCAAATTTCCAAGCAACCTCGTTTTCGTATAAACTAAAAAAATATCCGATAAAAAACAAGTTCTTGTGCAATTGCATACGAAAACTGCGCTCTAGAATTTTGTTCCTAAAATTGAGTTCATAAAGTCAATAGTTTTTAAACAAACTAACCTGAACGTTTTGAAAAACATTTTCCAAAAAAACTTTTTTGTAGCTGTTGTAAAAATTTCGAGCAAATGAGTGGTAAAGTGCAAAATTTCCTAACAATATCTGTTTCTTAACAATATCTGTTTTATGACTTAAGGGTATCCCGAGAGTCACCGATTCAAATTATTTTTACGTCCAGAACAGGCCACCACGTCCTAGCATTTGCCTCACTCTTTTTCGTACCTGCTAACGCATTGAAACGAGATGCATGCTATCCCGTCTGCTACTATATATTCTTTGTTAAATTTTGCAAAAACTACGTAACTTTTAGATTTTTTTTTAGAAAAATATGAAGATTATTTATTGTAAAATTGCGAGAGTCTATAAAATAAACAAACAAATGCATACAAATGCTTCAAACAATCAATTATTTATCAATAATTCCTTTTTCATGGATTAAATGAATTAATAACAATCTGTTTCTATGTGTGCGCAATAAAGCATCTTATTGACTTAATATTTACATTTACATTTTTCAAAATTTTCTAATAAAAATCTTTAAAATCACAAAAAACTAAATATCTGCAAAATTCTATTCTTATCTAACAACATCTTTTTATATATATATATACAGAGAAACTAACGAAAACCGTAACATAGGGATTTCTGTTCACGGACGGTGGAGGTCGGCGAGTGAGGTACGGGTGCAGAGCAGATCAATCGGGTAAACTCGATTTTTATTCAGTGCGCTCCCACAGGTACTGGTTCTAAGACGACGATTTTCAACGATCGATCTCACCGGCACCCGCACCTCACTCGCCGACCCCCACCATCCGTGAACAGAAATCCCTATGTTACGGTTTTCGTTAGTTTCTCTGTATATCTATTCTTGTTGCATTTCTAAGCACATCATCAATAGTATCCAGTGGGCCAGTAAAATATTTGATAAGACCTCGCGTTTTTTTTGTAAACTGCATTTGGGCGCACACAATTTTGCTTGGGCGCACATTTGCTTGGCGCACACAATATTTTATCCTTCTTGTATACATTGCGTTAAAAAGAAAAAGTCATGACAGGTTGAAAACTTTATGGTAAAACTTCATAATATACGCAGGAAAAGAATATATTGAATCGGTGACCATCGAGATACCCTTAAAAGCACGAAATCACTGTGCAAATGTATGTGTGGAGTATGATAGATTTAGAGAGAGAACAGATGTAGCAATAAATGGACAGAAAGTTTTTTTTATATATTTTTCCTCTAATTAGCAAGCGAGTGGTTAATATTTGATCAAAGTTTTTAACAAAGCCGTAAACTGCTTTACCAGTTTTTGAAAATTTTCCACACCTCTCGATCTTTCCTAATGTTCTCGGCTAAAGCACGTAGCAAATAAGTCAGATCTTGGTCTTTATCAGCGACCTATGTAGCGATTGCACTCTTAACTTTCTAAAATCGGGCCCTACACAGCATCAAAAAATAGAAAAACACTATTTTGGATATTGGGACCGAATTATAAATTGCACAAAATATAAGAAAACCAAAAAAAAAAACGTACACAATTTACCCCACACAATCTCCACCCCAATTTGCATATTTTCAGGATTGTTGGGGTTGAAATAAATTTGTTGGTGGAGACCCGATTCCAAATTATTACATCGAGTGTTCCTAGAAGTACGATGGTCCACCTTGCTTCACTTCTACCAACAGACGAAGCTGCGAGAGAATATTGTCTGAGGACGTAGCATCAAGTACAGGAGTGGAATAATAAGTATTTGGATCCAGTAAATTGGGGATGGAACAGAAATGGTACACAACTTTTTCCAGTTAAAAGCAAGGGATTCTGCTTCCTCTGACATTTTGAAAATAATTTCCGGCAAGTACAAAAAATCGTGCACAAATTCTTGTTCATGCAGGAAAGTTGAACTTCTCTGGTCTGCTATATATACCAACTGCTGTGGAAATAATTGTCAAAAACGTCGAAAGCGATGCAGATCAATCTGTGGAGATGGACGAAGAAATTAATACATTTAAAGGAACTCAAGGTACCACAATAGAAAATAAAATTAAAAAAGACGTAAATGACATCAAGACCAAGAAAAAAACAAGAGATACATAATGCAGTTGACAAGCATTGTGTACGGTTTTTTTTGTCTTCTTGATCATGTTAGTCCTCATCCAATAACTTTTTGGGTTCAAATTTTTGCACCAAAATTTTAATGTCGATACTTATGTTTCGGGTACGCTGAACACCAATATCTTTATTAAAATTACCTGGTCCTTGTAAGTTTTGAGATATTGGACATTTTTTTGACCAAAAATTGACAAATTTGACGGTTTTTTAATTTTTGGAAAAATTCAGAATGCCAATTACAAATTTTAATACAGATGTAGTTGTGAGTTCTTAATCCTAATATAATGGCGCTTGATACAAGTCAATGTAAGTTCTGGGCCCCAAGAAAGGGCCCAAAAACTGTTATTTTCGAGCAAAATTTATCGTTCGCTAATAGTTATTTACTCGATGACTCTTTATAAAATTGCATGTTTTATATGATTTGATAGTATTTTATGACTACTTGAAGAAACTTTTTTTATTTTTTTAATAATTGCAATGGGGGCGCTGTAATCGGCTTTTTCCAAAAACTTAATTTTGCGATTTCTTAGCGAATAATCAAAATTTTGACTCAAAACAAAAATCACATTGTTTTTCTTTGCAATATTATTAATTATTATAGTAAGAAAAATAATAAATAGTTATTTGTATATCTAGGCTGCGAAATGACTGTTTAAGGTTAAACACATTTCGCAGACGAGATATACACAACATTTTTTGTGCAACCGCATTACAAATATTAATAAATACGCAATAAATTTTTGGTAATTATGTTGTTTGGTTTTTTTATCGTATAATCTAGTTCCATAGTATGTTTTCGTAACTATGGAAACGGATCGGGAAAGAGAAAACGTAACTTGATTTTGAACAAACAAATGTTGCAATTATGTCATTTAAAAGTAAAATGGAGAGCGATAGTGATGTTTCTTGTACTCCTCCAGAATTAAAAGATATTGCAGCTTCTGCAATTAAAAATTTAGTGCCGGAGAAGTCTAAGAGACAATACCAAAAAACTTATGACGCATTTAATGGATGGTGCCTAAATAAAAATGTGAAGAAGGTGTCAGAAAACATAATTTTGGCATACCTAATGGAAAAATCGAAAACTGTAAAATCTTCAACATTATGGAGCATATACTCTATGTTGAAATGTATGCTAAACGTACATCAAAACATTGACATACGTACATTTACGAAACTGGTCCCTTTTTTAAAACAGAAGTCGGTAGGTTATCGTGCTAAAAAGACTTGTAACAAGCGCCATTTTCTTTGCATTAACGCCTTACAACTAAATCTGTATTAAAATTTCCGATTGGCATTCTGAATTTTTGTAAAAATCAAGATAAAGTAAAATTCGTCAATTTTTGGCCAAAAAAATATCCAATATCTCAAAACGCACAAGGACCAGGTAATTTTAATGGTAATATTCGTGTTCAGCGCACCCAAAAACATAAATATTGACCATAAAATTTTGGGGCAAAAATTTGAACCCAAATAACGGCAAAAAATTACAGGATGACTATAATACACACGTTTCAACGTTATCGCTTATATTTATTTCAATTTTGGTTCCTAGTTAAAATTTAAAAAAACATTTTTAAATAACCCGATAAAATATTTTCCACAAAAGATGCGTCAAAATTCTAAAAATTAGAATAAAAGATTTTAACTTATCAACAGAGGAAGACCGTGGAATCTCATTTCCAGGGAATTTTTTGATAATGACACCGCTGCCCCCGAATCTGTTAAAATCTTACACTTACGATTCCCTAATTTTATATAAATCGAATTCTTAAAATTATTATTACAATTAACATTACCAATTTGTGGTAAGACATACATTTTATTTCTGGGCTGAATGTAGACTTTCTTAAATCACTTTTGCGGGCGTCGAAGTGACTTTCCGCACGATTTTTGACGAACAATCATACTGTGTCCAATCTTATTGCATTTAAAACATTTTATCTATTTTACTTGTTTAATGAAGCTATTACAGCATTATGACGTAAAATAGATAAATTAGTATAAAGAACGTGTTTCATAAGTCAAATTATTGCACTCGTCCTTTAAAACTTAAACTCGTGCAATAAAATTGGTCTTATGAAACATGTTCTTTAATATACTATTATACGACGGCAATTTTTCGCTAAATGATTTTTCATGTCACACTCGAAACATTTCAAAAATTCATTATTGTTGCCAAAACTTCTTCGCGTTTGATTATTATAACCTGCGAATCCGTCCTTATTGAAATGCGAAAACCTATTTTTACCTTGATTGATTGTTATTAAGTGTTGTTTTAGGTCTGTTTTAGAAATTTTGTAAATTTCCACGATAATTATTGTG
The DNA here is from genome assembly GCA_963556235.1 of Cryptophagus acutangulus. NCBI lineage: Eukaryota > Metazoa > Arthropoda > Insecta > Coleoptera > Cryptophagidae > Cryptophagus > Cryptophagus acutangulus. The sequence continues at coordinate 5,037,381 of OY744570.1, forward strand.
ATTAATGAAACTCGTGCTAGGCTGTACTTGAAATTAGTTATGAGTATTTGCATTTTGGTTATTTCGATAAAATGGTTTCTTCCTTAGCAACGATTTTAATAGCTTCTTCAAAACTTTCTGGATTCGCGAACATAACTCTCTGATTAATGGGATTCGGAGTCCTTTCAAAAATTGTAATAGTGTATCTTCACTAAGTTTTTCTTTGAGAAAAGCTCTTTTTGCTGCATCTGCCGTAGGAGTGACAGTGTCATATATTTGCTGCCGCTCTTAAACGTTCTACATAATCGCGTACCTTTTTGCCTTATTCTCGCTGTTTACATTGTCTAAATTTAAGTAAACTTTGACCCGGTAATTTAATCTCTTGAAATCGATTTTTTATCACATTTGACAAAGTCTCCCAATTACAAATGCCACTAGTTCTATGATCCCATTCAATAGTGTTTCGCGCTGCACCCGTCAACTTTAATTTCGCAATAGCTACTCGTTGTTGCTCCATCCAATTCCCTAACACTGCTGCCGCAGTAACTCTAGCCAAAAATTCTTTGATACCGGTCTCGCCACTGTAAACTGGAATTAATTCAGGAGTTATGTTTAAAATTGGCGCTGGCGATGTTGGCTTTATTTCGACCCCGGTTCCCGGCATATTTTATTTATTACTATAATTTCACTGATTTAAAGAAAATGAAAAGATGAGAAAATTTTGTAACTGTTTAACCTTTTCCACAAAATTACACCCCACACTTCCCAAAGATTCACCCCCGACATGTACTAAAGACTACCCGAAACTCGAGACTCTAAGTGCTTGACTGAAAAACTCTATTAGTTAGAATAACAATCACATTCATTATTAGTGCAATACTTAATACTATTAGGCAAATTTATGAACGAGTATTATTTTAAAGATTGTTTAAATTTACTCTTGATAATATGATGCAATTACAATTACAGTTTGGATCATGCATTGTTCATTTAATTCGTAAACAAACTTATAAACTCATCTATAGATCACATGGTCTCATGTATTAATTTAAATTATAAAAATATATAAAATTTTAAATTGTAGCCTCCACAAAATTACATCACGACAAAACAAACAAGAGAAACCTAAAACAATTACCAATATGTGTGTACGGTTTTTTTTCCTGTTCATATTTACAAGTGCATTGTTTTTATGATTTTTTTGATATCTTGTAGAGATGGGGTTTTGAAATTTAAGAGATGAAACAGATATTATTAATAAGAAATTTTGCGCTATACAACTTTCTCAATTACTCGAAATTTTTACAACAGTCATTAAAAAAGTTAAAAACCCGGTTTTTAAAAATTTTGAAGTTAGTTTGTTCAAAAACTATGGTTTTTGTTAGTTTGTTCAAGAATCTTAGGAACACACTTCTATGTACAAAATTGTAGAGCGCATTTTTCTACACAATTTAACATTTTTCTACATAATCGGCAGTTTTTTTGTAAGACCAATCCCTTAGGCGCAATTTACGTTCACCCCTTTTTATTACTTAACCCACCCCGCAGTTTGTACGATCTCCGCGGTTTCATCATCGGGGCAACCACCCGAACAACATATCAAAAATTCAGCGTTTGTATATTTTTTTGGAAAATCACATATATACCGAAAATCTAGAATGATTCGACAAAACCGCCTTTGATCAAAATAATATTTGATATCTCTCTACAAACTTAACAACTATATATTATAGTCTGACTTTTTAGTTATGAGCTATCGTACATACGTGTTCTATTGCTACGTTCTAATGTAAGAGCAGTACTTGTTATGAACTTTATCAGACATTTCCGATGCCATAACAAAATATTCTTGATCTATATATACTAAAAATTATAGCATAATGAGTAAACCGTGATGTGAATATAATATGGTGTGCTATCGCGCAGGTTGCTATATTATTACGTGACGTCACGTTGGTTCTATTGAAAGTGTACTATTAAATTGTCTATAGCAACGAAAATTATATTATTTAACAAGTATATTAAAGAGAAAAACAAACCCCTTTAATTCTGTTGTTAAATATAAGATCACATACTAACAACAACGGCCACACCAAAATACTTAATAATATTTTACTATGTATTATTCCAATATTTGATTGAAATAAATATCAAATAAAACCGCCAAACGTAACTTGATTTTCATACTATAATTATCTAGTCCCAACGTGACGTCATGCGCGAAAATGAACTAAATCTAGATAGCTCGGTAGCACACTATATTATATTCACATCACGGAGTAAACAAAATACACAACACAGCTGACAACAAACAAATGCTAAAATACACAAATTGCTTGTTTCATAATGCATAATAGGCATTTTTTGTTGCTTTCTGGTGTGTTTCAGCTCTCGTCCAAAAAGCAGAATGTTTATTTCATGAAACAGGCAAAATATTACGCGGATTGCATGAAATGGGCAATTTCACAAATTCGACGTAACATAATGTTTGATATATTATTTGATATCAATCTAGTTACCAGATAATAAAATAAAAATAAACCACTTGATAAAATGTTCCATTTGAAAATTCCAGTAAGCTTACGTCTAATAAACTTACACTATAACATATTCTTGTTTGTTTCGTCCTTTCATTTCAAATTTCATTTCAATTTCATTCTAAATTCAAATCAGTTAAAAAAAGCCAAAATGAATAAGATGCTGTATTTTTTAAATCCAGATGAAAACAAATTGTACGAGCCACAATTCGGACGGGGCAAAAAAGTGCACCTTTGGGAGAACGGGGACAAGACTGCGTTTGACAAAATCCTTATCATCAATCCGAATGAGGTGAAGTCGTGGAATACATTATTGGACCACATTACTATAAAATTAAAACCGAGTTTTGGAGGCGTACGGAAGCTCGTCTGCCTTAATACGAAAAAAAGCATCCATTCCTTTGAAGAAATTGAAAACGATGGAAAGTACATTGCTCTCGGAATTCAAAAATTTATAGACCTCAAACCACCATATTTGTCGTGGTCACAACAAGATCTTGCGGATGCTAGAAGAGCATTAATTGGGGATTTTTACCGAAAAAAAGGAGAAGATCCCGAGTTTTTGACGCGTGCACACAAGAGAAGGCTGAAAGTCATCTATGTTATCCAAAATGCTATCGTCAAGGATCCAGCAACAAAGTTTGTGTTAACGCCGAAAGACATGCTTGATTACAAAGGCACTTTGAGATTCATCGCGCGTAAATTGGATTTGGAAGTTGGTGTCGAATAGTAATGCATTGAACTATTAGAAATATTTATTTTTTTATTAACTTTATTACTCATTTAGTTTGTGCACAATATTTGGAGACGTAGTGTGCGAATTAACAGAACTGCAGAATGGGTGTCTTTATGTGGCATTACCGTTTCAGGAGAAATTCAAATACAAGGATTACTTACGGAAGCATAATGAATTTGTTCAAACTAGGAAACTTACGAAATATTTGGTGAAGCAAGAAAAGGGAATTGGAGTCAAAGACTGCACTAGGAGAATGATTTATTGTCCTGAATATTATAGATGTAAATTTGCGATATTTCTAGTGAATTATTGTTATTAATGTCAGTTATATTTTGCAGATTGCTTGAAACACTACTCATGAAGAAACAAAAAAGTATTCGGCCGATTTATTTTTTTATCCGAATTTAAGAAACATTAAATCCATTAAAACTTATTTCATTTGGTTCCATTTGTTTATTACCTTTGCTTATAAGAGACTGGATTGCTAAAGGAGTGAGATTTCAAATCGGCTGAAGCAGAGTGAGATAAAATCATTTAACTCCGCTTATGATACTGACTCCGCCTTTATATCATCCACTTCCTTGCGCGTAATTTAAATTTACATAAACTATCACAAAAACTAAATCAAACAACGATGGTCAAGCCAAGCCAAGAAGAAATACTAAACATAACCCAATATTGACATATAACCGGATATGACGTCATAAGAATATAACAACCCAATAAAACTTATTCGTAAGAATTTACCTTTGACGGAAATGGGAGGAGTTTTTTAAACAGAAGCTTGTTATACGTTACTTGTATTGAACTACTTGGCTCTAACTCACTTCCTTTATAACGAGGGCTACTCCTTGTCTGATGCATTGTTAGAAAACTGTATTAGCAATCCAGTCTTCTATAATCAAAGTTTATTACTAATAATTATAGATTATTATACACTTTGCAAACAAATAAGTACAAAAGGGCTTCGAACTGTGATCAAAATATTTTAAAATTTGATTGAACACAATATTACTTCTCTCGTAGAGGAAGTATTGTATTCATGAAAAAAAAAAAAATTTCTCCAAATTCACTTTTTACTTCTCTCGTATAGGAAAGTATTGTATTCATGAAAAAAAAAATTCTCCAAATTTCACATTTTTCTACATTATAGAATGCGTAGATTACGAAAATCATATTCACTAATTTCCGTCTGTCGGTCTGTCGGTCTGTCGGTCTGTGCAATTCTTTAAACCACTATATTTCGGAATCTACTGACCCGATTAAAGCAAAATTTGCGTCCTTTTTTTCTACCTGCCCATAGATGATATCGAAGAAAAAAAGTTTATAAAATTCTCAAAGACCTGCGCGTTATAGGCCAAAAACATGCTAAAAATGGCAAAATCGGTAGATCCACTTAATCTTCTAAAGTTGCTGACCGATTTTAACCAAATATTGAACATATGTTTCATGCTTTCATATATAACATATGTGGTGAATGCTTTCAAAAAATCTGGAGTTTTTTCAAGGGTTGATTTTTTATTAAGGGTTGAAGGGTCAAAAAGTTGTAAAAATGAACAAGTTGTAACGTGAATACCTGCCAGGAGGATTATTTGATTTGGACCAAATTTGGTATACATATTAGGGATACATTGAAGAAAGTGCTGGTAAAAGTTTCATCCCCTAAAAATAAGCCCCTACCATCCATTTGCCATTTAAGTTAATTGTTCAAAAATTGCCGGTGTTGTGATTCTTATATGGCAGCATTACCCACACTTTTCCATCAGTTATTTTAGTAATATTTACATAAATAGTGAGTAAAAATAATTTTCGACCTTTACCACACACCCCCACCCCTCCAATATAGAGTTATTGTTTGAGTTATATGGTTTGGATTTTCTTCATATTCGATTTCTACTATACATTTTAAACATATTTACGAATAATATAATTTAAAATAGTATGCAACCCTTATTTTGCAATTTCAACCCTTAACATACCATGTACAGTCAAAATGCTCGGATTTCTTTCAAATTTGGATCCTAGTAGTAATTTAACTTTCTTAACTTATTATTATTTAGTTAATTAAATTAAAATTAGGGTAGGACCTACATATTACAATTGTAACCCCTAATGCACCCCTTACAGTTTGATATGTCAGATTTCTTTAAAATTTGTTTTCTAATAATAAATTGAAATATAATTTAAACTAGTTAAAATGTCCTAGAATCCTCAATTCATGTTTTTAACCCTTAACACACCCCTTATACTGATAGTGCTAGGATTTACTTCAAACATTGATTTATATTGGTAATTTTAAATCTAGCTTCAAATAGTTTCATTAAATTTTTAATCTTTTTTTTAAATTTTTAATCTTTTCATACACACGTTTCAACTTTATCGCTTAAATTTGTTTAAAATTTTGTTCCTAGTTAAAATTTAAAAAGCATTTTTAAATACCCGATAATTTTTTTCAGTAAAAGATGCCTCAAAATTCTAAAAATTTGAATAACAAATTTTAATATAGCAACGAGAGAAGTACTGTGGAATCTCATTTCCAGCGAATTTTACATTATAGAATGCGTAGATTACGAAAATCATATTCACTAATTTCCGTCTGTCGGTCTGTGCATTTCTTTAAAAAACTATATTTCGGAATCTACTGAACCGATTAAAGCAAAATTTGCGTCCCTTCTTTCTACCTGCCCATAGATGATATTGAAGAATAAAAGTTTATAAAATTCTCAAAGACCTGCGCGTTATAGGCCAAAAACCTGCTAAAAATGGCAAAATCGGTAGATCCACTTAATCTTCTAAAGTTGCTAACCGATTTTAACCAAATATTAAACATATGTTTTGTGTATACCCTAGTGGTGAATGCTTTCAAAAAATCTGGAGTTTTTTCAAGGGTTGATTTTTTATTAAGGGTTGAAGGGTCAAAAAGTTGTAAAAATGAACAAGTTGTAACGTGAATACCTGCCAGGAGGATTATTTGATTTGGACCAAATTTGGTATACATATTAGGGATACATTACCCTAGTTAGGGATACCAATATTACCAATATTAGGGATACATTACCCTAAAAATAAGCCCCTACCATCCATTTGCCATTTAAGTTAATTGTTCAAAAATTGCCGGTGTTATGATTCTTATATGGCAGCATTACCCACACTTTTCCATCAGTTATTTTAGTAATATTTACATAAATAGTGAGTAAAAATAATTTTCGACCCTTACCACACACCCCCACCCCTCCAATATAGAGTTATTGTTTGAGTTATATGGTTTGGATTTTCTTCATATTCGATTTCTACTATACATTTTAAACATATTTACGAATAATATAATTTTTCTAATTTTGGCATGTAAAATGTGACTTTTCAAAATCGATTGTAGTTGGCAAACGGCACATTTTACGCAACTGGTGATGTAATGAAAAATATTTCACAACTGGTGATGAAAAGTTCCGAATAAAGCCTACTTGTTTTGATAAAATTCACTAAATTATTAATATCATAAGTTTAAAAAACTCTTTTTTGAGAAGGTTCTTGTAAAAATTAGAAAAAATCTTGTATGCAACATGTTAGGAAATGCTATTTTGTGTAACTCGCGTTATTTTGCAGAACTCGCTGCGCTCGTCCCGCAGAAATCCGCTCGTTACACAAAAAAATGCATTTCCTAACTGGTTGCATAAATAGCTATTAAAATAGTATGCAACCCTTATTTTGCAATTTCAACCCTTAACATACTATGTACAGTCAAAATGCTCGAATTTCTTTCAAATTGATAATTAATAACGAATTGACGATTACGCCATATTTTTATGTCAGTGCTATCGTCAGCTACATAACTAGGCTTGCGGAAGACAGAAATATTGTTTAAGGTGCTTTTAGGCAAACACACATACATTCTAACAAAACAATTATATAACAATAATTATATAAAAATAAGTATAACAAACGGCAGAGACAAACATTTACGATCTTATCTTATTTTGTCCTACAGCGACCGTGACAGTTGAGTGAGATAGAATGATGCGGATTGATATACTTAATTGCATTATCAATTTATTTCTACTGCAAATTTGGTTGGGGCTGAGTTCAAAAATCTCTGGAAATTTCCGAGTCTACTCGAACTCAGCTCAGCCTGCATGCCAATAACGAAATCTTAATTAGTCTAGGCTTTTTTGCAATTTGTTATGAATCGCCTTATTGTCTTTTTTTATTTAACTATCTAGACGTATTCTAAACATTCACTAAAAAAAATTTAATCCGTTTGACAACTTACATCAAAAATCTAGTAATCCGATTTTTGACATATCCCACTATGGATGGGGGTTTCAAACGTCCATTATGTCAAATGAATCACACGACTCACTTTTAGATTCAAAAGTTTATAAATTGGCAGAGCCGGGCTACGGTCGCGGCAAAAAAATTCGTATTTGGGAAAATGGAAATTATACAAAATTTGAGAAAACACTAATTATAAATCCAAATCAATGCAAATCGTGGATTGCAGTATTGAATTTCATAACAGAAAAATTCCAAGCATCATTTGGTGTTGTCCTGTACCTGGTATCGTTTACAACTAAAAAACCAATTTATACGTTTGAAGATATGGAAAATAATGGGCGATATATCGCGCTAGGTAAATCGAAATTGGAAATGAATGAACCAGGATATATTTCGTGGTCTCAACACTTGCTCGATTGCACCAAACGAAATATTGAACATTACATCCGATTGCGACGGGAAGAATTTCCGAACTTTCTGATTGAAGCCGCTAAAAAGCGATATTTGGTCACTTATATTTTTGTAAACGGCTATTTAAATAAACCACCAATGAAGATTGTTTTGACCACCGAGGATTTGAAAAATTGGCCCACCACCTTGAGATATTTGTCTTATCGACTGGAAGTGCCACATGGAGTTGAATAGTAATTAAAACTTTTTTACTGAATTAATTAAAAACATATTTACAAATTAACTGACAATTTTTTTGTAAATATTTAATAACATTTTTTTTTACAAATAGACAAATAAAGGGCGGAGTTTCACTGTTGTATATGTAGCCGTGAAAACGCGTGGATTTGCATGAAACATGTATTAAATGCTCAATAAGCTATTCTAACTTTTCCAAAATCCTTGTATTAAGGGGGCGAAACCGCTACATATATAGCCGCTCTGGTCGCTAGCAAATCACATTTGTTTATCTAAATTCAGTGCAAATTTCACGACATGATTAGAAGTAGATTTAGAGAGAGAACAGATGTAGCAATAAATGGATGGAAAGTTTTTTTTATCTCCCTTTCTCTTTTATTTTAATGGTTTTTTATTCATATTTTACTTAATTAACGGCTGATCCAACAAATCTTTCGTCAAAATATAAGTACTCTTTTTCTCTAATTTTTGGTAGCTTTGGAAATTTTCTAGAGGTTATAACAAAGCTGCAAACTGCTCTACCACTTTTTGAGAATTTTCCACACCTCTCGATCTTTCTTCAGGTTTTCCACTAAAGCACGTTTCAAATAAGTCAGATCTTGGTCCATCTATTCTTGATCAGATATTGCGAAATTAGGCAGTGAATTTAGATAAGCAAAAATATGTAGATTCGCTAGCGACCAGAGCGGCTATATATGTAGCGGTTTCGCCTCCTGAACAAACTTGAAAAAAAACGTCATACAGTTCAAAATTTTGTTGGCTTTCTAAAAGTACCATTAGATTTGCTGTACATTGCTTAATAATAAAGATTTTGGGAAAGTTAGAATAGCTCACTGAGCATTTAATACATGTTTCACGCAAATCCACGCGGTTTGACGGCTATATATACAAAAGTGAAACTCCGCCCTTAATTTAACATATTTAGCTTAGCAACAGTCTACGGCGACATGGTCTGTAATCCGTTGGAACTCCAAAACGGCTGCATTTACGTTGCAATAGCATTTCAAGAGAAATTTAAAAAATTCAACTACTTGGAGGTATTTAATGAAAACTCCACCCAGAAAAAGCGAAGCCGTTACACACTTACTCTTGAAAAAGGAAAAAAACCAACTTGCAAAGGACTGATCAAATGCCCAAACGCGTATCGAAGTAAATAATTTCTAAGCTTCCAAATATTTACCTTAATTAAACTTTTGTTTCTAAGCTTGTTTGGATGCCAACAAAGCTGCCAACGTGCAGCATGCCAAGCGAAAATTACATATCGATTTGAAAAAGGAGCTCACTTTCATTGTAGAAGATAAAGTTTTCCGAGAAAAAGAAAAGGAAGAGACCACAGACGACGAAGTTCGGACAAGGGAAAAAACTTTTCTAGCCGACGAAACGAAACAGGCAAAAAAAGATTGGTCAGCACGACAAACACAAACTAGCTTAACAATTGTCCCAACCATGACGATTGTTAATGACAATTTAATTACAATTGGCTCCAAAGAATATATCAAAGCGGAGAAGCAAGTTCCAAATGACGGCAATGTTTTAGAACTATTCAAAAGCGATTCAGAATTCGTTTCTACAGCTGCCTCTGAATCGAGTCCATCCACTGACTTCTTCAAATCAGAACCTACTACATCAGAATCTCGTGTTGATGTTGATTCGGATTACCAAGAGCGGCGAGAAGACTGGAATGAACTGAATAAACCAAATATTATCGTTGAACCAATACCAAAATTAGAGCACAGTCTTGTGGACGTGCAAGATTTAATTAAGTCGGATATTATTGATCATTTGACTAAGAAAATTAAGATTTATAATACGGATGAGGAATCTGATTTTTCACAAAAATTTGTAGCAGGTCCTCCTGAAACTCGAGGAGTTAAATTAACCAATAAGAATGAAGTAAGTAATGAATTTGGTCTTCCTAAACGTGGATCATTAAATCAAAAAGCGCGCACTAGTGTGCCTGAAAATGTTGGTACTCTTTTGAATATGGGACAACTAAAAGAAACTAGTTTACCCACTGCCAAAACTATTTTATCCAATGACAAAAGTCTCGACAAAAGTGATCCACCGGTTAAGAATGAAGTAAATAATGGATTTGGTCTTCCTAAACGTGGATCCTTAAATCAAAAAACGCGCACTAGTGTGCCCGAAAATGTTGGTACTCTTTTAAATATGGGACATCCAAACGAAACTAGTTTACCCATTGCCAAGACTATTTTATCCAATGACAAAAGTCTCGACAAAAGTGATCCACCGGTTAAGAATGGAGTAAATAATGAATATGGTCTTCCTAAACGTGGATCCTTAAATCAAAAAGCGCGCACTAGTGTGCCCGAAAATGTTGGTACTCTTCTAAATATGGGACATCCAAAAGATACTAGTTTACCCATTGCCAAAACTATTTTATCCAATGACAAAAGTCTCGACAAAAGTGATCCACCGGTTAAAATAGAATCTGCTTCTAAAGTTGCATTTGCTCAACCAATTCGCACAAGTGTGCCTGAAACAGTTGGGGCACTTATGAACATGGAGCATCTTACAAAATCCGATTTACCAAATACAGAATCTAACATTTATGAGACATCTATGGAGATAGATCCCTTCAATGCCGAAGTTGCGAATAAAGTGAGTCGATTAAGTGAACTCACTTCATTCATTAAAGAAATTCCAAGTGCAAGTCATACATTGGAACCCATCGACGAAGATCTTGAGAACAATTTAAGTGAATCAGAAATGAAAAAATTGGACCATACCAGTTTATATTTGATAACAAATAAGGATAAAGCGCAAGCGAATGATGAGATTGTTGAAAATCGGATAGCAAATACTTTGGAAAGTTTGGACGAATTAATTAAGATTCCAGATAATTTTGAGGTCATTGAGGATATTGAGCAAGTTTTAAAAAGATCTCTAATAGATGTTGATGATATAGTAAACAGTCAATTTTTGAACGCCCAAAGTGTGGAAGCTAAAGATCCGGATGCTACTAATAAGCTTGAAGTTATTGATGATATTTTGAGACGAACATTGGCTAGTGTTGATGAAATAGTGATGAGCCATACTGCGCAAGAGATTGAGAAGCATGAGAAATTATTGAAGCCCCAGAGGGAAGTCACTTTTGTCAACAAGAATAATGGAAAAAGCAAAAGAGCTTCTAGCGATTCTGTTAACCGAAATAAAAAATTGTAATAATGTGTTGTATGTACTACCAAATTTCATTTCAATAAAGAGCGTAATCAAATAAATTACTATTTATTCACGTAAACCTAATTAATAAAATATACACATTTTCATATCACATTTACCCTTAAATCTACAAATGTGTATTTAAATCCATGCCAATTTTAAAATCACACACCAATGAAAAATGGTCGGAAGGATAGGAAAACGATGGAATGCGTTCGTCACCAATTTCTTCGCCAGTTGGAAATTCGAGCACTGCATCCACTTCTAATTTATTCTTCGAATAAAAAACGTAATCGATAGTATGACAAATTTCTCCTTCGTCTCTGATCTTCCACGTAGTGTAAGGTGGTTCTCGATCGACCGAATCGACTTTATTAGAATTATCACAGTCCGCATAAGCACTGGAGAGACCAAGTGACAAAATCGTATTGTAGATTGGTTCGATTGGTTCCGCATTGAAATCGCCACATACGATTACTGGACGGTTTCCACAATGCTGATGCACAAAATTCAGCAAATCTTTTCCTTGCTCATTGCGCAATGTTGATAGTAACGCCCCCTTTCGGGCCTTTAAATGAGTAGTTGTTACGCATATTTCTTGGCCAGTTTCTTTCACTCGTAGTACCATTAAGAGGCCCACCTAACACAGAAAAAAATATTGGTTTATTGGATGTTATTAGTGATGGCACAAATTTGGTGTTTCACGGCTATTGTATATATAGCCGTGAAACCGCGTGTATTTGCGTGAAACATGTATTAAATGCTCAGTGAGCTTTTTTTAATTAGCTCAGTGAGCTAATTTTTCCAAAATCTTGATTATTAAGCAATGTAGAAGAAGACTTTAACTGCTTTAAGGCTATCTTAATCGAGTGTTTGCAACCCGTAATGCACCAAAAAATTTAATGTGAAATAAATTTATATTAGCGTTGGTCGATGCGCACTAGTGCACAACCCATTGACAATCTTTATTATAGTTTATCGCGTGCAGGAGCTAGGAATTTTCATTTCGCTAGAAATTCATCAGTTTTGCTTCTATTTCACTTTTATTTTTTTATCCTACTTTGATGTGTGATACATAAATGGGTTTAGAGAACATGTGCCTTTAAGAAAAAAGAAAGAAAAAGTCCTTTAAAATAATGTATATTTATTAATAAATAGTTGAAGTTTAATAGATGAACTTCATTATGTTATTAAAATTTCAACCATTTCTCATTAAATATATATTATGTTAAAGGACTTTTTCTTTCTCTATTTGTAAAGGAACATACTTTCTGAACCTATTGATGTATCACACATCAAAATCGGATAAAAAATAAAAGTGAAATAGAAGCTATACTGATGATTTTGTAGCGAAATGGAAATTCCTAGCTCCTGCACGCGATAATCTATAATAAAGATTTTTAATAGATTGCACTAGTGCGCACTAAGTATATCTTTATTTTTTTTTAACATGTTTTGATAACAAAAGTTCGACAAACGCTAATATAAATTTATTTCACATTAAATTTTTTTGTGCATTACTGGTTGCAAACACTCGACTAAGAAAGCCTTAATAATAAAGATTTTGGAAAAGTTAGAATAGCTCACTGAGGCTTTAATACATGTTCCACGCAAATCCACGCGGTTTCGCGACCATATATACAACAGTGAAACTCCGCTCCTAATAACCGCTTTTTTGACTAATCAGTTCTTCGAATAGGCCTATGCAAGGTTAAATCACCGAGAAAGGTCACTGGTAGGAACAATGAATAAATATACGGTATGTAAACGCACGAGCAGACACTCAAGCTAAACTATCTTACCATTTTCTTTTATACATTTAGGAAACAAATAGAGATATCGATGGTTGATTACATTGTTTAAGTGGGTCTTTCCAGCATAAGGTATGTATCTCATAGAAGTTTATTTGTTATGTTATGCCAGAGTAATTTTAGCATTTTTAGCTTGGGTGTGTCTTGAATTTTACATATGCTATGATGTAAAATATTCTACCAGTGATTTTTGGACCACCGGTTTTTTAAAAAGTGGGTTCTAGTGCTTTAGAATATCCGATTTTTTATCAATCGGATATTCTAAAACTACACCAAAAAATCGATACTAACCTGATTGCTTTGAACTCTCCAAATTTCTAAAATTCTAGTTTCCATTTGTATCAGATCGAATTTGTCTTTGCGATAGAAAATTGCACAGCCATCAGGTCCATTATTTCCATTTATATAATAACAAGGTGAATCAGGTTTCGGAAAGAAACATCCAGTGTATCCTTGAGTGTCTAAAACGTGTTTCAAAAAATTGAAATGATCAACTTCTTGCAGACATATGACGTCTGGGCAATATTCGACAATCTCTTCAATAATGTGGAAACGTCGGGAGTTCCATTCGAGGGCTTCATCCGGACATCGGGCAAAATTGTCATTCATTTGGCCGAGTGCTAATATTAAAAAAAAGTTAATTTTAAAAATAATAATAATAATAATTTATTGTACCTTGAGAAAGTACGTTCCATTGGAAAACTCGAAGCGTGTGTGGATTTGAAATGTAGTCACTGCAACCTATAAATACATAAATATATAAATACCTAAATAAAAAATATTAAAGGCGAAAATTTACTGTTGTACCTATATACAGCCGTGAAACATGTATTAAATGCTCGGTGAGCTATTAAAGCTTTTCCAATATTTTTATTATTAAGGGGGCGAAACCGCTACACATATAGCCGCTCTGGTCGCTAGCGAATCTACATAGTTTTGCTTATATAAATTCACTGCAAATTTCGCGACATCTGATAAAGAATAGATGGACCAAGATCTGACTTGCCACGTGCTTTAGCTGAAAATATTATGAAAAATCGAGAGGTGTGGAAAATTCTCAAAAACTGGTAAGGCAGTTTGCGGCTTTGTTATAACTTCTAGAAAATTTCCAAAGCTACCGAAAATTAGAGAAAAACAATACTTATATTTTGACATAAAAAATCTCGATCAAATATTAACCACTCGCTTGCTGATTAGCGAAAAAACAATAAAAAATATCTTTCTGTCCATTTATTGCTACATCTGTTCTCTCTCTAAATCTACCATTAGATATTTTCTAGGATAATTAATAGTGTCTGAAACTGTTTTCCGCATTAAATTCCCTGAGCTGCTAAGCAACGTTTCACGCATAAATTTGCAAATTCATGCGTGAAATCTTGGTCCATCTATTCTTTATCAGATGTCGCGAAATTTGCAGTGAATTTAGATAAGCAAAACTATGTGATTTTTTATTCGCTAGCGACCAGAGCGGCTATTAAAATAGCGGTTTCGCCCCCTTAAGCAATGATCAAGCAATTTAATTTGTATTTTTAGAAAACCAACAAAATTTTGAACCGATTGTACTATTATGACGATTTTTAATTTTTTTTATAAATTTTTTAAATTATTTTAAACATTAAAATCTTCAAACTAATTAATATGAACAGATAAAAAAATGTCATATAGTTCAATCCGGTACAAAATTTTGTTGGCTTTCTAAAAGTACCATTAGATTGCTTGTACATTGCTTAATAATAAAGATTTTGAAAAAGTTAGAATAGTTCAATAAGCATTTAATACATGTTTCACGCAAATCCACGCGGTTTCACGGCTATAAATACATATCTTCAATAAATATTGAATCCAAAAATTGATACCTTTCGTAACAGAGTTAAGTTTTCGAAACTTAAATCCATAGTCACCCTCTTTTGGATCTCTAGCTTTCTTAAAAGCCCTCTTGACCATTGGTTGAATCAATGGTTGTTTTTGGCAATGCTGCAATAGCTCATTTCTGCTGATATTCTTTGGTAGATTGACATCCTTATCTTGGTTATCTTCGTTTAATATTTTCGGTACGGAACTGAAACTCCCCATTCTAGAAATAAATAACAAAAATAATTATAAAATTATTTTAAAACTTTTTTTTAGGAATACTTTTGCAGAATCGCTTTTCTAACTCGCACATTCTGCTCGTTTTCGCACACACCACCTAGTTCGCACATGTTGATCTTTTGTTATGTTCTCAATTTTCTTACATCTACAATTTATAATATGGCTGAGCTAATAAATATCAAAAGAATAAATCAGCATCTTGTAACTTTTTGTTTGGCATTGTTCAAATGTTTTTGAAGCCAAAGGTGTATCTTAATTTTTGTAATAATTTAATCTGCTATTATCGCTATCTCTGTTGTTTGTTTTAAAATCGCTTATTTACAGTCCGCAATTTTAAAACAAAAATAAAATTTTCCAAAATTTTTGTTAAATTGGAATTTTTTCCATTCGAAATTTTAAGCACAGAATATTATCTAATCTAGATAGATAAAATCCAAACAGCATATATTGTAAACGGCCTTTACAAATTTGTTTACAACCAAATATATGTGCATATTAAAAAAATGTAACTCACGTGCTTGGCTGCATTTTAAATTGCAGTGCTTCTCCAATTTATTTAAGATTAATCGGACTAGAATCCATAAGCTTATTAAATAATTGATTATATTCGCGAGACTAGACTATTTTTAGTTTCGTATTTTATTGATAAAACTGCTGCAGTGAAGGAACGTATCATTTTTAAAAACTTTTTA
This sequence comes from Cryptophagus acutangulus, assembly GCA_963556235.1. Classification (NCBI taxonomy): domain Eukaryota; kingdom Metazoa; phylum Arthropoda; class Insecta; order Coleoptera; family Cryptophagidae; genus Cryptophagus; species Cryptophagus acutangulus. The sequence continues at coordinate 5,053,330 of OY744570.1, forward strand.
TTGCTCTTATTTGTATTCTGTTTGACTTTTTAAAGATACAATGTTAAGAGGCTGGGGCATTCTGTTATTTTTACGTTTTATTATCAACAGCGGTAGTTGCGCTAAAATGAATATTTATTTTAGCTTTGAACCTGACTAAACTAAACGAAAACATCACAGATGGAGCTGGGTATATTTACTAGATTTTGTGATATTCAAATTAAAAAATAAAGTATTCATTTATTTATTTCTTTATATCATTATATTGCAATGATACGACCCGTTTGATACGCCTATGTACCATACAGTAAAATGTATTTAGGATGACGGTCACGTTATCAATTGCTCGATCCACAGACCTCGATCTAGCTCAGACGTTTGGACAAATAAAGGTGGCAGCCACGTCATCAATGTACAATGTATACGTCCTGATACGTCATCAAACGGTCATACGTATCACTATATCCAAGCATATTGTCATGCGCTTGCGTAGCGTAGCAAAACAATGATCGTCTGAACTAGATCCAGAAATTGATTACATGACCGCCACTTTTTACTTCTCTCGTAGAGGAAGTATTGTATTCATGAAAAAAAAAATTTCTCCAAATTTCACTTTTTTCTACATTATAGAATGCGTAGATTACGAAAATCATATTCACTAATTTCCGTCTGTCGGTCTGTCGGTCTGTCGGTCGGTCTGTGCAATTCTTTAAAACACTATATTTCGGAATCTACCGTCCCGATTAAAGCAAAATTTGCGTCCTTTTTTTCTACCTGCCCATAGATGATATCGAAGAAAAAAAGTTTATAAAATTCTCAAAGACCTGCGCGTTATAGGCCAAAAACATGCTAAAAATGGCAAAATCGGTAGATCCACTTAATCTTCTAAAGTTGCTGACCGATTTTAACCAAATATTGAACATATGTTTCGTGTATACCCCAAGTGGTGAATGCTCTCAAAAAATCTGGAGTTTATTATAGGGTTGAATTTTTATTAAGGGTTGAAGGGTCAAAAAGTTGTAAAAATGAATAAGTTGTAACGTGAATATCTGCCAGGAGGAATATTTGATTTGGACCAAATTTGGTATACATATTAGGGATACATTGAAGAAAATGCTGGTAAAAGTTTCATCCCCTAAAAATAAGCCCCTACGACCCATTTGCCATTTAAGTTAATTGTTCAAAAATTGCCGGTGTTGTGATTCTTATATGACAGCATTACCCACACTTTTCCATCATTTATTTTAGTAATATTTACATAAAGAGTGAGTAAAAATAATTTTCGACCCTTACCACACACCCCCACTCCTCCAATATAGAGTTTGAGTCATATGGTTCGGATTTTCTTCATATTCGATTTCTACTATACATTTTAAACATATTTACGAATAATATAATTTAAAATAGTATACGACCTTTATTTTGCAATTTCAACCCTTAACATACCATGTACAGTCAAATTGCTCGGATTTCTTTCAAATTTGGATCCTAGTAGTAATTTATCTTACTTAACTTATCATTATTTAGTTAATTAAATTAAAATTAGGGTAGGACCTATATATTACAATTCTAACCCCTAATGCACCCCTTACAGTTGGATTAGTCAGATTTCTTTTAAATTTGTTTTCTAATAATAAATTGAAATATAATTTAAACTAGTTTAATCAAAAATGTCCTAGAATCCTCAATTCATGTTTTTAACCCTTAACACTCCCCTTACACTGATAGTGCTAGGATTTACTTCAAACATTGATTTATATTGGTAATTTTAAATCTAGCTTCTAATAGTTTCATTAAATTAGAGTACCTACAACAAGTTTTCACTTTTTAATCTTTCACACGTTTTAACTTTATCGCTTAAATTGGTTTAAAATTTTGTTCCTAGTTAAAATTTAAAAAGCATTTTTAAAAACCCGATAATTTTTTTCAGTAAAAGATGCCTCAAAATTCTAAAAATTTGAATAACCAATTTTAATATAGCAACGAGAGAAGTACTGTGGAATCTCATTTCCAGCGAATTTTTGAACAAACTATATTGTATCCATCTACGCATTAAGGCTGCGTTAAAAATGGGGTTAGCCACGCTGAGCAAAATGAGAATAACACGAATACCATACATATCCACATTTTGTTTTTAAAAGATTCGTATAGCTGATTTTTTAGAGCAAAATTCTATATAGTAGATGACAGCGTTAATTAGTTATTAAGATTTAACAGTATTTATTTTAGATCTATCATCTGATCATAGATAGCCAAAATGAAGTCAAAACACTGTTAAAATGTTAATAATTTATTAATGTGGCTCTAAATAACATGAAATTTTATCTTACAAAATAAAAAAAAAATAATTTATCAGAATCTTCAAAAAACGAAACAAAAATTTTACTGGTATTCGTGTGTTACACTGTAAAGCTCAACTCTCAGCTAAGCCCTATTTTAACGCAGCCTTAAGCCTTAAGGGGCTGTGAACGATAGCTAAAAGTCAGTTTTGAGATAATGTATATTTCGTCCCCACTCCATTCCAATCGAATGGTCCGCTTGCCTTCTTGAAGTAAATATTTTCTTCGTGCTCTCTCTCACTCTCTCTCTGTTCCGAAAGCGAAACTTTTCCAAAGACTAATCTATACTTCCTTTTACAACGTAGTAGCTTTTCTCTAAACAAACGCCAGACAAACGTCAGAATGAATCGGTTTGAGAATGCTTTTATTGCTCATTAATTGTTTTTTTGTCGAATTAGTAAAGTTGCAGTTTTTAAATGCGAATTTTGTTGCTGGCAACCGACATTCAATACTTCTAAAAAAACTGCTAGAAAAAAATACTCGTCGTTCGGACTCGTAATTTTTTCAGAGTAAGTGTTTTCGTCGTATTGCCATGCAACAAAATTCTCTATTGAAAAATTACATCTTTACGTTCGACAGTAAAAAAAACTATAGTGTAATTATAAGTAAAAATTCGCTAGAAATGAGATTCCACAGTACTTCTCTAGTTGTGTTAAAATTTCTTCATAAAATTTTTAGAATTCTGATGAGGCATCATTTGGGGTGAACATTTTATTTAAAAAGGTTTAACTAGGAACCAAATTTGAAACAAATCTAAGCGATAACGTTAAACGTGTGTATACACACGTCCAACACTTTTTTATCTCAGCATATATGCTGAGATAAAAAAGTGAAAAATCAGTTCTAGGTTAGGTACTCTAATTTAATGAAACTATTTGAAGCAAGATTTAAAATTACCAATATAAAACCATGTTTAAAGTGAATCCTAGCACTATTATGTAAGGGGTGTGTTAAGGGTTAAAAATATGAATTGACGATTCTAGCCTATTTTTAATTAAACTAGTTGAATTTTTATTTAAATTTATTATTAGAAAACAAATTTGAAAGAAATCTGACCAATATAACTGTGAGGGGTGTATTAGGGGTTACAACTGTAAAATGTAGGTCCTAGCCTAATTTCAATTAAATTAACTAATGATAAGGAAATAAGTTAAAATTACTACTGGAATCCAAATTTAAAAGAAGTTGTAAAATAAGAGTCGCATACTATTTTTAATTTGATTATTCGTAAACATGTTTACAATATATATTAGAAACAAAATATGAAGAAAATCCGAACTATATGACTCAAACGGTATAATTGGAGGTGTGTGTGGTAAGAGTCAAACATTATTTTTAATCACTCTTTATGTAAATATTACTAAGATAACTGATGTAATATTCTGGGTAATGCTGCCATATAAGAATCATAACATACAGTCAATTTTGGAACAATTAACTTAAAGGCCAAATGAGCCCCCTGAGGTTTATTTTTAAGGGATGAAACTTTCACCAGCATTTTTTTCAATGTGTAGTACGCAAAACATATGTTCAATATTTGGTAAAAATCGGTCTGCAACTTTAGAAGATTAAGTGGATGCACCGATTTTGCCGTTTTAGGTATGTTTTTGGCCTATGCGCAGGTCTTTGAGAAGATAAAGAATAGATGGACCAAGCTTTCACGCATAAATTTGCAAATTTATGCGTGAAACGTTGCTTAGCAGCCCAGGGAATTTAACGCGGAAAAGCAGTTTCAGACACTATGAATTATCCTAGAAAATATCTAATGATAGATTTAGAGAGAGAACAGATGTTGCAATAAATGGACGGATAGTATTTTTCTTATCTTTTTCCGCTAATTAGCAAGCGAGTGGTTAATATTTGATCGAGGTTTTTTATTCATATTTTACTTAATTAATGGCTATTCGAACAAATCTTTCGTCAAAATATAAGTAATTTTTACTTCTCTCGTAGAGGAAGTATTGTATTCATGAAAAAAAAAAATTTCTCCAAATTTCACTTTTTTCTACATTATACAATGCGTAGATTACGAAAATCATATTCACTAATTTCCGTCTGTCGGTCGGTCTGTGCATTTCTTTAAAACACTATATTTCGGAATCTACTGACCCGATTAAAGCCAAATTTGCGTCCTTTTTTTCTACCTGCCCATAGATGATATCGAAGAAAAAAAGTTTATAAAATTCTCAAAGACCTGCGCGTTATAGGCCAAAAACATGCTAAAAATGGCAAAATCGGTAGATCCACTTAATCTTCTAAAGTTGCTAACCGATTTTAACCAAATATTAAACATATGTTTCGTGTATACCCCAAGTGGTGAATGCTTTCAAAAAATCTGAAGTTTTTTTAAGGGTTGATTTTTTATTAAGGGTTGAAGGGTCAAAAAGTTGTAAAAATGAATAAGTTGTAACGTAAATACCTGCCAGGAGGAACATTTGATTTGGACCAAATTTGGTATACATATTAAGGATACATTGAAGAAAATGCTGGTAGAAGTTTCATCCCCTAAAAATAAGCCCCTACGACCCATTTGCCATTTAAGTTAATTGTACAAAAATTGCCTGTGTAGTGTGTTGTGATTCATATATGGCAGCATTACCCACACTTTTCCATCAGTTATTTTAATAATATTTACACAAAGAGTGAGTAAAAATAATTTTCGACCCTTACCACACACCCCACCCCTCCAATATAGAGTTTGAGTCATATGGTTCGGATTTTCTTCATATTCGATTTCTACCATACATTTTAAACATATTTACGAATAATATAATTTAAAATAGTATGCGACCCTTATTTTGCAATTTCAACCCTTAACATACCATGTACAGTCAAAACGCTCAGATTTCTTTCAAATTTGGATCCTAGTAGTAATTTAATTTACTTAACTTATCATTATTTAGTTAATTAAATTAAAACTAGAGTAGGACCTACATTCTACAATTGTAACCCCTAATGTACCCTTTTGATTTGTCAGATTTTGTCAGATTTTATTTAAATTTGTTTTCTAATAATAAATTGAAATATAATTTAAACTAGTTTGATCAAAAATGTCCTAGAATCCTCAATTGTTTTTAGCCCTTAACACACCCCTTACCCTGATAGTGCTAGGATTTACTTCAAACATTGATTTATATTGGTAATTTTAAATCTAGCTTCAAATAGTTTCATTAAATTAGAGTACCCACAACAAATTTTTTACTTATTAATCTTTTCATACACACGTTTCAACTTTATCGCTTAAATTTGTTTAAAATTTAGTTCCTAGTTAAAATTTAAAAAGCATTTTTAAATAACCCGATAAATGTTTTTCAGTAAAAGATGCTTCAAAATTCTAAACATTTGAATAACAAATTTTAATATAGCAACGAGAGAAGTACTGTGGAATCTCATTTCCAGCGAATTTTTTCTTTAATTTTCGGTAGCTTTGGAAATTTTCTAGGGGTTATAACAAATCCGCAAACTGCTTTACCAGTTTTTGAGAATTTTTCACACCTCTCGATCTTTCCTAATGTTTTCGGCTAAAGCAAGTGGCAAATAAGTCAGATCTTGGTCCATGTATTCTTTATCAGATGGCGCAAAATAAGCAATTAATTTAGATAAGCAAAACTATGTAGATTCGCTAGCGACCAGAGCGGCTTTATATGTAGCGGTTCCGCCACCTTAAAAATACTTTGGACAGTAGTTACCTAACATACAAGAATTTGTTTAATGTTAATACAAAATGGAAGTATTAAAAATAGAAAATATTATTATTAATATACTGAATATTATTTTTCATAATATTCATTCCCCATATTTAGTTTCATATACCTACATTTACTTTTAATGTGATGCCTAAATATAATTGAAGTCGTCAATAGGTAAGTTTCTCTGTACTGAATCCGAAACGGTATCTCAATATTGTCAAAACATTGATAACTAAATATTTAAAAATATGTAAAGTTAAATTAATTATAATTTTTGTATCCTACACTCTCCTGTTAAGGAGAGTTGGTTTTTTCTGTTGGCCGTTAAAGGGGGCGAAACCGCTACATATATAGCCGCTCTTCGCTAGCGAATCTACATAGTTTTGCTTATCTAAATTTACTGCAAATTTCGCGACATCTGATAAAGAATAGATGGACCAAGATTTCACGCATAAATTTGCAAACTTATGCGTGAAACGTTGCTTAGCTGCTCAAAGAATTTAACGCGGAAAAACAGTTTCAGACACTATTAATTATCCTAGAAAATGTTTAAGGGTAGATTTAGAGAGAGAACAGAGGTAGCAATAAATGGACACAAAGTTTTTTTTATCTTTTTCTAATTAGCAAGCGAGTGGTTAATATTTGATCGAGGTTTTTTATTCATATTTTACTTAATGGCTATTCGAAGAAATCTTTCGTCAAAGTATTTTTTTCTCTAATTTTCGGTAGCTTTGGAAATTTTCTAGGGGTTATAACAAGGCCGCAAACTGCTTTACCAGTTTTTGAGAATATTCCACATTTCTCCATCTTTCCTAATATAAAGCACGTGGCAAATAAGTCAGATCTTGGTCCATCTATTCTTTATCAGATGTCGCGAAATTTGCAGTGAATTTAGATAAGCAAAACTATGTAAATTTGCTAGCGACCAGCGGCTAGATATGTAGCGGTTTCGCCCCCTTAAATGTAGTACCTATTACAAATACCATTTCAATCAGAAATTTTATGAAAAAGCTACAACAAAGTAAAGCAAGTAGGTACCTATTTATGATTGGGATTGAATAATTTATTACCACACGCGTATTACTTTTATAAATCAACAAATGACTAATGAATGGGGTACTAGCATGTTTTTTTATTTATAATGGAAATATATAGTTTATTTTATTGATGCTTGAAAGTTTTATTGAACAAAATACAGTGGATTGTGTAATATAGTCGACTTGCTAGCGTTGTGGTCCCTGGTATCGAATGTGCTAGACGTACTTTTTTATTGCTACGCTGTGCCAGCGCATCACAGTATATGCTAACAATAACAGGAACGTATGTCTGCCAGCGCTGCGACATGACTTCACAGATTTTATGAATACAATCAATATAAATGACAAAGAAGTTACATGCACGTATGTCTTTCGTCTTGTTTTCGTGCAGTAGCGTCGTATGAATATAATCTTTTATTTTTGTACTGGCGTGTCGCTGCTGCTTGGAAGATATTCTACGCTACTGGTAAAATGTTTACATGGCCTTCAATTGATTTGGTGCAGGCGCAATCAGCTAGGAACACACAGGTCAGAACGAAAACGGTTCGACTATATTAACTAACAAGATAAAAAGGGAGGTATGATGAAAATGCACCTTGTTTGGGGGCTCTATGTGATGTTACTACCAGGTTAAAAGCGCAAAAACTTTCACACATCAATTAAGGGTCCTTCATCGGCTGTCTCGAAGTTGTCTGCAACTAGCATTGCATCATAGAGAAAAGAGCGCGAATGATTGGCGAGAGCTTAGGAGAAAGTGAGAACAATATATACAAAACACGCGTATTTATAATTACTGTATTTCGGTTATGAAATGATGGTTTATGATGAAAATTATGTCAAAATATTCAAAAAAAATTCTCTAGAACAAGAAGCTCACTAAGTTTGAATAATTTTAATTAATCATTGTTAATTATGTTAATTTATTTTTGATTGTCAAATATGTCTTTAATTAGCCACTATTTAAAAAAAAAGCTTTGGGAAAAAGATTAATTTTTTCAGAATAATTTGACATGATTTTCATCCAAAACCATCAACGCATAACTGAAATACAGTAATTATAAATACGCGTGTTTATTATATATTTTTCTCACTCTCTTTTAAGTTCTCGCCAATCATTCGCGCTCTTTTCTCTATGATGCAATGCTGGTTGCAGACAACTTCGAGACAGCCGTTGAAGGACCCTTAAATCAACACAATATATATTTTTATTATAAATGCAAATAAACAAATAAATAAAATATGCAGGCAAGTATCCTATTTAATTGAATAATTACTATTCAATGTTAGAGTACATTTATAAAATATTGAAACTAAATTAAACTATTCTATGATTGAAATCGGCATAATGAAAAAAAAAAACGTTAATGACGACGGAAATATCGCGCAAACATTTCACAAACACAAACTACCTTCCACACAAATAATATAAAATAAGGTCAAGTTAAAGGTTGCAGAATGTTTCTATCTCTAAAATGGTAAATAGACAAATAGTAACCTAGCACTTCCGCTAATAAGCGATTCTCACCTTGGTACTGCCAACAATCGTCCAAATCTTCTCACTGAATGTACCAGTCGAGTCGATGCCATAATTTGTGTCACACACAACTTCACAATACGTTTTAATTAATTAACTAGTGTCTACAAATCGATTGTATTTCGAAAATTTCAGTATTGTGTACTTGCATATTGAATACGAACAACAATGTCATTAACATCACTTGTTGATTGTTATTATTAATAATTGCCACGCGATTTTTGTGCTAGGCAAACAGATGAGAGATAATAGTTTATTGGATTTTCTTACTTAGATAAAACTGCTCAGCTCAATGGTTGGTTGTTTTAGCTTTTAGATATTTCATACTCTGATCGATTTAACGCGCAATATTTAGAAAAGTTTACTTTTATTTTAATTTGTAGAACAGTTATGCAAGCAATCGCATGAGTTTTACTGGTTGTATAAAGTTACTTTTAGTCCAGTCAAATAGAACATTAAAAATGGCAAAATTGAAATGCAGGCCAAATTTTTCAGAGTTGTTAAGGAATGGGGACAAAAACATTTTTTTTTTGTTAAAAATATCCAACAAAATATCGGTGCGTGTAACTCTTATCTAAAGATGCGAGTGAGTTTGAATTGGTAGGCTCTTATTAGTCGTAGGACCTTTAATATTTTATTTTGCATGCAGAACAACTGAGAAAGTAAATATTATTTATCCAATTTCAGTGAAAAAGGTGTACCTTTATCCACTAAAATGAGTAAAAAAAGACATCATTTAGTGAGTAAAACAGATCATTTACGCACTCAGTGATTAAATGGAATATATCCGGCTCTCTTTTTAATAACAACATTTATTTGGTCTATTTGCGATTGCAATATATGTTTATATTACAATTTGAACATATTTATTACGCTCTTAACAAATTTTAACAACTCATCGTTTCTGGAAATTACTTTAAATTTAGTTTATATTAAAATATGCATTACTTTTTGGCGAAGTTTACATTAAGAGGGCGAAATCTCTACATATATAGCCGCTCTGGTCGCTAGCGAATCTACATAGTTTTGCTTATCTAAATTCACTGCAAATTTCGCGACATCTGATAAAGAATAGATGGACCAAGATCTGATTTATTTGCCACGTACTTTAGCCGAATACATTAGGAAAGATCGCGAGGTGTGGAAAATTCTCAAAAACTGGTAAAGCAGTTTGCGGCTTTTTATTACCCCTAGAAAATTTCCAAAGCTACCGAAAATTAGAGAAAAAATACTTTATTTGGACGAAAGATTTGTTCGAATAGCCATTAATTAAGTAAAATATGAATAAAAAAAATATCGATCAAATATTAACCAATAGCTTGCTAATTAGCGAAAAAAGATAAAAAAAAACTTTCTGTCCATTTGTTGCTACATCTGTTCTCTCTCTAAATCTACCATTAGATATTTTCTAGGATAATTAACAGTGTCTGAAACTGTTTTTCCGCGCTAAATTCCCTGAGCTGCTAAGCAACGTTTCACGCATAAATTAATCTTTTTCCATCTATTCATTATCAGAAGTCGCAAAATTTGCAGTGAATTTAGATAAGTAACTATGTAGATTCGCTAGCGACCAGAGCGGCTATATATGTAGCGGTTTCGCCCCCTTAATGATATTTTGGCACCCTACGACCACCTTCAAAAATTTAGCTTACACTTCAATTTTGTAGATAAAACATACGCTTTTTGCTAAGTCAACTGTCTATTTGGATTTTAGAAAAATTACATTAAAAAGAACTTTAGTTGCAATTGTGCAACAGAGTGGATTTTCAAATTGTTGCATTTAATTTTTAATTAAATAATAAATCTTGATCATGTTTAGTTACGTAGTATAATTTATTAGAAAACTTTCTAAAAAAGTTTGTTAAAATTCCATTCCGTTTAAACTGTGTAATACGTATAACTACTAATAAACAATTTTTTAATCAATATAGGAACTTCACAGATTATTTTTAGTGTACGTGTTTTACTACATTCTATAGTAGTCTTATTCAATATTTAAATTCGTGAATGACGCTGCTCGGTGGCCGCTTTTAAACTTTTTTCTTCCACCCTGCATTGCATTTGTCGACAAAATTTTCAAAATCGTTAAAAAGGGCTGAATATAAATAAATAAAAATTATGGAAACCAATATCGTTTTTATTTGTAACAATAATTTAGTTCTAAATCGGTTGTCAAAAATTATTAATTTTAATAGAAAAGAAAATATTTCATCAAAATTACAAATAATTGATATCTTTGATTAGAATCCTATAAATTGATTCATTGTTTATATATATTGTGATACAATGAGTAATAAAGTCAAAGTTTAAATATGTTGAAAAATGTAAACCAATTTACGAACAGCATGGACTTTGTCCAATATTGCTATATTGCTATTTATAAAATATTATTAGAGTGCATTTAGGAATCACGCACTCATTTGAAAAATACTTTCTAGATAAGACATAACTTTTTATATACATTTTATCGACTACCACTATCGAAAATCACCCAACCAACAAAAGTGGCGGCTATCTAGGCAGGTAATGAATATTAGTGTTGCTAGTTTAGAGCCCAAAAAGTAGTATTTTGCCGCGTGAATAAAGAAAAATGCAAGCGCGGCATCCAAGGACTCTTTCTGCTCGCGTTGCGCACACAAGTTTTTCTACGACCCGAAATAAATAACAAAATTTGTATATACATATTGCTCATTTCTGATTTGTTTCTAATATTCCCGTAGAAACAATTTGTCCCTATCAGAAAAGTTTACTATCTGCGTACGAGCGGAAAGTAGTGGCTCAGTGCCAAACGCCATTTTCCTATTTATAATAACTGGCAGTTCGAAAATCGCACTTTCTGTGTCAGTCGTAGAAATAGTACATTGTTGACCAAGTGGGAGACTTCCCAACGAGCATAATAAAGTGGCCGTACAAGCGAAGCGAGTGCGCTAACTATGCGAGTTGGGAATTGACTAGTCCCCACGAGGCTAACATTTTCCTTACATACCGCGCGAAAATGACAATCGACAACCAGAAACTCACCTTGGATTGCGAAATAGAGTATTTTGGCTGCTTGTCGGCAAGCATTCGAAATCGCATTTCTTTTGCGAGTATGAAAGAAAAGTACTTTACCTGGCTTCGGCACATAAGCATGTCTCTACTTGGAGTCAGGTACAGTGCAGTTTACCTGCCTAGTTTGAAAAAGTGATACTTTCTCCCATTTAATGAATATGGAGAAGTTGTACTTCTTTTTAGAAGTTGTAAATTGTTTCTATTGAACTCGTTCGTTTGCTTGCAAGTCTCGGTAAGCAATCTCCAAATTCGTGTTCTCGCTAGCGTTCGCTAAACTGTCATTTTATTACCGTGTTACAAAAATAGCTATTTTCACATCTGCTGCTATTTGGACGATGATCACAGTAGTACAACGAAAAATTATTTAGAGCATCATAGTTTAAAACCGGATCTAAATTAAAACAAAAATTGATAAATTTTGTCTAAATTGATTTTAGACAAAATAATATCACTGCAACATGTAAATAATTTTTTGATTAAAATAAATACTGAGATAACCTCTCGCATCCAAAGAGCAATTGTTATTCAAAAAATGATACAATAGATAAATTTAAAAATGTCTGACACAAAAATTTAAAATATGTATTTATAAAATTAATTTGTTTTTGTGTTCATTTTACTTAAAATTAATTTGTTTACTTTCCCTTAGTTCTTTCCAGTTTTGTCTGGCATAATACTTTTTTTTTTATTATAATAAGTGTTAATATTATAATGTGTTAAAGTTATAAACCTCTTAATAAGAACATTAATTAATATTTTTTAAACGCTACATATTAATAAAATATTTTAAAAAGTTACGAAACATAAACAATTGCCTGCATATTAAACCTCAAATTACTCGTTTCATTTAAATTGTCATTTTGGCAAATTAATTGATTCAAACGAGCATAACCATCTTTAGAGTGAAAAAAAGTTATTGTTCTGAATGTCACATTTTTATAATAGTGGAACTTAAAAACTGCTTCGTTCTTGCGAGCGTCGGCTTAAGGGTCCTTCACCGGCTGTCTCGAAGTTGTCTGCAACCAGCATTGGATCATAGAGAAAAGAGCGCAAATGATTGGCGAAAGCTTAGGAGAGAGTGAGAAAAATATACAATAAACACGCGTATTCGTAATTAGTTTATTTCGGTTATGCGTTAATTGTTTTTGATGAAAATCATGTCAAAATATTCAGAAAAAATTCTTAATTATGTTAATTTATTTTTGATTGTACAATATGTCTATAAATATCCACTATTACTTAAAAAAAGCTTTGGGAAACAGCGTAATCTTTTAAAAATATTTTGACATGATTTTCATTAAAAACCATCAACGCATAACCGAAATACAATAATTATAAATACGCGTCTTTATTACATATTTTTCTCACTCTCTTCTAAGCTCTCGCCAATCATTCGCCCTCTTGATGCAATGCTGGTTGCAGACAACTTCAAGACAGCCGTTGGAGGACCCTTAAGTGGTGCTTAATAATTTATATTGTGATTATTGATTTATTGATAAAAATAATTAAATATTTTTTTTATTTTTCTGTTTTTAAAATAATATTTTTATTATAGTACACAAAAAACATGTTTCATTAAATAACAAAATTATATAATAAACAAATTAATAAATTCAAAAAAATAATACTCCGAAAATATTTTAATTAAATATTTATTACAACTGATAAATCATATAATTTACAAATGTGCAATAAATAAATCAATTAAATTATTTTTTATAACTTGACAACATGACTACTAGCCGGCCCAGGGTACTATCTCTGAGCCGGCCCTAACATAACAAAATGCGCCTATAAGCGAGATCAAAACCAAACACTTCCAACGCTACAATAATTATTCATTGGTCGGATGAATTTTTTTTAAATAATGTTGTTTTTTAATAAATAGGAAATTTATTGTAATTAAATTACATTTTTAATTTCGGTAGGTAATACCTAAACAAATAATATCGCCAATAATAAATTGAGAAACCGATTCGATATATGAATATGTAAACAAAAGTCCATGCCAATTATTTATTTATAATCCATTTATGTATGATCAATAAGGAAATACCTATTTTGAATTTATAACATATTTTCTTTCACAATCCCAATAGTAATTGAGTTTGTACGAATATATACATAAACACACTTTTGAAATATCTAATCTAAAGATTTCTCATTATACTATTATACTTTTTTGGGGAAAATTTTTATTTGTTTTGCCTTGAGATTGCTATCTTCATAATAAGCGCATCATTGCATTAATGAGAATTTTTGTTGTTCGTCTGTCTTTTAGTCTCTGTAATGTTTTTGAAAACAGAAAATCTTGCAATTATCGGAATGATAAAAATTAAAATTTCTGATCAACTGGTGATAAAAAAATCAGATACTTTATATAAAATATTAATAAAAAAATTAAACAAATGCTACAGAATGTAAAACCATTATTTACATTTGTTCACAAAGCACCGATCAAAACACTTTATAATCTGCAGGGCGTTGTACATATGGCTTAATAATTAAATTCGTTTACCTTACAAGGTACATAAGTAATTCCCTGGGAGGTACAAAAATCCCAGAAGTCTCATCCATATATACCCAAACTTCAACTCAATACTTCTGGCAGCCAGCCGCCTCTTGGCAGCAGGTGATGTTAGCAGATTAACTTTCGACAAAGTTTCAGCCAACTCGAGAGATTCCTTGATTTTTTTCAAGTTTATTCCACCACCCTCAAATAACATCGTCTCACTCATAATACCGTTTTTTGAAAATTTGCGCACAAAATTTACATTAAATTAAAAGTGCCCAGTTGAAAGACAACGTTCAACTGGAGTATCAAATGAAAAACGAATCGGTTTTAAATAATTTTCGTAAATATAAGGCGATTAACACCCCGGCCGACCTTTAAAACCGTGACTTGAATGGACTGGAGTGGAGTCTAAATGCGGACGCCAATCTATATAGCCTACCTGACAAACGTGATTAGTTGTACCGATTGCTGGTTCGCTTGGATTTGTTTGTTTATACTTCTCCTTACACTTTTATTGTCGGATACTCGGATATGAATGATTTTTTCTCTATACGGAAATCATTTACTTGTTGACCTTACAGAACAACTTTGATAGAATTGTAGCGTTTATACCAGTTTTATTTGATCGGAAGAGGAATCTTTAGACTAATTTTGGATTTTTTTATTCGAATGCAAATCGAGTGGAATTTTTTGCATGGGTTCGAATTATTTAATTATGATTTAATTATAGATTTTCAGACGATAGTTTATTACAGACATTAAATTTTCCGCATAGTTATAGCAATTTTTCTATCAAGCTTAAATGGTAGTTAGTCTGTCTTTGGTTTGTCTCACAATAACCTGGAATTAATTTATGCGATATTATTCATTTGCACAAATTAAATAAAACATATTTTTTTATAGTATTTTTGAATTCGCAAGGTTTCTAGTTTTTAAAAATTAATTCTGAAATTTAAATTTTTTAAATTGCTTTCAAATGATTTTATTTTGACTTCTATCGTAAAGGAAATTTTAATTTTCGTATGTCGAATTGAGCGGAAGTCGGTCTATCTGTCTGTCTGTTGGTTGGTTTTTTCTCATCACGAAAATACTATAATACCAAAGAAAAGTGTTTAGAATTCTTTAAGACCTGCGCAGTGCGAAAATTGGACAAAAACAAAATAATTTGTAGGGGATATTTCTCGAATACCGATTATTTTTAATACCAAAAAATATAAGTTACGATACTACTTTTTAGTGGTTTTTAGATGAAATTTTTAATACAATTTTAACTAAAATTAAAATGTTAATTGTTTTAGCCGATAAATATATTCTAAAATAGAATATATGTAGAATATATTAAGGGGGCGAAACCACTGAATATATAGCCGCTCGGTCGCTATAGCGAATCTGCATAGTTTTGCTTATCTAAATTCACTGCAAATTTCGCGACATCTGATGAAAAATAGATGGACCAAGATCTCACTTATTTGCCACGTGCTTTAGCCGAAAACATTAGGAAAGATCGAAAGATGTGAAAAATTCTCAAAAACTGGTAAAGCAATTTGCGCCTTTGTCATAACCCCTAGAACATTTCCAAAGCTACCGAAAAAAATACTTGTAGTTTGACGAAAGATTTGTTCGAATTGCCATTAATTAAGTAAAATATGAATAAAAACCCTCGATCAAATATTAACCACTCGCTGGCTAGTTAGCGGAAAAAGATAAAAAACACTTTCTGTCCATTTGTTGCTACATCTGTTCTCTCTCTAAATCTACCATTAGATATTTTCTAAGATAATTAATAGTGTCTGAAACTGTTTTTTCGCGTTAAATTCCCTA
Organism: Cryptophagus acutangulus; assembly: GCA_963556235.1. Classification (NCBI taxonomy): domain Eukaryota; kingdom Metazoa; phylum Arthropoda; class Insecta; order Coleoptera; family Cryptophagidae; genus Cryptophagus; species Cryptophagus acutangulus. Next base: position 5,069,295 of record OY744570.1, read on the forward strand.
AGCTGCTAAGCAACGTTTCACGCATAAATTTGCAAATTTATGCGTGAAATCTTGGTCCATCTATTCTTCATCAGACGTCGCGAAATTTGCAGTGAATTTAGATAAGCAAAACTATTTTTTTTTTTAGTATGTAGATTCGCTAGCGACCAGAGTGGCTATATATGTAGCGGTTTCGCCCTCTTAATTAAATTAGTAAATGTTTTCAAATCTAATATTCTTCGCTATTTTTAAACATTTTTTTTAAAGCTATTGAGTAAGTTTTGTTCGTTTTTTATAATTTGTAGTCAAATCACACCTATTTTTAGTACAAGTGAGTAAAGTTTGTCATATAATCATTAGTCTAAAAGTTGGGCGCCCGAGCCGTAGGCGAGGGCCCCAATCAGATGAATGATTAAATCACAATATTCACGAGTGCTAAACCTGATTTTATCCAATTTCATAATAGACTAAACACTATATTTTTGTGATTGACATAAACGATAAATATTACTAGATTCTTTGTCACAATCACGTTAAAAAAAATTTGTCTCTATAGCAACGGTTAATGTAAACTTTGCCAAAAAGTAATGCATATTTTAATATAAACTAAATTTCAACTAATTTCCAAAAACTATAACTTGTTAAAATTTGTTAAGAGTGTAATAAAAATGTTCAAGTTGTAATAAAAACATATTGCAGTCGCAAATAGACCAAATAAACGTTGTTATTAAATGAGATATAGTCCATTTAATCACTGAGTGTGTAAATGATGTATTTTACTCACTCATTTTAGTGGATAAAACTACACTTTTTCAATAAAATTGAGTAAAAAAATATATTTAAATTCAGTCTTAGTATTTAGAATAAATGCTAAGAACAAAATTTACGAGTAGTTGTACCTTTCGATCTCGCTTTTCATTAAACTAACAATAATTATATAGAGTGAAGTAGGTCCATTTAATCTTGAAGTGGAGTAATCTTATAATAAAGACATCTTTTATAATAATTAAATAATTTTGTTCAATTAAAATAATAATACATTGATTGATTATTTGTTTAGACAGAAAATCAATAAGCTGTAACTATTCACTTAAATCGTCTGATTCGAATAAAATTGCTTAAAAAGACATTATAATAACACTCAATTAAGTTAAAAATATCGTGCATGGTTGCACGTTGATTTAATAATTACTTTCTGATAATTTCGTTGAAAAATTATCATTATCAAGTTATCAACAATTATTAAATATTAAATAAAGCAACAGGTGACAAAATGAAGGTAAAAGTTAATTATCAACCATTAGCTGAGCAGTAGTAATTGTAATTTATTAATTGCAGGTTCCATATTTGCGCATTTTATAGCATTAAATAAACATACCACCATTACAATAGGAGATGCAAAAGCAAAGGTTTTGTTTTATTGAGGACACCAGTATGGAAACCTTGCACTAAATTTAGAACGTAATTTTAGGTCAAAGCACAAGCCACTCCACTACTTCACTCAATTTGATTCCGCAAACTTATTAAAACTTTGTCACTCAAAATTTCAAGTGCAAGTTCCATTTTCGAACTGGTACAAACTACTACAACTGTTATTTATCTTATATAAAAATACTATTTACGAAATTATCAGCCGTAGTGTACGGGGGAAATCGAATAAAAAAAGATTATCAGTTTGACTTACTCGAAAATTCGATCTGGTTTTTTAATAAATAAATTAATTTTGTTTTCCTTGCTGTTTATGCGGGGGTCATGTTAAGGTCAACTGTTGTGTTAAATATACGAAACAAATTTGTGCTCCCAGAAATTAACATGTTAAATCAGTTATAGTATATAGTAGTAATAGTATTATAAGAGTATCTCAAAATCTATATCCGCTCCCCGGTACCTACTTCTCTAGCTTATTGGTAAATGCCATATTTTAGTTGACATTTGTCATTTCGAGATATTTATCAAATTTAGTTCATATTATGTAAGTATTTCCTTAAATAAAATGATTGTCATTAAACACAGCCGTGTATAACGAGTAAATGGCAGTTCATTATACACGGGCGTGAATAATGAAATGTCATTTAAGAGAAAAGTATTTTTTTGGCCGTAAAATATTTTAGATTTTACACCTATACAAACAACTTTACGGGGGATTTTGCAATACTTTTGAAGTTTCATACTTTACTGTCAAATCAGTTATAGCATAGACATAGAGAAAAACGTTAAGAGGAGTATTTCGGCTGAGCTCCCGTTTCAGCGGGTCTAGCTGGAAGCGCATGCTATTCTTATGGAAAAATCACTGCCACTCGGTGTAATGTCCACAAGAAAACTACTGAATCAATTTTAAATATTTAAAGTGATATAGATTTTAGAAACATTAATCTATTATTTTAATGGAACAAAGTTTTTATAGTTCATTGTAAAAAAAGATACAGCTACTCAAAGTTAATATAGTTGATATTTCAAATACAAAATAACATAAATGACACTTTGTCCACAAATAAATCATTTCAGATTATATATCAGTTTAAATATTGAAAATTGATTCAATAGTTTTTAAGATTGCCCTACACTCGATTTGAATTTTTTTTATCATATTTTGAACAACATAGTTAGAATGCCTGCTCTAGTGCTCGGTAGATGGCTATACGGACGTTCAAACGCAAGATAGCTTCGAAGATGGCTTGTTGCGTCTCATTTCAACACATGCACATATACTCCAATTCTAGTCTCATGCTAATATTTGTGTCCTAACTCTAATAAAGGAGATGAAGAGTATCGTTTGTCGCTTCCACAATTTGCGTTTGCTGTTAGCTTTCAAAAGTCCCCCTCTTAAACATGAGAAAGATAACTAGCGCCACCTGCTAGTGTAATCTAATTTTCTATAAAAATAATCATTTAAGGTGGCGAAACCGGTACATATATAGCCGCTTTGGTAGCTAGCGAATCTACAGGGAAAAACTGGCGGAAACGAATGTGTCCTTGCGATTTTCGGGTATACGGTAGAAACCTAAGTTACTAGCTAGCCTTACTAGCTAGTCCGCTAGTAAGGTCAGTCACTGATAGGTAGGGCTAAAACAAAAACAAATGTATTTGATGCAACCATAGATACATTGGGTATTGGTGAGTGGGCACTGCGAGACGCGTGAATACCGGTTTGTGACCATTATTATTTTTTTGTCAATCCTAATAAACAAGAAATAAAAATGTGTAAAAATGCCAAAATCTAGCTCTTGCTGCTTGACTGCCAGAGCTTCGATCCTCGTCTCCGTCCCCGCTGTACGTCTCTCCTATATTATAGTGGCTCGAAATTCAAATATTCTTGTAATATTATAATCTACTATATTTTGCAATATTATAGAATATTATTATAGATAAAATGTCAGAAAATGATACAAGCTCGGAGAGTGAATCTTATAAAGTAAGGAAGCAAAAATATAAGATATGTTCATTCTGCCAAAATTCATCAATAGTTTTATCCAAAGTTCAAATAAAACTTTCCCTAAAGCTTAGAGAACGTTTTTACCAAATGTGTAAATTTAAAACTAAGCGAAGCTATCAAAAAAGCAGAAAGAAGTTATACTTTTATACAAATACATAGTTATACTTTTCTGGGACCAAAATTTTATTCTAGCTTCACAAGTAAAAGAAACATTAAATTTCTCCGCACTAGGGCATACCCAAAAATTGGTTGTGAAGAAATTTTTAATCAGGATTCACACCTACACGAATTATGTCATGCTTCAGTATCATTGCGAAAAGACGTTTTTGATGTAAACAAATGTATATTTTGTAAAAAACGGTATGGAAATAAAATATCACAATCAGGGCTTTTTGGTAGCTTGGTCCAATCTTAAAAAATCCACATGTTTGGCTTCTACAATTATGTACGAACAAACAACCCCAAGTACGTCACAGATTCAAAAAGATTTCGCAGAAAACAAAGTTTTAAATAAAGTCAAAAAATAGCGTTATTGTATCATTATTGGGCGTTTGGTTATTACAAGAATATTTGAATTTCGAGCCATTATAATATAGGAGAGACGTATAACGGAGACGGAGACGAGGATCGAAGATCTGGCAGTCAGGCATCAAGCAGCAAGAGCTAGATTTTGGCATTTTTACACCAACTTACATTTATTTTTATTTCTTGTTTATTAGGATTCACAAAAAAATAATAATGGTACTGTATGAATCACAAATAATAGGGAAGCAACTTAACCAAAAAACATTTTTGAGTTATAACCTAGAATTCGATATATTCTACAAAAAGCAAGAAAATTTGATGAATTTTACATGGGTTCGATCATTTGAATATATAGAACATTTCTAACGCATGCGCATGCATCAGAAATGGTCTCCGCTCAGTCACGCTCAATTATCGATCGCGGATATGCGATTATAGGAAAAAATATAAAGACAAAAATATTGATTATTTATTTATTCATTTCGAAGGCGTTCTAAACTGCAAGCGCATGCGCATTACTACTATACTGCCCACGCAATTGTCTATCTTTGTTTGGCTAAATGGTCACAGATGCAATGACCTATTACCTCATTCAAAAAAATCAAAAATTTTAATTAGTGCTTTTTACCACAGGACGATTGCTTGGCGAAGTGAGATGTATTATATTTGGGTCATAAGCTTTCATTTCTGAAAATTTTAGCTTTCTGTTTAAAAGGCCCACAGGGACTTTAAGGCCCTGCGTGTTCGTTGTTCACTGTTGCACATTTTAGAAATAAACAAACGCATTTTTTGCATTTTTTTTTTATAATATTGATTAATAATACTTATTCTCAGAATAAAATTTCCATTTTATTCTAAAAAATTAGAAACTCGGTACTATTTCGGTAATATTATATATCGAGTTACTCATTTATTAAAATAAAACTTCAGTAATATTCATAGTTTATGAATCAATATTAGTATTACGAAGAAAAATTGCCAATAAGCCGTTTGTTTATTTATTTCTATAAAGAAAGAAATAAAGAAGAAATAAACACTAACAGTGAACCGTAACACAATCCCGGCTGTGTAAAAACAAACAAAAATCAACCTTAAAAGATCACTGTAAGGTGCTCTGAATAAAATGTATTAAAAACTACTGATTGACGGTAATAAAAAAATAAAAAATGATTTGGAATCCTGAAACTTCAATCTTAAACTGGTATTATTGTGTATTTTTTAATTAAATTAACAATAATGGAAGTAGAACGGTGTAAAGGACAAATATTGCTTTGCCAATAAGGTACTGTTCTCTACGGTTCAGAGCACGAGCGGCCAGCCGCTTAAAAATGTATCTGCAAAAATTCACAGACGCCAATTTATTAAAACTTGATTATTTACAATAATAAAAATATGGTTTTGCATATCTAAATTCACTGCAAATTTTGCGACATCTGTTAAAGAATAGATGGACCAAGATCTGACTTATTTGCTGCGTGTTTTAGCCGAGAACATTACTAAAGATTGAGAGGTGAGGAAAATTCTCAAAAACTGGTAAAGCAGTTTGCGGCCTTGTTATAACTCCTAGAAAATTTCCAATGCTACCAAAAATTAGAGAAAAAAATTACTTATGTTTCGACGAAAGATTTGTTCGAATAGCCATTAAATAAGTGAAATATGAACAAAAAACCTCGCTCAAATATTAACCACTCGCTAGCTAATTAGCGGAAGAAGATAAAAAAAATTTTTTTTCGTCCATTTGTTGCTTCATCTGTTCTATCTCTAAATCTACTATTAGATATTTTCTAGGGTAATTAATAGCGTCTGAAACTGCTTTTCCGCGTTAAATTCCCTGAGCTGCCAAGCAACGTTTCACGCATAAATTTGCAAGGCGTTTTCGTGCCCTTAAGGGCCAACAAAGTGTGGATAAAGTGCAGTATTGTACTCGCATATAATGGCAATTATTTCCTTGGGTGAAACTTCACCTACCTGAATACTTGCTATCATTATATGCTTGTAGCGAGCAACAATTATCTGGATCTCAAAAGGCTCGGAAGTAGAAAACGCCTCTGCCTTATCTTTTATAAAATATTAGTTTTGACAAACGTTCAGACGATGACTCCTAAATAATGATTCAAGTTACGTCACACGTTTTCTATTTCAAAGCTATCTGAGATCTAGATATTTGTTGCTCGCTCGGTACTATTTTCACTTCATATATTTTTGTTTCTTTGGCATTTGTCACTTCTAGTTGACACTGGTCATTATTAGTCACCATCTATCCAATGTACTTGGTTTTATTAACATTTTTCAACTTTTGATAAGAGCTCTCATTTAGTTGACATCTGTCACTTTTTACTGACATTTGTCATTTTTAGTCAATATCTAACATATTTAACTGTTTTTAATAACATTTATTTACAATCATGTAATGACGCAATTTTTGTATTTTTTAATGTTTGAAAATTACACATTGTCGACTGTTACTTTCCTCTCTAGGGAAATAGAACACTTTCCAACCTTGAATTTCCATAGCACCAACGCAAAAAACAAAATTAACAGCTTCATATTGATCGGAATTTTGTTTTAATGTTAGTTTGACGGTTCAAAACTTCAGAAATTTAAATTTATTTTTACTTATTTTCGGTTTTGATGTATGATTGTAAATAAAATAGTATACAAACCTCGGTGGAAAGTTTCATTACTGTCTTGACATGTAGTTGACCTTGGCGTTTCGCGCCTCGGTCAACTATCTCATCTTTCGACAGAAATGAAATACTTTCAACCTCGGTTTGTAATATACTATTACTTCTCTCGTAGAAGAAGATTGTAATAGTGAAAATTTTGACCTAGCCAAATTTTAACAATTTTTTTAAACCACAAAAATCATATTCACTAATTTCCGTCGGTCTGGGTCTACTGTTGGTTTTGATTTTCTCACGTTACTCGAAAACTATTGCATGGATTGGGTCCAAATTGTTATTCTTTCTTTTTTCACGTAAGCACGATGATTCCAAATAAAAATCTTTAGAATTCTTTAAGACCTAGTCACGAGTCAAAACGCCGTAGTCCGTAGTCACCATACTTTCGGGGTGGCCATAATATCCGCGCCCGTTTTATAGCAATACTTGCAGGGTGACTCTAAAATCCGCGCTCGTTTATAACAGCTGTATTATTTCTTTAGCCTTTTCCATGGATGGTTCGTTTATAAACATGTGAGATTGCCTCAGTCCAGAAGTCCCCATCCAGTGTTTTATATGTTTCTTTCTAAGTAGGTCCTTTGCAACCTTTTTTGCGGACTGGTATGCCAGTCCACAGGTTGGCTCGGGCCCTATTAACTGTACTTCTGCCCCCTTTTTTGTTAAAAGGTCCGCTTTTTCATTTCTTTCAAAGTCTTTGTGTCATTTCACCCATTCGAGGAAAACTGTGTTGTGATCCGCAAGCGAGGCCAACGAATCCACACAGTGTTTCACTGTTTCTGGGTTTATTTCCACTGAGTTTAAGGCTGTTAATGCTGTATTTGTATAAGACCTCCGGTTTCATCTCCTGGGTGCATCTCCTAGACGGTTACTCTCGTCCAAACAGCTATTCGTGCTGACGGGCGCAGCAGCTCACAGCAACCAAAGCTAGGTAGAATCAAGTTGAAATCTCATGGCACGCGGATTTGGCGTACGCACTCGTTCATAACACTGAATATTATTCAACCTACATCACATTTGTCTTACACATTTATTCACCCTCTTGCGATGAGATGGAGTCACGAAATTGGTTCGATTTTGAACTTCATCAGATGAGGAAAATGATGATAGGCTGTACAACAATTTTATAACTTTTTATCGAAACTACTCTTTGTGTATAAATTTTTGTTTTTTTAATTTTTTAAAAAAACTATATTTTGTTATTTTTGATTAATTTAAACATTTTAAAGTTCTATTTAACTTATTGCTTTTCGCTGTATATACATTATTTTATTTTTAATCATTATCGCGCACCTCGTGGGCCATGAGATCCTAACTAACATGCCTCTACAGGATCGGTTTTTAATTTTTTTATTTTATGAAGAAATGTCTTTAAATATAAATAAATAATAAAAAACATTTTCTATATTTATTTAAATGTTGGTTTTTCATTTCGCTTCAAAAAAGGATTAACATTTGGTTCCGATCCGTGCTGCAGTTTTTTTTTAGTAAAGCAATACAATCAAAACTTCAATAAAAGGTCATAGTAGTTCAGTGAATTGTTGCAACATGAAGCACGTTGCATTGTTTGTCTTAGAAATCGAGAATAGTTGTGTCTGTGAGATAAAAGCATTTTTAGTTGAAATAAAATGCTTCGTTTGAATAATGTGCTAGATAATAAAAAAATACTTATCTGCATAAACATGTGTCTGTTAAAAACTGGATTAATTGTAGCAATTTTTGATAAAATTGCATCTTCAATGTCAAGCTCTAAAATTTTAATTCGTTCGGTAGATAAAGCTACAAAGTTTGAATTTGATTAACTTTTTAATTATTAATCAGTAACGACTTAAATTATATTTGACATTGAAATGAGTGAGTCATAGTATCATCAATTATTAAATTATAAAATGACAATAGAAATTTTAAATTATCCTTTTCCACTCTGTTTGACGCTTAAAAGCGGAGATAGCGCTAGTTTCCTTGCTTCCAGGTCTTTTGTGGTAGCGATCACAAACATATTTTGAAGGTCAGAACCTTCCCTTATTTATCACCTAAATGTGGAAGATGTTCACTTGAATTGACCTACCTAGTTAACTAAAAATAACAGATGTTAAAAGATTATCTAATTTTAGCAAAAATTTTAATAAAATCAACAACATTTGATAAAGGTTATTTGTTCAGTCAAATTAGTAAGTACGTTTTATCTAAATGTTTGATGGATGCTAAAAAAAGCTGAAAACCAAATATGTCCAAAAAGTTTTGCTCCATGTCACCCCTAAATCTTGGAACTTGAGTTTAGATTTGGAATATGCATTGCGCGACCGTTCCGTTCTTGACCCTTTCAACTTATATACGCTCCAATTCTTCCTTCTTAAGAGAAGTATTTCTGGTGAGCTCCCATTCCAGCGCGTCTAACAGAAACGTATGCTATTCTTATGGAAAAATCACTGCCACTCGGTGAAGGCCCACAAGAAAACTACTGAATCAATTTTAAATATTTAAAGTGATATACATTCTCGAAACATTAATCTACTCATTTAATGGAACAAAGTTTGTATAGTTCATTGTTTAAAAACAGATACGGGTACTCAAAGTTGATATAGTTGATATTTCAAATACAAAATAACATAAATGACACTTTGTCCATTGCAATAAGAGATAAATCAATTCAGATTATATCAGTTTAAATATTAAAAATTGATTCTTTAGTTTTTAAGATTGCCCTGATTTATTGATTTTTTTTTATATTTTGAAAGAAAATCATCGTTAGAGTGCCTGTTCAAGGCTCGGTAGATGGCTATGCGGACGCTCAAACGCAAGGTAGCTTCGAAGATGGCTTGTTGCGTCTCATATCAATGCATGCAAATATACTCCAATTCTAGTCTCATGCTAATATTTGTGTCCTAACTCTAATAAAAGAGATGAAGGGTATCGTTTGTCGCTTCCACAATTTGCGTTTACCGTTAGCTTTAAAAAGTCCTCCTCTTAAGAATCCTATGGAAGGCGAATTCATTCTATTCGCCTGAAGATAAGTAAACGATATTTTACTTAAATTAAAATTGAGGAAATGATATAACTATATAAGCACAGTTCAAAATTCCAAAAAGTAATATCATACAAATCTTTATTAATTACATAGAGGTCATGTTCTGATCAATATTAACCTAAATACATAAAATCACTTCGATGAAACTGAAACGCACTGAAAATTGCAATTAATTTGTTTCTACTTCGGTATATTTGGGAAGACAATTTTAACGTTAAATTAAAGTCATTAAAAATAAAATTAAAAAAAACTCCATCGGTAAAATTAATAGTAATATTAAATATATGTATATACATATATATGTATATATAAAACAATTAGATCAATAATACAGAAAAATCAATTTAAAACAATATATTATAATTCATTTATATCTGGGTATTATTAGTTAAATAAAACCGAATTGGGATCTTCGTTATCCATTTGCTTTATATGCCTTAAAACATCTTTCTTTGTTATTACGCCTAATAACCTCCTGCACAAGAAAAAATAATATAAACATCAAATGTATAAAAAGTGCGTCCAAAAAGACTTGTCCATAATTTTTTAGGCCATTTTTCTTGTTAAGAATATACTGTGTGAAGAGATCTCATTATTTACCAAATGCAACAGGGGTTTCTTTGATGACCGGAAAAATATCCGTCTTTTTTAAAACTTGTTATATGCAACCGCGTATATAGGACTGCTGGAAGCCATATTATTTTTTTCCCTCAAAAAATTATGCATTTTATAAAGAGCAAACGAATTTTTTGCAAAATGGTACATAGGCTTGTTTTATAGAGTTAATTTTTTTTCCGGTCATCAAAGAACCACCCTGTATAAGAAAATTGCAACCAAGTTTTTATAGATTTCAGTATGCGATAATAAAATTGAACTAGAAATACTACCAATACTATAAAACCCAATACAGTCATCTGGACGCACCCTTGAATAATTCAAACTTACCCATTATGAGTGACTAGTGTTTGCCTGAGACCTAATTTTCTAAACATATCAACAACGGTCTCCATTGGTGTTTGATCCGTAATTGTAATTGGAGCCATATCTAAAATCTTTTTCAATTTTAATGGCGGTGGGCCTAAAGTCTGCGGAGGATTCCCGCTTGTAAAAATAACTAGAGATAATCCACATATTCCATCCACCATTCGTTTGGCATTTGCTAAACAAAATTTAAATTAATAAAATACGAAGCAGACCAAATAAATCATTTAATACCAATTGCAAGATTTAAGTCCCTCCGCAGAACAAATCCTACCAAATATTGCGACTCTCTGGAAACAACTACTGGATATCCATTATGCTCCGTATCTTTCAACAGTGCTTCAATATCATCTACTGTCATTGAATCCTGTGTGATTACACTTAAAGTTTCGTTTCGCCTGAAAATTAACTTAAATTAGTTAGCTTCGAAAGCATTGCAATGAATATTTATATTATAAGGAAATTAATCACAATCATTATGGGGGCGAAACCGCTGCATATATAGCCGCTCTGGTCGCTAGCGAATCTACATGGTTTTGCTTATCTAAATTTACTTCAAATTTCGCGACATCTGATAAAGAATAGATGAACCAAGATTTCACGCATAAATTTGCAAATTTATATGTGAAACGTTGCTTAAAAGCTCAGAGAATTTAACGAGGAAAAACAGTTTCAGACACTATTAATTATCCTAGAAAATATCTAATGGTAGATTTAGAGAGAGAACAGATGTAGCAATAAATGGACAGAAAGTTTTTTTTATCTTTTTCCGCTACCTAGCAAGCGACTGGTTAATATTTGATCGATGTTTTTACTTCTCTCGTAGAGGAAGTATTGTATTCATGAAAAAAAAAATTTCTCTAAATTTCACTTTTTTCTACATTATAGAATGCGTAGATTACGAAAATCATATTCACTAATTTCCGTCTGTCGGTCGGTCTGTGCATTTCTTTAAAACACTATATTTCGGAATCTACTGACCCGATTAAAGCAAAATTTGCGTCCTTTTTTCTACCTGCCCATAAATGATATCGAAGAAAAAAAGTTTATCAAATCCTCAAAGACCTGCGCGTTATAGGCCAAAAACATGCTAAAAATGGCAAAATCGGTAGATCCACTTAATCTTCTAAAGTTGCTAACCGATTTTAACCAAATAATAAACATATGTTTCGTGTATACCCCAAGTGGTGAATGCTTTCAAAAAATCTGGAGTTTTTCCAAGGGTTGATTTTTTGTAAAAAAGTGAAGTTGTAAAAATGAATAAGTTGAAACAAAAAGTTGTAAAAATGAATAAGTTGTAACGTGAATACCTGCCAGGAGGAATATTTGATTTGGACCAAATTTGGTATACATATTAAGGATACATTGAAGAAAAAGCTGGTAGAAGTTTCATCCCCTAAAAATAAGCCCTTACGACCCATTTGCCATTTAAGTTAATTGTTCAAAAATTGCCGGTGTTGTGATTCTTATATGGCAGCCTTACCCACACTTTTCCATCAGTTATTTTAGTAATATTTACATAAAGAGTGAGTAAAAATAATTTTCGACCCTTACCACACCCCCCCCCCCTCCAATATAGAGTTTGAGTCATATGGATCATATGGATCGGATTTTCTTCATATTCGATTTCTACCATACATTTTAAACATATTTACGAATAATATAATTTAAAATAGTATGCGACCCTTATTTTGCAATTTCAACCCTTAACATACCATGTACAGTCAAAACGCTCAGATTTCTTTCAAATTTGGATCCTAGTAGTAATTTTACTTACTTAACTTATCATTATTTAGTTAATTAAATTAAAACTAGGGTAGGACCTACATATTACAATTGTAACCCTTAATGCACCCCTTTGATTTGTCAGATTTTGTCAGATTTTATTTAAATTTGTTTTCTAATAATAAATTGAAATATAATTTAAACTAGTTTCATCAAAAATGTCCTAGAATCCTCAATTCATGTTTTTAGCCCTTAACACACCCCTTACACTGATAGTGCTAGGATTTACTTCAAATATTGATTTATATTGGTAATTTTAATTCTAGCTTCAAATAGTTTCATTAAATTAGAGTACCTACAACAAATTTTTTACTTTTTAATCATTTCATACACACGTTTCAACTTTATCGCTTAAATTTGTTTAAAATTTAGTTCTTAGTTAAAATTTAAAAAGCATTTTTAAATAACCCGATAAATGTTTTTCAGTAAAAGATGCTTCAAAATTCTAAACATTTGAATAACAAATTTTAATATAGCAACGAGAGAAATACTGTGGAATCTCATTTCCAGCGAATTTATTCATATGTTACTTAATTAATGGCTGTTCGAACAAATCTTTCGTCAAAATATAAGTATTTTTTCTCTCTAATTTTCGGTAGCTTTGGAAATTTTCTAGGGGTTATAACAAAGCCGCAAACTGCGTTACCAGTTTTTGGAAATTTTCCACACCTCTCGATCTTTCATGAGGTTTTCTGCTAAAGCACTTGGCAAATAAGTCAGATCTTGGTCCATCTATTCTTTATCAGATGTCGCGAAACTGGAGCGAATTTAGATAAGCAAAACTATGTAGATTCAGATTCGCTAGCGACCAGAGCGGCTATATGTTTTTTTTAGATGTCAGAACTTGTTAACACGACGGGCTCCATAATCATGGATTTCATTCCAATTACATAAATTTTATTTTTTTTAAAAATACATTTTTCAAATTTTGTGGGTTTAATAAATTACAGTCGATCAAATGAAATAAAAGTTTAGAGAGTAAAATTACGTCCATTTTGATATAATAATTGTATTATTTCTGCAAGTATTAGATTCACCAGGCAGTGTCAAAGTTTCTCATAGCATCTCGCATACAAGCAACCCGAAATACTCGGTTTGTTTCGACTCGTTCGTTTCTCTAATTTACAAACCCAAGCTCTTGAAATTAATCGAAAGTAATTTGTTAAATAAATTAAATTAGAAAAAAATGTAAAAAAAAATTGTTTGTAATTACTTCTCTCGGAGAGGAAGTATTTTATTCAAGAAAATATTTTTTTTTCCAAATTTCACTTTTTCTACTTTATAGAATGCGTGCGTAGATTACGAAAATCATATTCACTAATTTCCGTCTGCCGGTCTGTTCGTTTCTTTAAACCCCTATATTTTGGAATCTACCATCATTAACTTATTTAACTTATCATTATTTAGTTAATTAAATTGAAATTAGACTAGGACCTACATTTTACAATTGTAACCCTCATAGTTTGATTTGTCAGATTTCTTTCAAATTTGTTTTCTAATCATAAATTTAAATATAGATTAAACTAGTTGAAATTATATAATATAATTTCAACTTAATAATAACTTAATCAATGATAATCACTTAATCAAAAATAAGCTAGAATTCTCAATTCATGTTTTTAACCCTTAATACACCCCTTAAAGTAATAGGATTTGCTTCAAACATTGTTTTATATTGGTAATTTTGAATATTGCTTTAAATAGTTTCATTAAAATAGAGTACCTACAAAACATTTTTCACTTTTTCAACTTTATCACTTGGATTTGTTTCAAATTTGATTCCTAGTTTAAATTTACAAAGCATTTTTAAATAAGCAATTTTAATATAACAACGAGAAAAGTATTGTGGAATCTCATTTCCAGCGATTTTTTTTTACAAACAAAAATGCATGGAAAAAGCTAATCTACCCCCTATTGAAGAGCACATATATCTCCTAATGGCCAATGGATTACGGCGACGGTTAGAGGTCGTAAACTTGGATTTAGACTCTCCACTGAACACACCAACCACTCTCCACTTTTCGGTATTAAATTCATAATTAAACGAATATATTTACTAGACTATACTATATTTACTTAACAAATGCCTTTTTTGGTTGAGTCTATTGGCAGTCTATTTGACATCTTTAATTGATGACCAATCAAAAACATTTAAATAACTAATTTTCAACAAAAAACTCAAAAACTGGTAAAGCAGTTTGCGGCTATGTTATAACCCCTAGAAAATTTCCAAAACTACCGAAAATTAGGGAAAACAAAAATACTTATATTTTGACAAAATATTTGTTCGAATAGCCATTAATTAAGTAAAATGTTCCGCGTTAAATTCACTGAGCAGCTAAGCAACGTTTCACGCATAAATTTGCAAATTTATGCGTGAAATCTTGGTTTTACGTTTACGTTTAATATTTTACTGTCAAATCAGATATTCCGTTAGAGATGAGAAATTTAACTAGCGCCACCTGGTAGTGTAATCTAATTTCTTATAAAAATAATCATTTAAGGGCTAAAAAAGTGTGGATAAAGTACAGTACTGTACTCGCAAATAATGACAACTATTGCCATAGGTGATTTGCACCACTGGCGCGCGGTTCGTGTCGCAAACATCACCCGTGTGAATAATTGCTATCATTATATGCTTGTTCAATAATATACTATTTTCACATATTATAATACCATAAGTGCTCAAATTATTTTCAGAAATTTTGTCGAGCTCACGAATGCATTAGTGTGGAAATCATTTTCTGACGCCAGCTCATCAAAAAATGAATTTGTTGCTTTTGTAAAAACAATAGCTATTTGTGTATTTAGAGCGCAAAGTGATACTTTGTCGCGCTAGCCAGAATGTTGCCACAACATTCGTGGCAACACATTTGCACACAACAAACGTGACAACGAATGTGGCACGACAACCTGGCAAGAGCGACAAAGACACTTTGCGCTCGAAATACACACAAGATTTTTCCTACAATCGATTTTAAATAAATTTGTTGCTTTTGTAAAAACAAAAGCCATTGTTTAACTGTATTGTTTTGATTTAGCGCGCGGCAAAATCCACAAAAAGATCTAGCGCGGCAAAGTGATAACTTCTCGGAAAAGTCTACTTTTCGTGGTTAAAATGGTATTTTTAGAAAAGTTAATATAAAACTAGACCTGGGCAAGGCAAAGAACTAACATAAGCTTCCTGAGCATTTAAGATATGTTTCACGCCAAATCCCGCGGTTACTACTAGTTTCTTACTTTGGCTGCATAACATCGGCTGCTAATGAAGTATGCTGGAACTCATCCTTCGAGTCCAAGAACGGATATCCATTAAGCGCTATATGGGCATCATAAATACCTTGCCTACCCAACGCGTCACCCACCCACTTGCTAGCCATCGCGGCTGCCATCAACGGCACAATGTACCGCACACCACCAGTCAATTCGAACATAATCACCACTAGCGACACTGTCATTCTGGTAACACCACCCAATACCGCAGCCGCACCCACCATCGCATACAACCCGGGCGTTATACAGTCATTTCCGGTCGAACATTCACCACTGAACATCCAAATCTTGGGATAATTAAACGCTAGCTGTTCCATGAAGATTCCGACGATTCGGCCGACAATCGCACCCAGGCAGAGACTGGGAATGAATAAACCGCAAGGGACTTTCATGCCAAATGTAAAGATGGTCATGAAGAGTTTGAGGACTAAGGCGAGGAGCAGTAACCAGATGGCTTTGTACACTCCCGGTCCAGCGGCGGCGATTTTAATTGCAGAATTCACATCGGTGAAGTTGCGGTTGTAGTCGCTGCAATAACGAATGTTTGTTTTTACAAATTTGATCAAAATATAAATAGAGTATAAAAATGCAGTAGATTTTGTAGCATTGTATGAAAACGCTTTTTAGCGCAACATGAGTAGTGACCTCACATATAGGGGCCAAACAAGGTGGTTTTATCCCACTTCTCTTTTTAAAGAACAAGATAAAAAGAGACGTGAAATAAAAACGCACCTTGTTTGGAGGTTATATGTGACCTCACTGCCCAGGTTGTGCTTAAGGGGGCGAAACCGCTACATATATAGCCGCTCTGGTCACTAGCAAATCACATAATTTTGGTTATCTAAATTCACTGCAAATTTCGCGATATCTGATAAAAAATAGATTCACGCATAAATTTCCAAATTTATGCGTAAAACGTTGCTTAACAGCTCAGGGAATTCAATGCGGATAAACAGTTTCACACACTATTAATTATTCTAGAAAATATCTAATGGTAGATTTAGAGATACAACAGATGTAGCAACAAAGGGACAGAGAGTTTTTTTATATTTTTCCGCTAATTAGCAAGAGAGTGGTTAATACTTGATCGAAGTTTTTTTATTCATACTTCACTTAATTAATAGCTATGCGAACAAATCTTTCGTCAAAATAGTATTTTTTTCTCTAATTTTCGGTAGCTTTGGACATTTTCTGGGGGTTATAACAAAGCCGCAAACTGCTTTACCAGTTTTTGAGAATTTTCCACACCTCTCGATCTTTCCTAATGTTTTCGGCTAAAGCACGTGGCAAATAAGTCAGATCTTGGTCCATGTATTCTTTATCAGATGTCGCAAAACTTGCAGTGAATTTAGATAAGCAAAACTATGTAGATTCGCTAGCGACCAGAGCGGCTATTTATGTAGCGGTTTCGCCCCCTTAAAAGCGTTTTTCAGAAATTTAAAATATCGCAAATTTCTAAAATCTTTGCTACAAAATCTACTGCTTTTTTATCAAAAAAACTCCATAAAATAAACTAAATAGTTTCATTATAGATGGAAATTGTTGATTTTTGTGCGTCTGGCAATGCATACCACGCAAATATAAATTTTAATCAGTAAACCTTAATAAAAAAATTACCATAAATTATCTGAATTCGAAATGCCACACTGACTGAATAACAAATAGATAAGCTGGCTTGTATTCATACGAGTATACGGATTTGGATAAGCGATAATTGCCGTTATCACCGTAACGATCAAAACTTCCGTTACCGGATACTGGCCCAATTTTGAGTATTTTCGATATTGACACCAATACAAATTCGCTTTGATGAACAATGTCGCAATGATGCCCTGAAAATATATAAACAATAAATAAACTAAATAGTTGTGAGATGCTTTGATTAATATTACTCCAATTATTCCCAAACCAATAAAAGGTATCAGTTCGAAAAATATCCAAGGTTCATTATATTCCACATAGAAGAGCACCGAATGTTCATTTCCAAACGGATTAATGGAGCGTAGTATGAAAGCTGCAATTAGAGCACAGAAGAACGATCTCCATAGCGTCTTCAATGGAAAGTAGTAGCTTACCTACAATTATTATGCAAAATACACAAAGAATAAAATTAAAATTAGAATTGATTGCGTTCAATTTTCAAAAGAATACGAAGGTGAAATGTGGTAATCCACTTTATCATCAACCTTGACCTACCCTGCAGTAGTTTTGGAATTCCTCAATAATTACACAGGGTGTTTCTATAATGATTGAAAAACATTTAACTGTCCCCCTTCGGGTCGCCTATTAACCATGAACTCGTGCAATAAAATTAGTCTTATGAAACATGTTCTTTAAGGGCGCCGTGGATTTTCTTGAACCAACAGACGTCTCACGAGTCAGATTGTAGGATTAATTTTGTGGACATAAGACAGCGGTTTTACGTAAAATTTTGCCCAAAACTTAATACGATTTTAAACATAAATGTTCAACGTAGGTATTACCACAATTTTGGTATAAATTAACTAAAGGATGTCGAAAATATTAGCTAATGAAATAACCCTTTTTTCAAAAATAAATTTAACAAAATGATCCGCAAAATTTACCTGACCTATACATGATAAATTTAAACAATTCTGAATAATTAAAAAAATTCGCTGGAAATGAGATTCCACAGTACTTCTCTCGTTTATATACTAAAATTTAAATAAATCTGACAATTCTAACTATGAGGGGGGTATTAGGGGTTACAATTGTAAAATGTAGGGCTAGCCTAATTTCAATTAAATTAACTAAGTAATGATAAGTTAAATATGTTAAAATTACTACTACCAAATTTAAAAGAAATCCGAGCATTTTGACTGTAAAGGGTATGTTAAGGGTTGAAATTGTAAAATAAGGGTCGCATATTATTTTTAATTAGATTATTCGTAAATCTGTTTTAAATGTATAGTAGAAATCTAATATGAAGAAAATCCGATCCATATAACTCAAACTGTATATTTGGGGGGTGGGGGGTGTGTAGTTAGGGTTGTAAATTATTTTTAGTCACTCAATATGTGAATATATATAAAATTACTGACGGAAAATGGTGAGTTATGCTGACATATAAGAATAAAAACACCGCCAATTTTTGAACAATTAATTTAAAGACCCAACAGGCCACTAGGGTTAATTTTTAGGGGATGAAACTTTTACCAGCACTTTCTTCAATGTATTCCTAATATGTATGCCAAATTTGGTTCAAATAAAATATTCCTCCTGGCAGGTATTCACGTTACAACTTATGCATTTTTACAACTTTTTGACCCTTCAACCCTTAATAAAAAATCAACCCTTAGAAAAACTACAGATTTTTTGGAAGCATTCACCACTTGGGGTATACACGAAACATATGTTCAATATTTGGTCAAAATCGGTCTGCAACTTTAGAAGATTAAGTGGATGCACCGATTTTGCTGTTTTTGGCATGTTTTTGGCCAATAATGCGCAGGTCCTTAAGAATTTCCTAACTTTTTTTTCTTTGACCTAATCAATGGGCAGGTGGAAAAAAAGGACGCAAATTTTGCTTTAATCGGTTCAGTAGATTCCGAAATATAGCGGTTTAAAGAAACGAACAGACCGACAGACAGACCGACAGACAGACCGACAGACGGAAATTAGTGAATATGATTTTCGTAATCTACGCATTCTACAAAGTAGAAAAAAGTGAAATTTGGAGAATTTTTTTTTTTCATGAATACAATACTTCCTCTACGAGAGAAGTAAAAATTGGTATTGGTTCATAACGCTTTTCTTATGGTTTTTTGTTTTTAATTATTGAACAACCAAAACAGCTGATCCACCAAAATATTGAGTTTACTTTGCCTACTAAGATATAGATGTCACTGCTGCATGATAGCTTAGGGTCACTGTATTATAAAGGAATTCGAGAATAGTCCGCAAAAATTTAAAAAAATTTGCCTGCCACGCAATTTTAGAACAATTTTTGACTATTAGAGGCGACAAAAAATTTTAGTCAATGAGCGACCAAAGTATAAATCCGCCTTTGTCGGTGAATCCATCTCTTATCCAAAAGATTTACTCTATTTGTCAATAGCATTATTGAAAATATTGTGCCTGGAGCCACCTTTTGACAAGTCATGTAATTTATTTAATAGTAACGTAAAATATGATTAGACCAGTATCCCCCACTACATCCACGGCGCTCTTAATATACTATTTTTATAATCCAATTAAATTGTTTGCAAAGTCTATAATGCTTTTAAATGTGCTGATCTGATATTGTGTGTGAATAATTTAAATCTCAGCTTACCTCTTCCAAACTAAAGAGAACGCCTCCAATTGGCGCTCCGAAAGCCACCGACACACCAGCAGCAGCTGAAGCCGACAAAATCTCTCTTTTCTTGGCTTCGTTTCGTCCATATTTCGGGAAAAGGTATGACAAAATGTTGCCTAAAAACCAGTACAATCATTATTTATATTTGTGGTATAAAATAACTTACCAATAGCGCACGCAATATGAACCATAGGTCCCTCTTTCCCTAAACTGAGCCCAGATGAAACCGACAGGATCAAACCAACACACTTTATAATTAATGTCCATTTACCAAGATATCCACGTATAATAAATCCACTTAAAATGGTTTTAATCTAGAAAATATTATAATTAATTGCGAAATAAATATCAATTAAATAAATATTGAAAGTTACCTCAGGAATACCGGATCCACAGGCGTATGGAGCAAACATTCTGACCAAGGAAGCCGAAAGTGCGGCAAACAATAATGCCCATACGATGTAAAATAAATATGAGATAATGTAGGAACCCGCTCCGGTTTTCGCTTGGCCCAAGACTTCCGCCCAAGTTAACCACTGCAGTTAGATAAACAATATTGTGAATTAATATTAATAAATTTCAAGGTATAATATACAGGATGAGCCAAATGGCCCTGCAAAGTTTCACCAAAAGAAGAAAATGCACAATGACATTTATTATGATTATATATTCAGGTGTCAAGATTTTGTTAATAAAGGGCGCGCTCGCGCATTCCCAATATGGGCTAATAAGTATGAGTTTATTGGGGCAAGAGCATTTCTCCATTTCGCCCAACGTTACAACATTTAAGGGTCCTTCACCGGCTGCCTCAAAGTTGTCTGCAACCAGCATTACATCATAGAGAAAAGAGCGCGAATGATTAGCGAGAGCTTAGGAGAGAGTGAGAAAAGTATATAATAAACACGCGTATTTATAATTACTGTATGTCGGTTATGCGTTGATGGTTTTTGATGAAAATTATGTCAAAATATTCTGAAAAGATTACTCTGTATCCTAAAGCTTATTTTTTTAAATAGTGGATAAATAAAGACATATTTGATAAACAAAAATAAATTAACATAATTAAAAATAATTAATTAACATTATTCAAATTTAGTAGGCTTCTTGCCCTAGAGAATTTTTTTCTGAAAATTTTGACATAATTTCTATTAAAAACCATCAACGCATAACCGAAATACAGTAATTATAAATACGCGTGTTTATTATATATTTTTCTCACTCTCTCCTAAGCTCTCGCCAATCATTCGCGCTCTTTTCTCCATGGTGCAATGCTGGTTGCAGACAAATTCGAGACTAGCGGTGAAGGACTCTTAAGAGAGGCATTTCACGTAATATATTTTGTTTTGAAATTAGATAGTGGTTACTTAGTTATTGCTTTCTGAAGTTTAACATTTAGTTATCAGAAGCAAGAATTTAGCATTCAACAAGCATGTTAGAATATACCAAACAAGAAAAGTTACAAAACAAGTTTGCGTAAGTATAGATAAATAACAATAGATGGCGCTAACAAATATTTTAATTTTATTATTTTAACTTAATTTCTTTGCAGGAACACCTATTTACATCTCCCAATTAGCATCAAATTATCACCTAGCATTTCTAAAGAAGTATTTTTCACAATCCTGATATTTTTTTAGGTGGGCGAAACCGCTACATATATAGCCGCTCTGGTCGCTAGCGTATCTACATTGTTTTGCTTATATAAATTCACTGCAAATTTCGCGACATCTGATAAAGAATACATGGACCAAGATCTGACTTATTTGCCACGTGCTTTAGTCAAAAACATTAGGAAAGATCGAGAGGTGTGGAAAATTGTCAAAACTGGTAAAGCAGTTGGCGGCTTTGTTATAACCCCTAAAATATTTCCAAAGCTACCGAAAATTAGAGAAAAAAAATATTTATATTTTGATGAAAAATTTGTTTGAATAGCCATTCATTAAGTAAAATATGAATAAAAAAACCTTGATCAACTATTAACCACTTGCTTGCTAATTAGCGGAAAAAGATAAAAAAAAACTTTCTGTCCATTTATTGCTACATCTTTTCTCTCTCTAAATCTACCATTAGATATTTTCTAGGATAATTAATAGTGTCTGAAACTGTTTTTTCGCGTTAAATTCCCTAAGCTGCTAAGCAACGTTTCACGAATAAATTTGCAAATTCATGCGTGAAATCTTGGTCCATCTATTCTTTATGAGCTGTCGCGAAATTTGCAGTGAATTTAGATAAGCAAAACTATGTGATTCGCTAGCGGCCAGTGCGGCTATATATGTAGCGGTTTCGCACCCGTAAGTTTACCGTTTTTTGCGTAAAAAATATGTTTTTGCTTTTGACCAACAGATACTTTATCAAATAAGTTTATGAAATAATTTGTAATTATTAAACTAAGGAAAATGTTACCAGAATTGTATTCAAAAACAATAGTTCCAGATTGAGATTCGAAAAATTTAAGTGTTACTTATGTAAAAGACACTCATATGTTTCTAAAAATCATTCACTGAAAGTGAAAAGCCTGAATGTAATCCACCAAATTCCATAATTACCTGTGAACAATTTCCTCCTTCGAAACTGGTTTCATTCGACGACCAACAGCATTGTTCCTGGTTCAACCAAAAAGCTTGCGGGCAAATTCCAAATTTTAAATCGGTCATCCAACTAGCACCGATGTCAATTACACCGGCCACCGCCCCAGTTAATAAGCCTACAAATAAAACGCATAGCCACCCCGACCAAGCGTCATGAGCCCCTTCTATCAAATTCCACAAGGAATCCTGCTTTTTCTTCACAATATAACGATGTCGCATCCGATCGCGTGCTATGTCTCTTTGCCAATCGATGGTATGGAAATCATCGTATTGACCGATTCCTGGAATATCAGCCGATTCTGAAATAGAAACTAAATTTTAGATATATATTTTTTGTATGACTTCCTAATAAATGTAATGAAGTCTAGCCACTTAAGGCTCCCTTAGTGGAGTGTTTGCAACCAGTAATGCACCAAAAAATTTAATGTGAAATAAATTTATGTTAGCGTTTGTCGATCTTTTGTTATGAAAACATGTTGAATACTTAGTGCGCACTAATGCAACCTATTGAAAATCTCCGTTATATTTTATCGCGTGCAGGAGCGAGGAATTTTCGTTTCGCTAGAAATTCATCAGTTTTGCCTGTATTTCACTTCTATTTTTTATCCGATTTTGATGTGTGATATATCAATGGGTTCAGAAAGCATGTTCCTTTAAAAATAGAGAAAGAAAAAGTCCTTTAACATAATATATATTTAATAAAAAATGGTGGAAATTTTAATAACATAATGAAGTCCATCTATTAAACTTCAACTATTTATTAATAAATATACATTATTTTAAGAACTTTTTCTTTCTTTTTTCTTTAAGGCATATGTTCCCATTGATGTATCACACATCAAAATCGGATAAAAAATAAAAGTGAAATAGAAGCAAAAATGATGAATTTCTAGCGAAATGAAAATTCCTAGCTCCTGCACGCGATAAACTATAATGGAGATGTTCAATAGGTTGCACTAGTGCACACTAAGTATATCTTTATTTATTTTTTTAACATGTTTTGATAACAAAAGATCGACAAACGCTAACATAAATTTATTTCACATTAAATTTTTTGGTGCATTACTGGTTGCAAACACTCAACTAAGGGAGCCTTAAATTAATGTTCAAAAAATTCAGAAATAACTTTTAAATTTATTTAAATTAAATATTTAATAATGCAATTCTTTTTTTATTGAACTGTCCTCGGAACTGTCTAATAAATATCGAAACATATTACCTTGCATTCCACCGAACGATACCGAGTCTGAAACAACAAAACATTAATTGCAATAATAAACAAGCCTTTTATCAGAACAGATAGATAATGTTTATACAGTGATATGTAAACCATAAACAGTAAAAATGAAACTTACAATGTGAGGTGCCATCGTCTTCGTTTTCGCCCAGTCTAGTGGTTGTAGGCCGGTCGCCACTGCCAGAAGTGCTGATGTCAATCATATCTTCATCGGCTACGTATGTCGCTCGACTGCCGTTTGTGTACTTTATTCAAAAAAAAAATCAAACACAAAATCACATAATGAATATTTTCAGTGAATACACTTGCAATGGGTCGCATAGAGACTGCGATTAAGTTGCAATTATTCTCACGGATGTCATGCGCGCTTTTACAACAAAGAAATCGATACACGTTATCGGGTCATACGAGAACGTATTTTACTAATAGCATGAATGGAGCAAACTCATTTTCGTAGTGTTCTGATAAATAAATAAGCAATATTGAACAGCTCCTTCAGGGCATCGATTTTTGGCCATCTATTAAACCTTTTTTAAGGGGCCATGATACGGGTTGAAAATCAAAATTTTATACCTGCCGTGTTTCTGAAAATATTGACCTAGTTTTCTTTTTAATACTATTATTTTAATGTTTTACATTGAACTATAATAGAAAATTTGTAAATTTTTGTTTAATTTTTAAATAAAAAATTCCAAAAAATTCGATTACAGTTTTTATGTATACACATATCTCTTGCAGTTTTAAAAAATCGAAAATAACCGCGTTTTATAGCAAAACATTTACAGAAATCCAATTATGGTATAGTACTACATTTATAGCCGCTCTGGTCGCTAGCAAATCTACTTAGTTTTGCTTATCTAAATTCACTGCAAATTTCGCGACATCTGATAAAGAATAGATGGACCAAGATTTCACGCATAAATTTGCAAACTTATGCGTGAAACGTTGCTTAGCTGCTCAGAGAATTTAACGCGGAAAAACAGTTTCAGACACTATTAATTATCCTAGAAAATATCTAATGGTAGATTTAGAGAGAGAACAGATGTAGCAATAAATGGACAGAAAGTTTTTTTTATCTTTTTCCACTAATTAGCAAGCGAGCGGTTAATATTTGATCAAGGTTTTTTATTCATATTTTACTTAATTAATGGGTATTCGAACAAATCTTTCGTCAAAATATAAGTATTTTTTTTCTCTAATTTTCGGTAGCTTTGGAAATTTTCTACGGGTTATAACAAAGCCGCACACTGCTGTACCAGTTTTTGAGACTTTTCCACACCTCTCGATCTTTCCTAATGTTTTCGGCTAAAGCACGTGGCAAATAAGTCAGATCTTGATCCATCTATTCTTTATCAGATGTCGCAAAATTTGCAGTGAATTTAAATAAGCAAAACTATGTTGATTCGCTAGCGACCAGGGCGGCTATATATGTAACGGTTTCACCCCCTTACAAGAACGCTACAAAAAATTAAAAAAAAAATTGCGCCACAGCTATTTCTTTCGGGAATTTAAGGCATATTAAGTTGAATCATTTGCATAAACCTATAGAAAACTACTCTCATAAACTAATGGTGTAGAGTGTTTATTAATTAATTTTAATTAATGGTGTAGGATGCTTATTAATTATTATGATTCTATAATAAATCATGAAAATCGTTAAATCTCGTTTCAATTCTTAATTTACAAATTATTAATGAGCATTATTTTAAAAATAAAAATTTTACCGAAGCATATTAAACGTTCCAAATAATTTGTTTGAATAAAAAGCAAAATATTAATGAAAAACCAATAAGCAATTTTTTTCACAATCGTTTAACCATGTTAACATTTTTCAACTCCAAAGTGTGACAAAAGTGTATTTTATATTCACAAATAAGAAAAAAAAATGTATATTGTGTTGCATAAATATTGTTGTTAATTATTATATAAAAATTATACAAGAATTGGTTCAGAGGAGCGGTCAACAAGATAGGTGACACACATTACAATTTCATTTTGTAATATTCAGCTACAATTGGTAAAAAGTTATTAAGGCTCCCATAGTCGAGTGTTTGCAGCCAGTAATGCACCAAAAAATGTAATGTTAAATAAATTTATATTAGCGTTTGTCGATCTTTTGTTATCAAAACATGTTAAAAAAATAAAGATATACTTAGTGTGCACTAGTGCAACCTATTGAAAATCGCTATTATAGTTTGTCGGGTGCAGGAGCTAAGAATTTTCATTTCGCTAAAAATTTATCAGTTTTGCTTGTATTTCACTTTTATTTTTTATCCGATTTTGATGTGTGATACATCAATGGGTTTAGAAAACATGTGCCTTTAAGAAAAAAAAAAGAAAAAGTCCTTTAACATAATATATATTTAATAAGTAATAATTGAAACATAATGAAGTTCATGTATTAAACTTTTACTATTTATTATTAAATATACATTATTTTAAAAGACTTTTTCTTTCTTTTTTCTTAAAGGAACATGTTTTCTAAACCCATTGATGTATCACAAATCAAAATCGAATAAAAAGTGTTGAGAAAAAATGCACGAGTAATAAAATCGAAAACAAGCAAAACTGATAAATTTTTAGCGAAATGTAAATTCCTAGGTCCTGCAAACTATAATAGCGATTTTCAATAGGTTGCACTAGTGCACACTAAGTATATCTTTATTTTTACTTCTCTCGTAGAGGAAGTATCGTAATCATAAACATTTTACTTTTTGAGATTTTTAGTGTTCTGGATAGCTCAGACAACGCAGATTACAAAAACTATAGTCACTAATTTCCATCGGTCTGTCTGTTGGTTTTGATTTAACCACTATATCTCAAAAACTACTTAGCCGAAGAAAACCAAATTTGCATAATTTTTTTGTTGTCAAACAAACCTAACAGTAAAACATTTTTTTTACCTAATGGTACAAAAATTCAATTTCAATTTTTAAAAGACATGCGCACTAGAAGCTAAAAACTAGCTAAAAAGTGAGTATAGGTAATCTTTTGCCACCATACCCATTACGACCAAACTTTGCACAGTGATTACGTACACCCTGAAGTTGTAAACGATCCGAAAAACGAATTTTTTTGAAGGGGTGGTATTTTATTAAGGGTTGAAGGGAGAAAAATTTGTTATTTTGTATCGCATATATCTTTAACAATATTCAAGATGCATCATCCAAACTTTGCACTCTTATTAAAAATAAATTGAAAAATATGATGGTGAAAACTTCATTCCTTAAAATTTAACCCTTATGGCTTTTTTACCCTTTTAATTTACGTCAAAAATTTAAGTTTATATTAACCGGTATTTGAAAGCTTATTCAACATTGTCTGTTAATAATTTTAGTACTATTCAAAAATAGTCTTAAAAATGTCAAATGTCAAAATTGACAGCTGCCATCAAATTTTGACAACATCAAATTTTAGACCAAAAAGTGGCAAATATTAATAAGATTAATTAAATTTTACCAATAATAACTAAATATGTCAAATTTTGCCACAAACTGACATTTCTCAACTAAAAATGTCAAATATCGCTAAAATCAATTGAATTTGACAGATGTAAACTAAGAATGAAATATGACACATACACACACACACACAAGTAAAATCAATCTGACAAATAATAATAAATATTAAATTTTGGAAAAAATGACATATTGCAAAAAAGTAACAAATGCCAATTATTTTATTCATTTAATTTGTTTTCATTTCATTTGTTTTATTTCAATCATTTGTTTTGTTCCTTATGCTATTTGGTCCGCGGTGACTATTTTAAAATTAATATAGCTTAATGTATAACGAGAGAAGTACTGCGGAAATGCATTTCCAGATATTTTTTAACATGTTTTGATAACAAAAGATCGACAAACGCTAATATAAATTTATTTCCCATTACATTTTTTGGTGCATTACTCGTTGCAAACACTCGACTAAGGTAGCCTTAAACAAGCATGTTAGACTCGATGTTAGAACTTACCACTAAATTTTGAAACCATACTTTGCACTAATTAAAACAAAATAAGTTTGCGTACGTATTGATAGATTGGTAACAACAATAGATATTTCAATAACAAATATTTCAATTTTATTATTTTAAATTAGTTTCTTTGCAGGAACACCTATTTACATCTCCCAATTAGCATCAAATTATCACCTACCATTTCTAAACAAGTATTTTTCACAATCTTGATATTGTTTAAGTTGACCATTGAGTTCTTTGCGTATGAAATATTTGTTTTGGCTTTTGACCAACAGATATCGCTCTTATATTTCAACAAACCATTCGAATCAAAACAAGATTATCCGACGACAATGGTATCTCGTGTGTACTTATCCCCGAAACATTGTCAATATTTTTGAACGATTATACTAAAAATAGCTATTTTCAACTTGTTTTTTTATTCATAACTGCATGATTAGTCCATTATTCGAACAAATAATTTGCAACATTGAATCCTCCGTAAATCTCATTTCTACCGTAGAATCTCATTTCATTAAAACATCCATTGCTCGTAAATAAAAGTAGCCCGTTTATAAACACCCGATATGTGTTGCATTCGGCAATTTTGAATAGAAAATAATTTAGTCCATTCTCTCTCTGATTCTAAACAAATTATGTAAGCTAGCCTAACCTATATTGTTGTAGATTGATATAAATTAAATTATTTAATGTATTGTAATGGGTTTTCAAATTAAAAAACTGATCAATTAATGCATACATTTAGTCCAAATCATACTCTATTCGGTTTTGTATTAAGGCTCCCTTAGTCGAGTGTTTGCAACCAGTAATGCACCAACAAATTTAATGTGAAATAAATTTATGTTAGCGTTTGTCGATCTTTTGTTATCAAAACATGTTGAAAAAAAATAAAGATATACTTAGTGTTCACGTGCGACCTATTGAAAATCTTCATTATCCCTTGAGCGAGGAATTTTCATTTCGCTAGAAATTCATCAGTTTTGCTTCCATTTCACTTTTTTTTATCCGATTTTGATGTGTGATATATCAATGGGTTCAGAAAGCAGGTGCCTTTAAAAATAGTGCAAGAAAAAATCCTTTAACATAATATATATTTAATAGGAAATGGTTGAAATTTCAATAATATAATGAAGTTTATCTATTAAACTTCAACTATTTATTATTAAATATACATTATTTTAAAGAATTTTTTTTTTCTTTTTTCTTAAACGCACATGTTTTCTAAACCCATTGATGTATCACACATCAAAATCGGATCAAAAATAAAAATGAAATAGAAGCAAAACTGATGCATTTCTAGCGAAATGAAAATTCTGCACGTGATAAACTATAATGGAGATTTTCAATAGGTTGCATTATTGCGCGATATGTATATCTTTATTTTTTTTTTAACATGTTTTGATAACAAAAGATCGACAAACGCTAATATAAACTTATTTCACATTGCATTTTTTGGTGCATTACTGGTTGCAAACACTCGACTAAGGAAGCCTTAAGGTTCGTTTATGCAATGAATTTTAGCAGTAGCAATAGCAGCAAATGCACAATTATTATTAGACCATTTACGCAACACATGCAAAACAAGAAACCATATGGTAAAGTGGTAAAAACTATTGCCTTCATATTGTGTATTATTTAAACTTGAGACTTAAAAATTAAGTAGTCAAACAATAAAGTTGACCAGGATGTAGCAATAACGTACTATTGACTATTGCTAAATTTGCATGAATGCTCCAATTGAAATACACATTTCAACTTTTATGACTATTGCTACTGCTAAATATCGCAGCATAAATAAACCTATACTCAATTCAATCGACCCTTTGCTGCTATCTAAACTTCATCGATGTGTATTTCTAATTGCAGTAGAAATTGAATAGTCACCTTTTTATTCTTATTAACAGATTGATATGTTGGAGAAGTAGGCGAAACTGACACTCCTGTCTTTTTCAGAGGAAACTTTTCCATGTTCACTTGAAAACCTGCAATCAAAGTCACCCCAATGTTAACAGAACAATAATAAAACCGCAAACGGCAAAACAATTTAGAGCGAAATAAAGTTCAATGTACTTAAAGTGAAAGTAGCATTAAGCAGAGCAAAAAAATAGCAGGTATATTAACAATTCTTACCATTTTATTAGTGTACTTCTTCGTTAAAATTAATCATAAATGTTGGTTGCTTTGATAAAAATATAACAAATTACACATCACACAATTAGTTTTATTTTGATACCACTACCACGGCTCACTTAAACTTGTCAATGTCATTTGTCACGTGCGTTGTTGGCAATACTGGAATGAAAACTAAATGCTAAAGGGTGCAGCAGAATTCACGCGAAAAAACGCAAACGCAATACTGAATAATGTAAAATCTGACCGCAGATAAGTTTACAGATAGGCCGTGCTCCCAGTTTATATGTTTTGCTACCTATTCAGTTCCCCTCAGCCGCATGTATTGTAAATTGCATAGATCTAGGAGTAAAACGTGGTAAAAGATATATTTAAAATAAGAAAACTGTAGTTGTGAAAGAAAACTGTAATTACTCTAATAATTTAACTGATCGATTTAAAAATTGTGTCTGGGCGTAGTCTGGCAACTGTTTTTACTTCTCTCGCAGAGGGAAGTATTGTATTCATGAAAAAAAAATACAAATTTCGCTTTTTTCGACCATATAAAATGCGTAGAATACGAAAATCATAGTCACTAATTTTCGTCTGTCGGTCTGTCGGTCGGTCTGTTCGTTTCTTTAAACCACTATATTTCGGAATCTACTGACCCGATTTAAACATAATTTGCGTCCTTTTTTTCTTTTTTTCACATAGCAAGGCACATCTGTAAAACCTTATCTGTGATCTGACTCAAACTTTGCGGGGACGTTTCGATAGTCACATTTATTAATCACATAATTTCAACCCAGATTTAATATAATTTATTGACAAGGTTATGACAAGAAAACAATTATTGTAAAATTGTTTTCCCAAAAAACGCTATCGTTTACCTGTTTGCAGCATCAAAGTCATAAAAGAATTAAAATTAGTGGAGGCCCCTTTACACTCCATTAACACCCACTATATTAAAACCAGAGCCCGTATAGTTACAGATAAGTATACAGATGGGCCATGCTCCATGCTTAATTGTTTTGCTACCTATTCAGTTCTCCTCAGCCGCATGTATTGTAAATTGCATTTGCATACATATAGGAGTAAAACGTGATAAAACATTTATTTAAAGAAAAATTCGCTGGAAATGAGATTCCACAGTACTTCTCTCGTTTATATACTAAAATTTTAATAAATCTGACAATTCTAACTATGAGGGGGGTATTAGGGGTTACAATTGTAAAATGTAGGTCTAGCCTAATTTCAATTAAATTAACTAAGTAATGATAAGTTAAATATGTTAAAATTACTACTACCAAATTTGAAATAAATCCGAGCATTTTGACTGTAAATGGTATGTTAAGGGTTGAAGTTGTAAAATAAGGGTCGCATATTATTTTTAATTAGATTATTCGTAAATCTGTTTTAAATGTATAGTAGAAATCTAATATGAAGAAAATCCGATCCATATAACTCAAACTGTATATTTGGGGGGTGGGGGATGTGTAGTTAGGGTTGTAAATTATTTTTAGTCACTCAATATGTGAATATATATAAAATTACTGACGGAAAATGGTGAATTATGCTGACATATAAGAATAAAAACACCGCCAATTTTTGAACAATTAATTTAAAGACCCAACAGGCCACTAGGGATAATTTTTAGGGGATGAAACTTTCACCAGCACTTTCTTCAATGTATTCCTAATATGTATGCCAAATTTGGTTCAAATAAAATATTCCTCCTGGCAAGTATTCACGTTACAACTTATGCATTTTTACAACTTTTTGACCTTTCAACCTTTAATAAAAAATCAACCCTTAGAAAAACTACAGATTTTCTGAAAACATTCACCACTTATTATACACGAAACATATGTTCAATATTTGGTCAAAATCGGTCTGCAACTTTAGAAGATTAAGTGGATGCACCGATTTTGCTGTTTTTGGTATGTTTTTGGCCAATAATGCGCAGGTCCTTGAGAATTTCCTAACTTTTTTTTCTTTGACCTAATCAATGGGCAGGTAGAAAAAAGGACGCAAATTTTGCTTTAATCGGATCAGTAGATTCCAAAATATAGCGGTTTAAAGAAACGAACAGACCGACAGACCGACAGACCGACAGACGGAAATTAGTGAATATGATTTTCGTAATCTACGCATTCTATAAAGTAGAAAAAAGGAGACATTTTTTTTTTCATGAATACAATACTTCCTCTACGAGAGAAGTAAAAACTGTAGTTGTGAACGAAAACTGTAATCACTCTATAATTTAACGGATGGATTTAGAAATTGTGTCAGGTCGTGGTCTGGCAACTGTTTTTCTAATTTGAAATGCAACAAAACTACACTACTCAAAAATGAAAGTGTCACCCCCTAAAGTTTGGACTGTTTTTGAAACGTAATAACTTTGGAAACCCACAACGAATTTTAATTTTTAGATTTTTTTATTAAAATTCTTAAAAAAAAAACTATTACGCCAACGGGAGATAGTTGAACTCAGACCAATTTTACACTGCTTTATATACCATCATGTAAACAGAATGTTTAAGACTTTTCAAATTTCATACCAAGATGACCTGTAAATAAAGAATGGCGTAATTGAACTTCGAAAACCAAATTAAAATCCGTTGTAGGTTTCCAAAGTTATTACGTTTCAAAAACAGTCTAAATATTAAAGGGTGACACTTTCATTTTTGAGCAGTGTATAATTGCTATAATTAAATTCTATAACAAGGGCGCGCTTAAAATGTGAATTATGGTTGATTGGGTGTGGTTTGGGCCATATCACAGATAAGGTTATATACAGATGTTCCAGGGCAAAGTGTTTCGCATTTTTGATATTGCCTACGCCCGACCAGAGAGGGCTTTTTTTAATACAACGCCGGCCACGGAGAGTCGCTGTTCCTGTTGAATGGAATGTCTATCCTATGGTAGATGGCGTTGCAAAATAATATAATACTCTAATAACGTAATATGAAATCATCGTCATATGGCCCAAACCACACCCAACCAACAATTACAACAGTTGCAACCCCAAGTCCAGACCATTTAACAGTTACAATTTAACAGTTGCAACCCCACGTCCAGACACAGTTTCTAAAACCATTCGTTAAATTATAATGTGATTACAGTTTTCTTTCAAAACAAAATTAAATAAACTATGATGTAGGCAATATAATGGGCATACTCCTAGATGTAGGCAATATAAAATACACGCGGGTTGAGGGGAACTGAATAGGTTGCGAAACAAATAACATCGTTGAACAGCCTATCTGTATACTTATCTGTGGCCATATGAATAATTTCATATTAAGTTATTAGAGTATTCCATTATTTTGCAGCGCCATCTACCATACGATAAACATTCCATTCTACAGGAACTGCGATCCCCGTGGTGGGCGTTGGAACTTATCAAAGCCATCTTTTGTCAAGCGTTGTCAATGCGAAACATATTGCCCTATACGATGGCACATCTGTATATAACCTTCTCTGTGGCCATATGACGATGAATTTTATATTAATTTTCTATTATTTTGCAGCGCCATCTACCATACGATAAACATTCCATTCTCAGTAATTCTACTGCAACTGCGATGGTGGTGGGCGTTGGAACTAAAAAAGCCATCTCTTGTTGAGCGTTGTCAATGCGAAACATATTGTCGTATACCATGGCACATCTGTAAAACCTTATCGGTGCACACATACGGTGTGGGGGGGGGGGAGAGAAATTTTAGTTTATTTAGGAAACACATGCAGCGCTAAAGTCGCTTATCTTAAAAATATCACGGAGAACCATAAACCCTTTGATTATAAAAGACTGGATTGCTAAAGGAGTGAGATTTCAAATCGGCTCAACCAGAGTGTGAGATGAAATCATTTAACTCCGCCTTTATTTTATACCATCCACTTTCTAGCGCGTAATTTAAATTTCAAATACCATTACATCTTTCTTGACGGTTCTATTCTATTTCTATGATATTACCCCATTGCTCTGCTTCCAAATTGTTTGATAGAAACAATACAATAATTCGAATATAGTAAGCAGTCATCAAATACAAACATATTAATATGAATTTAGTTGATTTATTGACAGGACATTGTCTAAATTGAGTATTGTGTGACATTTTATTAATGTTTAAAAACAAATTACTTACTTATGATAATAAAGACAACTTTTAGATTTACACAGAATGCAATACATTCTGATTGTCTTCTATAATCTGAGGCTAATTAAAGCAGACACTTTTCTTGGCACAAGTTTTATGTAAGGCATCCCGCGCAGTGGTTTATTTAAGGCCATGTAGCGTTTTAGTTCAAAAATATAGAATGTTTTCTTTGTCAAAATTTATATAAGAGCTGATTTGGAGAATTAGTAAGAAGGAGCACTGCTGCAAAAAATAGTTGCGCGCTCGAGCTAAGCCCAGCCCACACATGGGTTAAGAACGACGATGACAACACAGAACTTCACAGAACATTATGTTGAACACCCCTACAACCTTTTAAAATTTAAAAATGGACTTGGTCCAAACCAAGTTTGGTTTCTGCACATCCCCACCGGGGTCCTCTTTACATTCTGGTCGGGCTGTAATACATTATCACAAGTAACTACAATATTACAAGCAAGAAGACTAGAAAAGACAGGAGCATTAACTCTGACATAATGTACACGTTTAGACGGTCCCATATAGGGCACCCCCAGAGGGCCGTATGATTTCAATCGGCTTGAAACTGGATTGAACTGGAAGTCGGATTCAAATATACGGTGTAAACGTGCGGATTGGATTTTCAACCCGATTGAATTGAAAAAGTCAAGGGGCTTGAAATTGCTAGCTTGACTTGACTAAGCGGATTGACTTGAACTTTTTACACGGCAGAAACAGGATTGAATTGAAAATGACATGCGCCACAAACAATAAAGCTAACTTCATTTCTGTCTACATTCATATGTTATGAAATATGTTGCCGTACATGTTCATATGTTGCCGTACAACTATACGACTACAACTCAATTACTAACAATTTATTTAAAGGTTATGTAGGAAGAGTAGATATGTCAACATGACAGAGAAAAATATACTCGTGAAGTTAGCTCTTTCGACCATCTCTTTTTACGAGTTGAAAGTATATTGACAAATCCGCTTCAAATAAGAGCGGAATAAACACCTTAGGATTAGTCAAGTCAAGCCACTTGAATTTCAAGCCGATTAAAATTTTACGGCGTGAACGTAGTCATTGATAAGCTGTGCTCCATCTTTATTTGTTTCGCTACCTATTCAGTTCCCCTCAACCCGCGTGTATTTTAAATTGCCTACATCTAGGAGTAAAACCATAGGAATCTGTTGTAAAACGTGGTAAAACATTTATTTAATTTTGTTGTGAAAGAAAACTGTAATCACACTATAATTTGACGGATGGTTTTAGAAATTGTGTCTAGACGTGGGGTGGCAACTGTTTTTTAATTTGAATTGGAACCACCCATAGGATTGGCCTAAAATATAATGGTAAAATGCAATGCACATGTTATTTTTTTTTTGTAGCGCCTAACCAGTAGCCACAAATTGTCTGTGGTGGTCTGAAACCAAATCCGTATGTTTTATGTTGTATTAGAGTTGTGGAGAAGTTGTGTGTACTAATTGATTGATTGGGTGTGGTTTGGGCCATATGACGATGATTTCATATTAAGTTATTAGAGTATTGTATTATTTTGCAACGCCATCTACCATAGGATAGACATTCCATTCTACAGAAACAGCGCCTCCCCCTGGTGGGCGTTGTACTAAAAAAAGCCATCTCTTGTCGAGCGTTGTCAATATCAAAAATGCAAAACACATTGCCCTATACCATGGCACATCTGTATATAACCTTATCTGTGGTAGTGCTACAATAGTTACTTAAGTATTAAGGTCAGTAAGTGCATACTACCGGTGAAGGATGTTGTTTAAAATACGCCCGATACCAGTAGAGCACTTACTGACCGCAATGTTTATTATGTTTTTCGCACGATCGAAGACATAAGAAAATTCGCTGGAAATGAGTTTCTACAGTACTTCTGTCGTTGTTAAATGAAAATTTCTTATTCAATTTTTTCAAATTTTGAAGCACTTTTTGTATAATATAAAATTACTACTAGAATCCACATTTGAAAGAAATCCCAGCATTTTAACTATAAAAGGTATATTAAGGGTTGAATTTATAAAATAAAGGTCGTATACAATTTTTAATTAGATTACTCGTAAATATGTTTTCAATGTATAGTATAAACCAAATCCAAACTATCCGAACTATATTATTAGGGGTGTAATTAGGAGTAGGGGGTATGTGGCAAGGTCGAAAATTATTTTAAATCACTAATTTTCTAAATATTGCTAAGATAACTGATGTAAAATTGTGGGTAATGCTGTCATATAAGAATCACAATACCGTCAATTTTTGAACAATTAACTTTAAAGGCAAATGAGTCACAGGGGCTTAGTTTTAGGAGATGAAACTTTCACCAGCATTTTTTTCAATGTATATGTATTCCAATATGTATATGTATTCCAAATTTGTATTCCAAATATGTATTCCAAATTTGGTTCAAATCAATTATTCCTGCTGGCAGATATTCATGTTACAACTTATACATTTTTACAACTTTTTGACCCTTCAACCCTTAATAAAAATTCAACCCTGTAAAAATCTACAGATTTTTTGGAAGCATTTACCACATGTGCTATACACGAAGATTAAGGGCATCCACCAATTTTGCCATTTTTAGCATGTTTTTGGCCTATAACGCGCCGGTCTTTGAGAATTTTTTTATCGTTATTACTTCTATATTATCTATGGGCGGGTAGAAAAAAAGGACGCCAATTATGTTTAAATCGGGTCAGTAGATTCCGAAATATAGTGGTTTAAAGAAACGAACAGACCGACCGACAGACGGAAATTAGTGACTATATGA
This sequence comes from Cryptophagus acutangulus, assembly GCA_963556235.1. Taxonomy (NCBI): domain Eukaryota; kingdom Metazoa; phylum Arthropoda; class Insecta; order Coleoptera; family Cryptophagidae; genus Cryptophagus; species Cryptophagus acutangulus. The sequence goes on from OY744570.1 coordinate 5,106,139, forward strand.
TTTTCGTCATCTACGCATTTTATATGGTCGAAAAAAGCGAAATTTGGATTTTTTTTTCATGTATACAATACTTCCCTCTACGAGAGAAGTAATAACTATTTGATTAATAAATTACAAATGTAATAAATTAATTTTCATCAAGTAGCATATGGTTTGGTTACTATACTTACTAAGCTAATGTTGCTAGGATACGAAGTTCAATAAAATAGGGTTGTCCTTTGTTGTCCTTAAGTAAGTTAATTAATAATTGCCCATTAAGTTTATAAATTAACTGATCACAAATGGGAGACATTGATGATTCTGATATTGCAAGTGCGTAGATGTGCATGTTGGACCTTTAAGAAATGACGCAAGGAATCCAGGCTACTCATCTATAAAAAAATGAAACTTGGGCTTCCAAATATCAAAGAGACCACCGAGAGTGTACCAACTGTTTCTTAAACTGTGACCTAACCTAACCATGGTCTTCTTATACCATGTCGGAGAACGGTGATTATGGTTGGCTGAATAAATACCTCAAAATTTTTGTTCATGCGCCCACATTAGCAAGAAGACTAGAGATCAGGCGACTTACTTGTATACAATTGCATACTACATTCGGTAAGACCATATAGGTCACTGCGAGATGGCGCTGTAACTGGAACAGGGTAGTCGCATTTCTTTAAGTGAAAGTGTCTGTATCTCAATTTCAAAAAATTGATTTTTATCGATGTATCAGTTGATTGATAATAAAATGTTTATTGAATTTAGATATAACATTTGACTCTCTTAGTAATATCACAGATAAGGTTATATACAGATGTGCCATGGTATAGGGCAATGTGTTTCGCATTTTTATATTGCCAACGCCCGACCAGAGATGGCTTTTTGTAGTACAACGCCCGCCACGGGGAGGCGCTGTTCCTGTAGAATGGAATGTCTATCCTATGGTAGATGGCGTTGCAAAATAATATAATACTCTAATAACGTAATATGAAATCATCGTCATATGGCCAAATCCACACCCAACCAACCATAATTTACATTTTAAGCACGCCCTATTCATTCTACCACTATATTTTTCTAAAACCATCCGTTAAATTACAGTGTGATTACAGTTTTCTTTCAAAACAAAATTAAATAAATGTTTTACCACGTTTTACAACAGATGTCTATGGTTTTACTCCTAGATGTAGGCAATTTAAAATACACGCGGTTTGAAGGGAACTGAATAGGTTGCTAAACATATAAAGATGAAGGAAAGCCTATCTGAATACTTATCTGTGGTAATACCCAACTTTCCTACAAAGTTAATAAATTCAAACTGCCCGCCAAGAATGTTAGTAGCGTCTATAGTGTCAGTATCTAGTATTATTGGATCGACAAAAATAGGAGGTGGTTTTAGAGCAAGTCAGCACTCTATACCATTCTAATCTATGGAACTGGCTGAAATATTTGTTTACATATTTTGTTTGGCATCGAGTATATTGAATTTAAATTTATTAGTTTGGCGGAATTTTCAAATTTAATAGTTTTGTAGGTTTTTATAAATAAATCAAATGGAGTTAACGTATCAGTGTATACTTGAAATATAATTAATAAAAATACAGATTTACATAAATTGTTACATTTCATAGAAAAAATTCGCTGGAAATGAGATTCCACAGTATTTCTCTCGTTGCTATGTTAAAATCTTGTAATAAATTTTTTAGAATTTTGAGACATCTTTTGTTGAATTTTTTTTTCGGGTTATTTAAAAAAGCTTTTTAAATTTTAACTAGAAACCAAATTTGAAACAAATCTAAGCGATAAAGTGGAAACGTGTGTATGAAGAGATTAAAAAGTGAAAAATGTGTTGCAGGTACTCTACTTTAATGAAATTATTTGAAGCAAGATCTAAAATTACCAATTTAAATCAAAGTTTGAAGTAAATCCTAGCACTATTAGTGTAAGACGTGTGTTACCTAAGGGTTGAAAACATGAACATGAATTGAGGATACTAGCCTATTACTTCTCTCGTAGAGGAAGTATTGTATTCATGAAAAAATTTTATTTTCTAAATTTCACTTTTTTCTACTTTATAGAATGCGTATATTACGAAAATCATATTCACTAATTTCCGTCTGTCGGTCTGTTCGTTTCTTTAAACCCCTATATTTTCGAATCTACTGATCCGATTGAAGCAAAATTCGCGTCCTTTTTTTGTACTTGCCCATTGATTATGTGAACAAGTTAAGAAGTTAGGAAAAAAAAAAGTTAAAAAAAAGTTTCCAAAAAAAAAGTTAGGAAATTCTCAAAGACCTGCGCATTATAGGCCAAAAACATGCCAAAACAGCAAAATCGGTGCATGCACTTAATCTTCAAAAGTTGCAGACCGATTTTCACCAAATATTGAACATATGTTTCGTGTATACCCCAAGTGGTGAATGCTTTCAAAAAATCTGGAGTTTTTTGACGGGTTGAATTTTTATTAAGAGTTGAAGTGTCAAAAAGTTTTAAAAATGCATAAATTCTAAGGTGAATATTTGTGAGAAGGAATATTTTATTTGAATCATATTATGAATACATATTAAGGATATATTGAAGAAAATGCTGGTAAAAATTTCATCCCTTAAAAATAAGCCTTTGGGGCTCAATTGCCCTTTAAGTTAATTGTTCGAAAATTGACGGTGTTGTTATTCTGATATGGCAGCATTACCCAGAATTTTACCGTAATTATCTTAGTAATATTTACATACAGAGTGAGTAAAAAGAATTTGCAATCTTTACCACACACCCCCACCTCCATAATTAAACCGTTTGAGTCATATAGTTCGAATTTTTTTCATATTTTGTTTCTACTATACATTCTAAACATATTACGAAAAAAAATAAAAATAAAAATAGTATGCGACCCTTTTTTTACAACTTCAACCCTTAATATCCCCTTTACAGTCACAATGCTCAGATTTCTTTCAAATTTGGATTCCAGTAGTAATATTAACTTTTTCAACTTATCATTACTTAGTTAATTGAATTGAAATTAGGCTAGAACCTACATTTTACAATTGTAATCCCTAATACACCCCTCACCCCCTTACACATCCTTATTATTAAATTTAAATATATTTTCTACTAGTTTATTCAAAAACGGGCTAGATTCCCCAATTCATGTTTTTGACGTTTAAAACACCCCTTACACTAATATTTCTAAAATTCACTTCAATCGTGGTTTTATATTGGTAGTTTTAAATCTTGCTTTACATACACTCATGTTAAAAAAAAACCGGACACATACTGCTTTACTGTTTGAATTGCAAAAAATCATAGTTAATTAGATTTTTAGCTAAATTTTTTATGGTCTCGGTTATGACATGTAAAAAAATCAAAATAGTATAAATTTAATAAAGTTAATTGTTTAAACTTTATACATAAGTTTTACTAAAAGTTAGTGTTCAATAGCGTGTATTTTCTCCTCCAGCTCGAATAACTGCTTCCAAACGGCTTAGTAAACTTTGAATGCAGTGATCAATTTGATTTTGGGGAATGTTGTTCCATTCTTTAAGAAGAGCCAATAGAAGTTGCTGGAGTGTTTGTGGTACTCGATTTCGATGCCGAATTAGTCTACCTAACATGTCCCATACATGCTCGATAGGATTTAAATCCGGACTACGAGCTGGCCATGCTAATCTCCAAATATTGGTTTCATTTAAGTAATGATTTACAACATGTGCCACTTGTGGACGCGCATTATCATGCATTAAAATAAAATTTTCACCAATAAACGGAGCAAATGGTATAACGTGATCAGCCAAACATTCGTTTATATACCGATCAGCAGTCAAAGCACCATTTTCTATAAAAACTAAGTCTGTGCGTGCGTGCATTGATATACCAGCCCATACCATTATACTGCCACCTTGAAAAGGAGTTCTTGGTGATATACAGCATTGCAGAAACCGCTCTCCTGGTCTTCTCTACACACCGTCCCGTCCATCTGGTGAACGTAGAGAAAAACGAGATGCATCGGTGAACAATACCGAGCTCCATTGCCCAATTGTCCAATCTCTATGTTTTTAAAATAAATATTGAAAAACATAATAAAATGTACAAGTAGACACACCGTTAGAAATCTCTTTATATATGCAACACGATGCGTTTTAAATTTTTGAAAAATATTAATTTGAATAAAAGTTATTAAAAAGTGCCCAAGTTATAATTTCAAATTTTATGAATTTTTAAAATAAATTATTCAAAATGTAATAATAAAATATACAAGTAAACATACTGCTGGAAAGCTCTTGATGTATGCAACACGATGCTTTTTGAATTTTTAAAAAATATTAATTTGCGTAAAAGTTATTAAAAAGTGAGCGAAGTTATTATTTCAAATTTAATAAATTTTTAAAATAAATAATTAAAAAAGTAAAAAATGTACAAGTAGACATACTGTTTGAACGCCTTTAATGTATGCAACACAATGATTTTTGGACTTTTGAAAAATATTAATTGAATAAAAGTTATTAAAAAGTGCCCAAATAATTATTAAAATTTTTATGAATTTTTAAAATAAATAATGAAAAACGTGATAAAATATACAAGTAGATATACTGTTGGAAAGCCCTTGATGTAAGCAACACAATGCGTTTTGAATTTTTGAAAAATATTAATTTGAATAAAAGTTATTAAAAAGTGCCCAAGTTATAATTTCAAATTTGATGAATTTTCAAAATAAATCATTCAATACATAATAAAATATACAAGTAAACACACTATTGAAAAGCCCTTGATGTATGCAACGAGGTGCGTTTTGAATTTTTGAAAAATGTTAATTTGAATAAAAGCTATTAAAAAGTGCCCAGGTTATTAATTCAAATTTGATAAATTATTAAAATAAATCATTCAAAACGTAATAAAATATACAAGAAGACATACTGTTGGAAAGCCCTTGATGTATGCAACACGATGCTTTTTGAATTTTTGGAAAATATTAATTTGCGTAAAAGTTATTAAAATGTGCCGAAGTTATTATTTCAAATTTGATGAATTTTTGAAATAAATAAAAAAAAATGTACAAATAAACATATTGTTGGAAAGCCCTTGATGTATGCAACGTGAGCGAAGTTATTATTTCAAATTTAATAAATTTTTAAAATAAATAATTAAAAAAGTAAAAAATGTACAAGTAGACATACTGTTTGAACGCCTTTAATGTATGCAACACAATGATTTTTGGACTTTTGAAAAATATTAATTGAATAAAAGTTATTAAAAAGTGCCCAAATAATTATTAAAATTTTTATGAATTTTTAAAATAAATAATGAAAAACGTGATAAAATATACAAGTATATATACTGTTGGAAAGCCCTTGATGTAAGCAACACAATGCGTTTTGAATTTTTGAAAAATATTAATTTGAATAAAAGTTATTAAAAAGTGCCCAAGTTATAATTTCAAATTTGATGAATTTTCAAAATAAATCATTCAATACATAATAAAATATACAAGTAAACACACTATTGAAAAGCCCTTGATGTATGCAACGAGGTGCGTTTTGAATTTTTGAAAAATGTTAATTTGAATAAAAGCTATTAAAAAGTGCCCAGGTTATTAATTCAAATTTGATAAATTATTAAAATAAATCATTCAAAACGTAATAAAATATACAAGAAGACATACTGTTGGAAAGCCCTTGATGTATGCAACACGATGCTTTTTGAATTTTTGGAAAATATATTAATTTGCATCAAAGTTATTTAAAATGGCCGAAGTTATTATTTCAAACTTTATAAATTTTTAAAATAAATAATTAAAAACGTAATAAAATATACAAGTAGACACACTGTTGGAAAGCCCTTGATGTATGCAACATAATGCTGTTTGAATTTTTTAAAAATATTAATTTGCATTGTTAAATAGTGCCGAAATTATTTTAAATTTGATGAATTTTTAAAATAAATAATTAAAAACGTAACAAAATATACAAGTAGACATACTGTTGGAAAGTCCTTGATGTATGAAACACGATGACTTTTGAATTTTTAAAATATATTAATTTGCATCAAAGTTATTTAAAGTGGCCGAAGTTATTATTTAAAATTTTATAAATTTTTAAAATAAATAATTAAAAACGTAATAAAATATACAAGTAGACACACTGTTGGAAAGCCCTTGATGTATGCAACGAGGTGCGGTTTGAATTTTTGAAAAATGTTAATTTGAATAAAAGCTATTAAAAAGTGCCCAGGTTATTAATTCAAATTTGATAAATTTTTAAAATAAATCATTCAAAACGTAATAAAATATACAAGAAGACATACTGTTGGAAAGCCCTTGATGTATGCAACACGATGCTTTTTGAATTTTTGGAAAATATTAATTTGCGTAAAAGTTATTAAAATGTGCCGAAGTTATTATTTCAAATTTGATGAATTTTTGAAATAAATAAAAAGATAAAAAAATGTACAAATAAACATATTGTTGGAAAGCCCTTGATGTATGCAACACAATGGCTTTCGAATTTTTAAAAAATATTATTTTGCATAAAAGTTATAAAAAAGTGCCAAAGTTATTTTTTTCAAATTTGATTATTTTTTAAAATAAATAATTAAAAACGTAAAAAATAGACAAGTAGACATACTGTTTGAACGCCCTTAATGTATGCAACACGATGCTTTTTGAACTTTTGCAAAGTATTAATTTGAATATAAGTTATTAAATAGTGCCCATGTTATTATTTCAAATTTGATGATTTTTTAAAATAAATAAATAAAAACGTGATAAAATATTTAAGTAAACATACTGCTGGAAAGCCCTTGATGTATGCAACATAATGCGTTTTGAAGTTTTGAAAAATATTAATTTGAATAAAAGTTATTAAAAAGTGCCCAAGTTATAATTTCAAATTTTATGAATTTTCAAAATAAATCATTCAAAACATAATAAAATATACAAGAAGACATACTGTTGGAAAACCCTTGATGTATGCAACACGATGCTTTTTGAATTTTTGGAAAATATTAATTTGCGTAAAAGTTATTAAAATGTGCCGAAGTTATTATTTCAAATTTGATGAATTTTTGAAATAAATAAAAAAATAAAAAAATGTACAAATAAACATATTGTTGGAAAGCCCTTGATGTATGCAACACAATGTTTTTCGAATTTTTAAAAAATATTATTTCGCATAAAAGTTATAAAAAAGTGCCAAAGTTATTTTTTCAAATTTGATTATTTTTTAAAATAAATAATTAAAAACGTAAAAAATAGACAAGTAGACATACTGTTTGAAAGCCCTTAATGTATGCAACACGATGTTTTTTGAACTTTTGCAAAGTATTAATTTGAATATAAGTTATTAAAAAGTGCCCATGTTATTATTTCAAATTTGATGACTTTTTAAAATAAATAAATAAAAACGTAATAAAATATTTAAGTAAACATACTCCTGGAAAGCCCTTGAGGTATGCAACATAATGCGTTTTGAATTTTTTTAAAATATTAATTTGAATAAAAGTTATTAAAAAGTGCCTAAGTTATTATTTCAAATTTGATAAATTTTTTAAATAAATCATTCAAAACATAATAAAATATACAAATAAACACACTGTTGGAAAGCCCTTAATGAACGCAACATGATGCTTTTTAAATTTTTGCAAAATATTATTTTGCATAAAAGTTATTTAAAATGGCCGAAGTTATTATTTCAAAATTTATAAATTTTTAAAATAAATAATTAAAAACGTAATAAAATATACAAGTAGACACACTGTTGGAAAGCCCCTGATGTATGCAACACAATGCCTTTCGAATTTTTAAAAATGATTAATCTGCATAAAAGTTATTAAATAGTGCCGAGTTTATTACTTCAAAGTTATTAAAAATGACCGAAGTTATTATTTCAAAATTTATAAATTTTTTAAATAAATATTTAAAAACGAAATAAAATATACAAGTAGACATACTTTTGGAAAGCCCTTGATGTATGCAACACGATGGTTTTTGAATTTTTAAAATATATTAATTTGCATCAAAGTTATTTAAAATGGCCGAAGTTATTATTTCAAACTTTATAAATTTTTAAAATAAATAATTAAAAACGTAATAAAATATACAAGTAGACACACTGTTGGAAAGCCCTTGATGTATGCAACACAATGCTTTTCGAATTTTTGAAAATGATTAATTTGCATAAAAGTTATTAAATAGTGCCGAGGTTATTATTTCAAAGTAATTAAAATTGACCGAAGTTATTATTTCAAAATTTATAATTTTTTTAAATAAATAAATAAAAACGTAATAAAATAAACAAGTGGACATACTTTTGGAAAGCCCTTGATGTATGCAACACGATGCTTTTTGAATTTTTAAAAAATATTAATTTGCATCAAAGTTATTAAAAAGTGCCCAAGTTATTATTTCAAATTTGATGAATTTGTAAAATAAATTATTCAAAACGTAATAAAATATACGTAATAATATATATATAAGTAATATACAAATAAACACACTATTGGAAAGCCCTTGATGTACGCAACATGATGCTTTTTGAATTTTTGAAAAATATTAATTTGCATAAAAGTTACTAAAAAGTGCCGAAGTTATTATTTTTAAATTTGATGAATTTTTAAAATATATAATTAAAAACGTAATAAAATATACAAGTAGACATACTGTTGGAAAG